>VUYV01000213.1:726892-941745 GCA_008711295.1 Anarhynchus alexandrinus | reverse complement strand
GGTGGGCGGGCGCATGCGTGTGGTGCGCCAGGGCGGGCCGGGGCCGGGGCCGGGGCCGGGGCCGGGGGCGGTGGCGGTGGCGGCCCTCCGCCGGCCTTGGTGGGTTGGCTGCGGGGAACCGGACGAAGCGGAGGGGGGACGGGGGACGTGACACGGAGGGGTCGAGGCGAGTCGCCCCGGCCCTCCCCGGAGCTTCGTGCGCCGCCTCAGGGAGGCGGCTGCGGCGTTGAGGCCGGTGCTGCGCTGGGTCGTAGCTGCTGTGTACCGAGCGTCCGCCCCGCGGCTTGGCCCGGCGGCTTGGCCGGCTATACCGCTGCCTCACGCGTGAGGTAACGTTGGGTATTTCACGCCGTGCTGCCGCTGTGCCTCGCTCTTGCCTTAAGGCGGGGGGCGAGGTGGGGGGGGGGAGGGAAGCAGGTGTGTTGTACTCCCCCGAGCAAGGGTTGAGCTTCTCGGTGCGAATGCCGGTGAGGCTGTGGGCTGTCGCCGGTGGGAATAGATGGTGACAAAGGGCCGCCTGCACGTCCCAGCTGAGGGCTGGTACTTGGTCAATATCGCCTGGTCGTGAAAAAATTTGAACAGAGACTTCCACATCTGCACTGCCCGCGTCTTGCTGCGTCCCCTTCGTTCTAGGAACTTTGGAAACCGGGCGATAAAATGTGCTTTTGTGATAACGTGCGCGAGATCAGCACAATTGTAATACACAGATACCTTCCTAAATGGTTTACAGAGAGAGGGGGTAAAAAAGTTTACAGCTTTGTTTCTGATTTAGCAGATGTGCCAACTTTTGTACTGTGCAATCTGACACTCGCAGACATCTGCTGTAGTGGAGGAACTCCAGTACGGTACACTTTTGCAGTATACTGCCAGATAGTGTACCTGGCCTTTTATTTAAACCAAAGATTAGGGAAGACCAATGTCTCCCAAATGTTGGGAGAAGTTGCCGTTTTTATTTTTGTTTTGGTTCATAAATGCAGGCGATTAAACCACTGCCTTCCACTCCTCTCAAAAAATTTTCCAAATTGCCATTTTTGATGTGGAAGAAGAGCTAAAATGGGGTAATTGTTGCTGCTCTGTATCACAGTGAAGAATCTATTACGCAGAATTTGTGGGACATAACATTCTAGTGATGGGCCTTTGAAAACCAGGAGAATCTTGAGAATTTGGGACTTTTTTCCAATATGTAATTATAAGGTTCTGAAGCTCTTTTTTTTTTTTTTTCTATTTTTTCTCCCTAGTGCAAACTGTATGAATCTTTTTTGCAAAGGGAAAACTTTTTTGTCTGCAGCCATTAAATGAACTAACATTCACTTTAGTTTCTGAGTTAGATGGATTATTTGCTGTTACTTGTTTTTACGTTCATCATCCCTTCTTTGCTCAAGGTTCAAAAATTGTGTTGTGAGAATTCATCACCATATGATATTTGAAGCAGAAATTGAGATATTTATCAAAATATATTGTGAGCTACTTACAGGTCTATGAAAATCTTCTGTCTGTTGAATTGTGGCATTGCTGGAAAGCCCTCTTGTTTATTGTTTGTTCCTCCCTGTTGCAGTCTCTCTTCCTCTCTACGTGGATGTTTGTTCACTACTGCCATCTCTTGGATACAAACAGGCCTGCTGAACGTTTGTGGTTGTCCTCTAGTGGTTGGTTTGTAAAGAGAATATAAACGCTGCTATACTTGCCCCTCAATGGAGATTTATCTTTAGAGAACATGGCGGTGGGAGAGTATGAGTTGGGAACAGATCTTGAAGGTTATCTTTTCACTTATAGGCATGGATCAGGTTTTGATAACAATTTCAGTGTGTTTGGTCTTAATTTCCTTGGGAAATGAGAGCTGTGTGATTCCACATCTTCATGTCTTTGGCTACTAAGAATTGAATGTTAGCCGTTTTTAACCAAGTTTGAAAGCAGGATAAAGGTTTGAAAACAATTCTGTTCCTGTGTATTTTCTAAAAATCGAGGGCAGGGTCAAAGAGAGAGACTTCTTGTTCCACATTTTGTTTGGTAGTAGTCCTCTGCCTAGTCAGCACATGCACATGGGCCAGCTGGATGGTCAGCGCATGACAATAACTGTAGGATACCATGGGTGAAAGTGTCATAAGGGACACCAGTGGGAGTTTGGGTTTTAAGGAAGATGTTATAGAGAGTTAAAGCAACAAAAGATACCCATTTGAAGGCACTAGACACAGTTTTTCTCCTATTAATGGAGCAGCCTTGTGCATTCAGTGTACTTTTAAACTGTAACTTCTTTTCTTTCTTTTTCCCTAAGCCATATGTTTCAGTGTACTGACTTTGTTGTGAAGGTGCTGTTTTTGACAAAGCTTTCGAAAGATGGATGAAGGATCTTGTGAAAAGTGAAGGGTGGGTGAAACAATTTTTTCCTGAAACAATATTTCAGATAATGGTGGAGTCCTTTGATATACATAGAATTGTTTCTTCACATTTACAGCAAGATGCATATATTGCACAACATTAATCCCAAATAAAAATCCTCAGTCTTCGACTTACCAGATTCTTTTCTTTTTTTTTTTAATGAATACAACATATTTTGTGCCAACCTGATCTAAAAAATGCATGAAAGTATGCCAGGTTGTAAAGGTCTTATTACATGTATAAACAGTAGAACAGCTCTCAAAAATCAAGTCAAATCTTGAATTAAATGATTTAACTTTCACCAAGAAGGGTATTCCCAGACTGAGTTTTCCAGTTAATGTTGTCATAAATGGCTGTCATTGTGACTAATGTTACTAGGATGAAGACAATGGTAATGCTTATTAAAAACCTGTATTTTCTTTCATGTAGTTTTGGAATTAAAAAATTCCTTTTTTGTCTTGAAACTTGGTGGCACATACGACCAACTTGTGAGACCAATTTAGGACCACGCAGTTAGTTTACTTTGTAAGTTACAGGAATGTAGAATATGTTAAATATTTTCTCCTTGGTGAAGGCCAATACCTTAATGGGTATTGCAAAAGTATTTAAAAATTAGTAAGACTTAGTTATGCATTTTACTATAGAAATAATATTTATTTTACACGGCTATGACAAATGGCGTGTTATGATTTGGGGTTGAACACTGTATCCCTAATACAAAAATACTCTTTATTAGTATCGTATTAATCATGAACTGATTAAACATAAACATAAATTAATCATAAATAAATTGTAAAGAGAAATCTGTATTAAGTTAACAATTATAATTTAAATCTTCTGAATTTGGAAATTTTTAGTTACAGCTTCTTTACATCTTTTCAAGAGTGTTTTTACTCTAACTATGTAACAGTAAAGGTTGGATTCATGTCAGGCTTACGTTATTTGAAAGAGATTTTTGTTATTTTTTTAACTGTTAGCCATGCATATGGTTGCAGGGTTCTGACATAGAACTTCTGCATGCATTTTTTACTTTTAGTAGAAATTCTGTAGGTAAGCTATGTCGTGAGTTATATTTTCATAAGCTTACTAGTCATGAATTATACAGATGATACTGTGCACAACCTAAAGACAGATGACTTGCTCAAATGTAATTTGCACAGCATCAGTTACGGTAATCTGGGGAAATAAAGTCCATGAGGCTACTACAGCATGAGGAACTTCGTAAATCTTGGACAGGAACAAATTCCTTTTCCTTGCAAATGGAACAAATCTGATATTATCAGACATGTATTTTTAGTTTGATTTAAAAAAAAAACAGTACACTGTACTATTAAACTTTAAAATTAGAGCAGTACTAATCAGTCTCCTGTAGAGGTGAAGTAGAACAGGCTTTGGAAACTTAAATGACGTCTTCAGTGTCATGCGTGAGATGTGTCAGAAGTAAGAATCCGATTATTAGGCTTCTGACTCCTGAAGCCAAACTGCAAGGCTGTCTTTCCTCCCTGCTAGTAGATTCATGTTTATTTTACAAAACATGTTTATTTTATAAATCTTGATTAACTATGTGACACTATTGAAATATTCCAAACAGTGAATGTAATAAAGTATCATAATATACAACTAAATTGACATATATGAGTGTCCAAGGAGAAGAGGCCAGGAGACCTAACGCTAGCTAATAGTATTTTCCTGTGTTGTACATTAAAAGTTCTCATGTATCATCAGCTGACACAAATTCATAAGGAACTCCCTTCCCATGATATACCAGAACGATATAGCTTTAATTTCATGCCAAGGATGGCGTTGCTAAATTGTGAGGTTTTTCATGAACAGATGCGACAAAAATTTTACTGGCAAGTCACAGGATCCACTATTAGCACATTAAAAAGTATATGTGTATAGAATACACAGGAGTAATTGACTGAGAATCCCCCAAATGAATGCCTCATTGCTTTGAATGTCAGTGCCCTGTCTCCAGTGTAAATGCCCACATAGCTAATTGTTGCTGCATTATTAGTTTGACTGAGTGAATCACTGCAAGTCTTTGCTCTAGATGTTTCTGAGGAAACTTATCTCTTCTTGTTTGCAAAGAATGAATAGCCTGATTTAATGCCTGTGAATAGCATGAAACCTTGTCAATGGACTCCAGGGACAAGTGTCTGTGGGAGTGTGTTAAAATAATGTACAACAAAAAGGTGTAAATGTTGATGTGGATGTCATGAAGTTATTTTTATTGTTCTGAAGAATACATTTTTCTTTTTCTGTCAGGTGTACTTAGTGCCATTAAAGCATCTTTATTCAGAAGATTTTATTCTGTGGCTATTTCTGGGTGAGAGTAGTCAGGGAGAGAGGGGAGAAAAGTATCAGACTCTTTGGTGAGGTTTTTTTTTTTTATGCCAAAGAGAAATGCCTTCTTTCATTTGCAAACTTGCTTTCATTGCATGTGGACTATGTGAGTGCTTTAGACAGAATTTCAGCAGCCTCAACTGTTGTTAGAATAAATATGTAGACTTACTTAGACTTACTATGCTGTCACTAAAGTTGATACAAAAGTAAGTATGTCTAATAAAAACTGGAAAGAAAATACTTTCCCATGAATGTTGTGTGGTCATTTTCTTTTTGGTTCTTTGTTGCTCTTCACCATTGCATAAACCATTGTGTCATGCTTGAGGAGCTTAGGTTGAATAACAGATTACCTTTGAGGAAATCCTTGAGAAGCAGTGTTGTCTAATGGGCTAGAACATATGAGATTTGTGTCTTTTATCTCTTTCTGTCATTTGTTTCTTCAGTGACTTTAGACAAGTAATTTTCTGTTTGTGCCTCTGTTTCCTTACGTTTATGTAGAAATGCTTTAACTCTGTAGAGTTGAAGAATTTCAATGAAAGGTGTGTGCTTCATTACTATGTTAAATATTAGAGGGTCTTAAAAAAAAAAGGCAGTTCTAGAGATTTTTGGAGAAAGGAATTCACTTAGTATAAGCAAGACAACTCTAAACTGTATGAATAGCTCTCGACATCAACACCATAGGCAGTGTTTTAACTGATGTTCAAATACTTGCGGTAAAGAGTTTGGACCATGTGGCTTCTTTTCTTACATCTGTGTAAGTCACGGGTAAAGCTTGAATTTAGCAAAGTTGCATGGCTATTAAATTAATAATTGTTGGAAATACGAAGCCCTTTAGTGTTAACGTACAATTTAATTGAAGAAAGAAAGGCTAGTCATTCTTCTCTGTGTTTAAATAGATTGTGGCTCTGTTTTGTGTGTCACCCCCCTCCCCTTCCACCTTTTATTTTTTAAATAGTGAAACAAAGGAGAATATTTTTGGATTGTGCTACCTGTTTGTAGAATCTTTTCCACAGCACAGTTGGAGGAAGATGATGTTCCAGCAGGAACTTTTTTAGGCTTTCCCCCCTGCTTCCTTGTGGTTTTAGTATGTACAGGTAGAAGCGAAGGCTGTTTCTTGATATACTAATACAAAGGAATACACAGTTTTTTATTTTACATTACAGGCTGTGTATGACTCCTCTGAAGAGAGGACTAATGTTCTAACTTGCTGTGTACAATTTAATAGATGGTCTTCTACTTATGCTTGGAAATAAGGAAATTACTGCATATTTTTTAATTGCAGAACTTTAAGTGAAATGTCTAAAAAGCAAAAAAAAAAAAAAAAAGTTAAGGATTGGTGTATATGCACACACCACCCCCCAGAAGCTCAAAGTATTGCAACTCTGGAAGGAGAGGAGTGCTGTTTATTTCATGGTGAAACTTTGAATTAATCTCTAGTTAAAGTTTTGGTTGGTTTTTTTTTTTTTTTCAGAGAAACTGTATTTTAAGGAAATAAATGTCACTGTATTCCAATCAAGTGGTATACAAATACAAGTTAATGGGAGACGAGGCTCAATGATGAGGTTTTGTTTATGTTCAGATCAGAATTTGTTAGATCAGATTTGTTACCAATGATTGGTTTTGTTTATGTTCAGAATAAAATAGAGTAGAATGGTTCAGTTGGAAGGGACCTACAATGAACATCTAGTCCAACTGCCTGACCACTTCAGGGCTGACCAAAAGTTAAAGCATGTTATTACGGGCATTGCCCAAATGCCTCATAAACTCTGGCAGGCTTGGGGCATCGACCACCTCTCTGGGAAGCCTGTTCTGGTGTTTGTCCACCTTCTCGGTAAAGAAAGGCTTCCTAATGTCCAGTCTAAACCTCCCCTGGCACAGCTTCAAACCGTTCCCACACATCCTATCAGTGGATCCCAGGGAGAAGAGATCAGTACCTCCCTCTCCACATCCCCTCCTCAGGAAGCTGTAGAGAGCAATGAGGTCGCCCCTCAGCCTTCTCTCCAAGCTAGACAAACCCAGAGTCCTGAGCTGCTCCTCACAGGACATGCCTTCCAGCCCTCCCACCAGCTTTGTTGCCCTCCTCTGGACGCACTCAAGGACTTTCTCATCCTTGTTAAATAGTGGGGCCCAGAACTGCATACGGTACTCAAGGTGATGCCGGACCAAGGCTAAATACAGAGGGATAATCCCCTCTTTTGACAGGCTGGTTATGCTGTGTGTGATGCATCCCAGGATGGTGTTTGCCCTCTTGGCTGCCAGGGCACACTGCTGACTCATATTGAGCTGCCTGTCAACCAGCACCCCAGATCAGTTTTTTTCTGAAGAACTGTTGTTCTGTAGAGAATAGGTTAAAGAAAGCCTTTTAGGCATTTGAAGTTACACAGCAAAAATGTCTAGTAGTGGATTGAAGCTGGAGGACATGGTGATAAGCAGAGAAAGTACAATTTGTATTTGTACATTTGTACAATTTGTATTTGGTACAAAAATGACTTTGTGTCTAAGTAATTATAATTCATTCACATCTTTGCTTTGGCTTACATGAAGGTATGTGACAGCATTCTATTTTCCAGAAGAAGGCAATGAAAACTTTATAGTCAAAGTTCATGTCAGATGATAGCCGACAAGATACTGAGCGATGCATTAGCTGGCAGATTTGGTATAGGAGACGGGGTACAAACACTAAATTACATCTAACAAGAATTTGCCATTATTGGTAATAGGTCTAACTTTTCTGGTGTGGTGACTTGGTGAGTTCTTATGTGGATAAACTTCTCAGAGTCTTGAATACACCATGACTTACAAAAATTTTGCTACTCATGTAAACAGAATAAGAATTTCATTCCTTTTCCTGTAACCTGCAAAAGAAGTAGTGTTTAGAATACTGATTTCGGAGACCCCTGTGTGGGGCGTGTGTGATGTTACTAGCCACAGTGAAGCTAAACTGGTATTACCAATGATCGGACATTTTATGCGAAGTGGTGTACAAATATGTTACTTCTATCTTTATGTTACCAGATACTCTACAGAAGCAGTTCTGCCTCCTGTAGTTCAGAGGCTGAATCAGACCTAATGCCTCCTTCCAGAGTTGCATTTATTCTTTGTTTGCATTGTATTCTTAGCTACATTTTTCTTTGTGTGGCCTTTATTGCAGCTGTTTCAGAGAAGTCAGCTGAAAATGAACTGGGCTGAGTGAAAAGACTCTGTCCAGCAAACTAAATCCAAGAATATTTTAACATTCATCTTCATTAGAGCTATCCCAAAAAATCTTTATCCCTTAGGCGCTAGGAGAGATTGCCACATTACAGTGAGCAGAGTGTTACCACAATAAACTTGGAAGGTTCAAGACAAAATATGTAAGTTTTTGCCTTACTGAGAAATAGATTGAAAAATGTTCTTCATCACCTCTTCACCCCACACCCCCTCCCCCAAGATTATAATGGTGTGTACTTGCTTGTGCTTCTGTTCACCATGCCCACTATGTATTTTCTAGCTTCTGCTGCATTTTGTCATATATTGTTGTTACCTTTCTGTGGTAGATCACTGTGTACTGATGAGAGGTAAGCAATTCAGATATGGGAGAACAAGCATGGAGTTAAAGGGTGAGCTAGAAGCCCCCTTTCTCTTTCAAGTCTGGCTTTTGTTTTGGAAGGCCATGTTGATCTGCTTAACATCAGTGTGCACCAATCAAATTTGGGTTTTGCTTTATAGCCTTGAAATAAATTTCCATTTTGTACATGCATCTGATTCTCTGCCTGTTGGTATGGACAGCTTTATGTGGGCCTTGCTGGATTTTGATCTGGCTAGTCCCGGCATTGAGATTCTTTTAAATTAGGACATCATATGGTTTGGTACTTTGCTGAATTGCTTAGAGCCTTCTGCTAGAGATATAAAGGCACTTTACCTCATTGTCTGTTTTCTCCTCTTTAGTGTAACTTTTTTTTTAAATAATATACTTGTGGTGTTGGAGTCTTGATAACTTAGTTGGTGCATTTCTTGTAGGAGCGACTTCCAGTGGCTTGTGATCAGACTTTGTATTCAATTCGTGCCTAAAAACATAGCCATCCATTCTGTGGGCTGGTAATTCCATCTTTTGTGTATGGAAGTAATAATTAATTGGCTTGTTGTTCTGTTAAGATTCATTATGGGAAGGTAATAAATAACATCTGTTAAATTCAGTGATATCACTCCTAAATGTCTTTCACATCTTTCATTGTTCCCTTGGGCAAAAGATAAGAGTTAGATGGATGTGCTGAGATATTGTTTCTGCCTTTCCCATTAAAGAAGGTTTTATTCTTAGCCTCTTGAAATGGGGTAGGTCAGAAGGAAGATCTGCTGCTGCAAGACAAGCCTGCCATTAGAACCAGAAAGTTTTAAAATTAATTTTTGTGTGAAGTGGTTGCCTTACCAGGGAAGGCTAATAAAAAACTTCTTTTTGGTCATGAAGCTTATAGCCTGATGAATGGGGAGGAGAAGGCTTAATTATGATCATGTAGGAACGGAGATCTTGTATGAATCCCAGCAATATATGCTTCCTCAGGGCATTGAGTCTTCTCCAGTCCTGCAGGGCAACAGAATGCAAATGGAAACATAATTTTGCTGTTTGCAGTGTTACTCAGATTTAAACCTGTGCAAGAAGTTTAATACATGTGCTGTCCATGAAAGTAGCCCTGTTAGTGGCCACAGTGCCTTAAAGATGAAAGCTCTTTTTCCTGTGAGACCTGATGATGTAGTTCAGAAGGCAGATCTGACAACTCTTAAAGTACTAATTATCAGAGTAGACAGAGGAAAGAAAGACAGAGGAGCGGAATAGAGGACTTAATTACTTTCTCTAGGAGAATTGTTAGACTAAAAGTTGAATGATAATGCCACCCATCTGCTTGACAGCTATTTAGTTTACCAGATTTTTCATGCTGCTGAGCCAATGTTGGTTCCTTTCTTTTGCTAAAACTCAGTTCTTTGGTTTTATTTCCAGAGGAAGATATATTTGCATGCAATTTGTTTTAATTTGAAAAATCTGCATGTAGACAGGGCGTTTTCTGTGATGGTAGTTTGTTCTTCCTGTAAAATTTCTGTGGATGTAGGCACAAAGAGGAATAGGCAAACTTGCTCTTATCTGAAAAGTTACTAGATGAAAAATCAACACTAATTAACACTGGATGTAAACACATGGTCCAGAATCAAGATGGAAATTGTTCTCTAGATTATTCTTGACTGCTGGACTGCCAGCAAGTGTGGATTAGATTTAATACCAACCTATAAACCAGCCTGTGAACCTAATTTCTCAACAAGGGGCACTATGAAAAATAAGATGGCAGGAATGAATAATGCATGTTTTTATTTTTCACATAGTCTTTACTACTCTTGGACCTTTCTGAAGTTTTTAAAAAAATGTACACTTTTTTTTCCTGATAAACTTTTTCTGAATTAATTTGTGGGGGGCTAGTAGTAGATTTTCTTTAAATTGGGAAATAAATCATGATTTATTTTACTGCCTAACTAAGTACGTTTTACGTTTTCTTTCTGTTCTTGGCAAGTACAAGGAGAGTTGCCAAGGTGAAAATAAAAAATATACTCGTGGAAACAAGGTGAAAGAACCTAATAAAAATTTTATGTAGAGAAATAATAAATTAGAAAATAGTATCTATGTTCTGGACAACTGCTACTTTTTTTTTTTCATAACCTCAAGTTATCATCCATTAGCTATTAAATTTATGTCATGATTGTCATCATCTTTGAAACATAGAAACAGTAAGTTATTAGTTCTGCTCTATTAGTGTATCAACCGTGCTGTATCCTAATTGAGTTAAGGATGATTAACTAAGGAGTCAAAATCGTGGTATCTTTTGATTATACAATATACTAAAGTGCTTACCTAATATATAGTCTCCTAATTCCAAGTGTTAGTCTCCTAATATCTATTAGAGTAATAAACATGCACAAAGGGACTGTTCTACTGCTTTTCTAAGTGTTAACAACCCTAAAAATAATTTGGAATTCATAATGTATGTTTATGAGTTCTGTTAGCTCAGTGGTGACCTGTTCTGTTTGGGGCCTTTGAACCCTGGTGTCATACAGGTATTTAAACTGTGTTCTTGTTTTGTTTTTTCTTCACCGCTGAGGTTGCTGATGGGCAAGATTTGAGAGAGGCAATGGAGTAATGGAAAGTGAAGTGTTCATTTGGAGTGTGGAGCTACTTATCACTGGTTCAAGGAAAAGTACACAAATGAGAGCCTTATACCTTGAATGCAAGTTTTTGTCACATTTGGAGTGCTGTGACATAAGGCAATATTGTACCTTAATGGTATCTCAAAGATCCTTCTACTTGAAATGCTGTTATTTATTTAAAAATAACAACTGAATTTACAACATTAAAGACAAACTAAGTAATAAAATTTTAGTAGTAATTTTTGGCAATGTATTAAAGCCAGATTTGGGGATACTGAAAGCTATGGAAGTTTGTTACTGAATTTCCTATTATAGACAGAAATGCTTTCTGAGGACAGGTAATGTTTAGCAACCACATATTCCCTTTTTATTACAGCTGTCCTGAGTTTCAGAGTTTGTAATAGTAAAGAAGTTACTTTGCTTTCACTTGATTTTTCTCTGTTTATGGTTTTACTTAAAAAGATTTTATTTCTAGACTTCTACAGAAAAAAAAAATCTTAATTCTTTTGCTACTATTTACTACTTTACATGCTGAATGCACAAGTATTTCATTTTCAGACTATAGATAAGGACATAGTTGAGAGAAGTTTTCCGAAAACTTTGTTGGTGTCTCTCCTACCCTTGCAAGTAATTCACTGTCTGTCGCAGATGAACAGTATTCAGGTATATCTTTAGGTGGAAGACTGACAGTGTGGTGTTTGTATGTGTGTGTTCTGGAGGATCTAGCAGTAACTCTGTTGTTCGGTGGAGTGCCCTGGTATACTGTAGGATTTTGCCTGAAGATCTGGTAACAAAAGTTACTGACTTAAGTGTTACATTTCAGACACTAATCCAGATAGCTCACTTGACAGAATAAAGCTAATCCATTCCTTGCTGGAAATGCTGCCTTCAGCTTCTGAAAGATATAACAAGTACCCTCATGCCTGAGCTCCGCAGGGTTCCCTGTGCTTCAAAGTACAAGACCAGAAGGGTTTGATTGGGGGTTCTGAGGGAGGACGGCTAAAGACTATTTCTTCCCCTTCTTTCTAGAAGTAAAGGGTATTTTAAAGCGATTCACAGTAAGTCCAGGTTCTGAATTTCTCATATTGTGGATTACCTGGTCATAAATAAGAAACAGTATTTGATTTTTGGCAGCTGAAATAAAAGGAGTCCTGACTAACTGGAGAGAGTGGAAATGAACCTGAAAGAGACTTTAGGAATACTCTTGACAGTATGACAAGTCAAATTAATAATCAAGTCTTTATTATCGATAGTTTCTTTAAGTCTTTTAATACGTTCTGTATCTGACTGGGATCTGAATGTTTAAATTACATTTAATTAACTAATAGTTTTATATTTCTCTTCTTAATAAACTATATATCCTGATACAGTTTTTTGAAATTAAATGTGTCAGGTTTGGTATGTTGTGTTTTCTTTTTAGTTGTGTTATTTATACATTCAGTAATTTTACTATATGCTTTCCAGTAATGTGGAGGTGAAGACAAGAGTAAGCTCTATGAATAAAATTGCTCTTTTCAGAACTAGGTGCTATAGTTAAAATAAACAGTCAATAAAATAACTATTTCATTGGAGGCTTCTAAAGAAAGAAAACACATAAATACAGCTTAAAAATCATGCTATTGCAAATAGAACAGGTGCTTGGGATAATTATATTTTCTGGTTTTCTTTTAGTGTGGCATAAGCAGTGTAGTAATGCAGCTAAATATTAGTACATATTAAATTAAGCATGTTCTTGACCAAGGATGAACTGAAGCACATACAAAATGCTAAACAAAGGCCAATGGCCTATATGAACAATGCAGCAGTTCTTGGAAATGTCACTTTAATATACTCTTCTGTAGATCTCAGGATAAGTTTTGTAAAATGTGGATCGACTGTATCCTAAAACAGATATTAGCAATATTTTTAGCACTTAAAGAATTTTTGTGATGATAATTTTTGAAAAATCTACATTCAGTTCCTAGTGGTTGCTGTAAGGGATTCTGCTGCCATTGGATTGGCATGAGTAGTTCTTGTATAAAGCTTTACAGAAGTGCTCAACCTTGCCTCCTCCTCCCAAAAAGAGTGCAAACGATTGTTATTTGTGTCACTCTTAATGGTTTATTTGCTGTTTTTTTCAGTGTGTATACCACAGTTTATTACAGATATGCAGTGCGGATTACCTGTTCTATTAGTCATAGAGATCACTTGCTCCTTATTTCTGATATTATGGTATTTTGAGCAGTTTCAAAAATTAATTGCACAGAAAAATACATTTATTTGTCCCTTAATCCGCTTCAGAAATGTGATGGAAAACTGACTCCTCCATTTTTGCCCATAAACTTGTCCATGAATGAGCATTAGACTGCAGCTAAAATTTCTGAACTCTTAGAAACAGAACTCTGTTTCTGTTTCATCAGAAAATGATGTGAAAGGAGCAAGTTCAGGATTGTTCCTTCTGTAGACAGGTCCTGAACTCTAGAATGTAGAGGTGTTTTTTTTGATGCTAGTCCTAGTCCTTCGTTTATGCTTTCATACAAGGCAACTGTGAAAAATACACATGCAGTGTATCCTCAGGTGAGGATTTTGAATACCACTGAACACAGAACTACTTTGTTTTCTTGGTGAGGGGAAGACAGGTTTATTTATGTGACTAGTACAAGTCTGTTGATGGGACAGTACTTTGCTCATAGCCAGGATACTCAGGACAGGTATCTTAAGGGAATTAACTATCAGAAACTGTAAAAAATGCACACTTGCAGTTTGCAGCATATAGAATAGATATACTTTTAAGATTTCCTTTCTCTTATGATATGCGCTGATCTTACTGATCTTCTATGAGTATCTAACACAGGCTACAAGACTTCATCGCCATAGCTCTCTGAAGTGGCATAGGTCAAACACCCAGCAGCAATTAGCCATCAAACGCTCTTATCATCACAGGGGTGTAATAAAGACTTCAAGAACAAATCAAAGCCAGGAACTGAATTTACAATTAGTGAGCCTGTTTGATGTTCCCAGGTAAGACTAATCCTCCTGAAGAACTGAAAAATAAGTCCCCTAACAAAATGGCTCCTAAAACTTTTTGAAAAAAGGGGAAAAAAAAAAAGGGAAGGGGAAAAAAACCCAAACCAAACCCACAGACACTCCAGCATTTTGGGGCCAGTCACAAGAGTTGACTACATATTAACAGAGGATCTGAGGTAAGCAAATCAAGCAGGCTTATCTCCTATACAAAGTACTTGTCATACTATTCTAGTATGCAGAATGGCATGGTCGTTTTCCAGAAGTCTGACATCCCAGCTCCACAATAAGAAAGGTGTTTTATCTTCCTTCTTATTTACAGCTAAATAAACTGGATTGCTGGTACAAAGAGACTCCTTAGCAACTCTGTAGCTGGACCAGAGCCATTGCCTTATAGAAAGAACTGTCCAAGACTGAACATTCTTTTTTAACTACAACCAGAAAAAAAGTATCAAAAGAGAGAATGTCTTGGCACTGTACAGGTCTGTTAAGAGCTCTGCTGACGCAACAGTTGCAGGTAGAAAAGGGAGTGTGATAAAGAACATGAAGGCATTGGATTTACTTACATTACTTTTGTTTAGGGCAAATATGCATTGAACTCTGTCCAGCCAACAGCTTTATCTTACCTTTTTTTTTTGCTGGACAGGATCCAAAGCCAAATAATAGTTGGGATTCACTATGGGGTATTTATTTATTTATTACTTGTAGAAATTAAATAATTTTATTCATGATCTTCAGATTTTTGTCTGGCTCAGACTAGCATGCTATATAAATGATGTGTTTGTAAGGGTTAGCTGTATAAAGCAAGCTTGATTTGAAGGGCTGCTGCTTTATATTTCTCTTATTTTTTTGGTCTGTAATTCTGTGTCTGTAGCTTTTACAAAGGTAAATATTCACTGATTTCTGTTGCTTCTATGAGTGTCTGAGTTTGTCTCCAAGTGGGCAACAGTTCATTTCTGAAAACTGCCACCACATTTGTGTTAATTGACAGTTGTCTTTACAGTCTTGACAGAAAGAACAATGAATGGCTGCAAGAGCTCTTTTGCTCTTTCAGCCTATGAGGTGTTTCTTTCAGAGAGATTTAAAGATTGGTGTAGTGCCTGCTGTGCTATTCTCTGTCCTTCTGCCAACGAAAAATATAATAGGAAAGCTGAAAAAAATGTGGGTGGGTTGTTTTGTTTTTTTTTTCACGTCTTTTGCTGGGGCAATTTGGTTAGATTTTAACATTCTGGCTTGGCAATAATGCTTATCTCACAAAGACAATTTTTACAGTGAAGTATGCCATTGGATGTAGATTATATATGGTATAGCTTTTATTCCAAACTGAGTTATATGTAAAGCTGCATGTGATCATATTTTTTCCCCTCTCCTTTGTATAATAATAAGAAAAACAGAGCTGAAATACTGAATTTTTTAGTTTCCTTTAAGGAGAACACTCTTTTTGCACTTAAAGCTAATGATCAATTACAAATGTAGAACTTAAAAGAAGCAGAGACCCCCTAGCCCCTTTTTTTTTGATTGAGCCTTGTTTTCATGTTTTCATTTATCTTTAAATGGGCATTTTCAGGTTTTCATCATGCAAAGCATTCTAAATAAATGCACACTCACATTATCGTAATATTCTTTGAGTGAAATACTGGTGACGGCAAATTCAGATAATAAAAGCCCAAGACACAGCTGGGTGGTACATTCTAAGGTAATTTACCTATTACTGTGACCCCTTTGCTACTTTGTCACAATGGTGTTATTATTTTACCCTCTTACTACTGTAAAGAAAATTGGCACCCTTATGAGATGTAAATACAAAGACACCCTGCACACCTCCCTTTCACACGTGAACAAAAAAAAAGTGAAGAAATCCTTCTTCCCGTTTTCGTTCTTGGTTTGAAGCCAGTGTTTAGTGCTGCCTGATGGGGAGTTACAATCTTTTTTTCAGGATTGCGGAATGGCCCAGGACACTACAGTGCCCAAACTGGACTTTGAATATTGGTTGGACAAAGCTATTAAATGGGGTCAAGCCACCACATTGGAATCGCAGAAGGATGTGTGCCTTCACTTGCCTCAGCTCCAGGAGTTTCTACATCAGGTTTATGAAACTTTAAAACATATGGTAAGTGAGTTTAAAAGGAACAGTGACCTGTTTTGAAGATGCCCTCAGAAAAATCTACACCATGTTTTAAAAAACAGAAGCTAACAGTAGCAAAGAGGTTTGTGTTATTGACCTAATGTATTGCTGGATCAGAGAGGCAAATTGGGGAAACAGTCACAGGTAATGCAAACAGGAGTGTGCTTCCTGTTTCTCTGATTTATTGTCAAAGGAGCTTTTTCTTCTTGATTGGACGTTGTCACGTGAGGTTTCCCAGCCAATGCTCTAGCCTCTTTAAAAAACACTTTAAAATAAACAAGAATTTGATTCTGGTTGTCAGGTCATAAATTGGATTATTTAAAGGCCTTAACATGCAAAACTGTAACTGATCCTTTAAATCTTAGAGAGTCTGTTGACACGTTAACCCCAGTGTTGTGGCACACATAGTGAATTCTAGCAGCATGGTCAGATCCTTGGCATATGCTGCTCGCTGTTCGGTTTAGTAATTTAGTTGTTGTCTTCACTCAATAGAGTGCTTATTTTAGAAGGAAGTTTAGTTGTTTATATGTTTAGTTATGTATATGTTTTTCTGCATGTGGCTTTTTCAGTATATGTATTTAGTATAATTAGCTTTAGAAATGTTCCATTATGGCATGAGGCTGACTTCTTATGGAAGTACTTCTTTTTAAATATTATTCTTATCTAGAGACTGCAGAGTTATTTTTTTCTGAACTGAATTTAACTTTTAAATAAAAGATTTCTGGGGAGGGGTCTTTTTTCCCATACTGTATATGTCTTTTTCTTAAGAGAGGAAAAAGAACAAAACCTATTTTTAATGTTGCTCCTTCAAGTAATCTGAGGCTTGGCCTGAAATGGACCTTGTGAATATGGCCCCAGAAAGTCTAGGGCTAGCCCCAAACGTGACACAAATGTAAGGAATTTATTGCAGCAGCAGGAGATGGTTATCGTTCCTGCTACTTGCATGCTATCTCAGCACAGCACCATTTTTAAAAGCCTTCATTTATGAGATAGTAAATCTACAAAAATGGAAAAATAAGACTGATTACACAGGGTTGTATATGAACTACATTGTCTACTACTTTTATAGTGAAGCTGCTTTCTATTTAGTTAAAAGTTAAATTGCATTTTCTTACGGACTAGTCATTATGTAAGTTAATTTAAAGAAAGCAAGCAAAAGTAACAGAAAGATACTTAGTTTTATGTCATAGTAGGTATTAATTTGTTCAGAAACTCTGTGAGACAGTATATTACAGCAATGAGGATCAACAAAAATATAGTTTGATTGTGCTTTTATTATTGTGAAGTCTTGGTTACTAATACTGTTTTCTGATTACTGGATGTGAGGCAAACAAACAAATTTTCTACCATAACTACCTATTAGATGAGGAAATTACTTACTTAAGCTTTAACTTATTGAATTATGACATTATAGCCAATTTCAGGAAGTTCTGCTTTTATTAGGTACCAGCAGGTGTTTGTCTTCCAGAGAATTGCACAGCAAAACCATTGGGATTGTAATTTACAACAATCCGTGTCATTAACAGTTCTCCTAATCCACTTTTGATGTGCAGTTTATTTACTATCTTTTTGTTTGTTTCTGTGTTTTAACAGGATTCAATTGTAGCAATCCAGCAGTTCCCTTTAATTGGCCAGCTTCTAGGAAGGCTTTGTTGGAATCCTTTTGTTATAGGATATGGTAAGAATGTGTAATGATATTTCTGCAGCAGTTTCATAAGCTTCATTCTGTAGGAATTAGGAAAATACAACTTGTTATATACTTCGATTTTTTTTTTCCATAAAAACACAGCATTCTTTTTTACTTAAGTAAAATTTTGAGATGGAAAGCTTAGCCAAGTTATTTAAAATACATGGCATTGAGAAACCTTAAATTTACTTTTAGGGCTAATTAATTTCATGGATTAGTTACAGAATATTGGCTGGTGAGCAGTAGGTTTTAAATCCAGTGAGTGTTCATGTGCGTTGTGATTTCCGTTTTTCTTATTTTCTTGTTGTATTAACTACGTTTTTGTTAGGTTCTCAAAATGTACAAAATCTAGTGTTTCAGATTACTTTCAACAAGAGTTTCTTCCAGTTACACATTAGAATATTGTATTATATATGTTCAAATAGAAGAATTAATTTTTCTGATACTTGGTTTGGGTTTTTTTATTAGTGTAAAGTTGTGCTAAGTTATGATTGTGTTTGTTTTTATTGAGTTTATTCTTAATGTGTGTTTTCCCCATCTTGCAAACTAGTGAAAATGTACGCAGAATCAAAAGCAAAACAGTAAAGTGGTGACACAGGAAACAAACGAATGAAAAACCAAAAGCCTCTTACTGGTAGTGTATATGTGTGTAGATGAGAGCAAAGAAGGGAAAAGAAATTGGGGACAGCAAAACCCTTGGGAGGGAGGAGACACTGCTTGTGCTACCTCACCAGCAGTTCCAGTACATTTTTCAGGAATTGAGATGTTGATGTGTTGATAAATGACTCGGGATCTGCTCTTAAGCAGAAAGCTAATTTTAAGCTTCTCTGTGAGCCCCTTAAAATAATCTTTTGCCAGTCTTCTGCTACTACTACAACTACAACAAGAAAAAAAAAAAGCTACATTTTTTCTCTTCTGTTTATACTTCCTTTTGGGGAAAGACAGGAAAGGGCAATTTTTGTATTCACCTGGAAGTTCACCTGTTAAGTCAAGCACAGCATTGGGCTAAAGTGATCATATGTCTTCTGGTTTGGCTTTATCTTTTTCTACACAGCTCCAAGCACAGGCAGAATGAACTTGTCTGCAAAACACAAGGTAGAGGCGTGTTATGTCAGCACTTCCCCTCTGAAAGGAAAATTTGGGAAGGATCCATGGATTTAAACATAGATCACTTTCACAGAGCAGCAAGTGTGTGCTTTTGTGGCACCTTTTGACAAAAACCTTTTCATACTTTATGGATGTATTTTTACAATGGTTCCCTTTTTAATCATAGTTTCAGTTTTTGAGAATGTTGATAACTGGTGATATTTACAATTACATGCATGCTTTTCTTCTAAGTTTTTGTTTGGGATATACAACTCCTTAGACCATCGTTTTTTCTGAGGTGACAATATATTGTGGTATAGAAAGTAGCTTCATCTATATTTTTCATCAAAGTTGAAAGCCATCTTTTTCTGCTTTTGACTCCTTTTCACAACAATCCCAGCAATACGTTCTTGGTTTCTTCTACTTTCCTCTTCTTTGGTATCCCTTAGCATTTTCTAAAGCAAGAAAAGCATTTTTTCTGCAAGTTGATCATTACCTCTGAATACTGCAAGAGAATGGAGTTTTACTATAGGGGTTTTTTGGGTCTCAAAGTTGCAAGCAAGCCAGTTTAGAGAACCTCACTTGCTCAAAATGTAATCCTTCACTTTAATGCTTGAAGATGAGTCAGGGAGATTTTCTGACATCAATAGACCTGAAGATGTCTGCTTATACATTCCCACCACTTCCTCTTCTTAGAGCCACCTGAGCACTCTTTGGACTGCTGGTGTTTTAGATTCAGCAGATTTTCATTTTATTTGGCACTACTTCTGATGACATTGTTTAAGATAGTGCTGGCTATAGCAGATGCTGACTCTCAAGTGGGTTTCATGTAATTTCTCATTTGGATAAATAGCTCATTCAGGCATGTGTCAGAGACCAGGCCACCCTTGCAGTAGAAGGAGCTAATTTTGTTCAATTCAGTCTTTCATACTAATAAATGGAGGAGGAAAAACATTATACTTCTGCATCATGTCCAAACCACAATACCTATCACCTTAGATGAATGTCTGTTGGTGCTGGAAGCTGACATGGCTGACCACTCAGTGCAGGAAGCGTGGTCTCCAAGGGAAAATAATCTCCTCATAAACACTCCTGAGCAGGAGGTGACCAAGTTAGCCTTATTTAGAACGCTAATGTGAAGGAAGCATGACCGAAGAAAATCTTATGGCTGTACTTGTGGTCCTAAACCACAAGGGATACATGAGGAATTCAGACTTGGTAAGGAATTCCAATGTTTTTTCTGTGGGCTGGGGGATTATCTGCTCAGTAGGACCCTCCTGGTTTGAGTTTTGAGCCCAAATGTCTTGAATCCCAAACTAATACTATAAATGCTGGGGAATTTCTTGGTGGCTCTGTATGTCAGTATATGTGTTTGAGCATGCATGCTTATGTACGCATTCATTTCGACAGAAAGTTCTGTTTTAGCTAATCAACATTTCCTGATATATTTCAATAAAACTTTACAACAAGCTCTAAAAAGAATATTTCTGGCTGTAAGATTAGGTTTTTCTTATTAGTTCCTTGCATCTGGCCCCGTTCATGACAGGGTATTTATAAACTGAAAGTATCATAGGATGATTGAGACCACACTGTATTATGAGAAAAACATTGCCTTTTTTTTTCCTTTTTTTCTTTTTTTTTGTTTTTGATGTGAGACTGGCAGGGAAGAAATGCAATCTGATTAATCATAAAGTTTTTGGCGTTTGTTTGTTTGTTTTTAAATTTTATTTTTTACAAACAGCTTCCAAGCCGTCTTAAATTTCCTACAGAAAATTTTCATTCCTTTAGTTGGAGTTACAATATTAACCTACTTAAGAAGTCCAGTAGATAGTTTGTGACCTTTTTTGGGATATAATTTCCATCTTTGAGTTACCAATTTTCTTCCTCTGGATGTATTAATTGGGTATTTATTTGGGTAGCAAGCATTCTTTCATGCCATAATAAGATCAAATGCCTTCATTCATATCCTGATAATGGTTTTCAGTGTGTACCATGATGGTATGATTTCCGTGGGGATCACAGTCACTAGAAAAATGGGAGGAAAAAACCCACCAGTAAGTTTTCTGCAGCTCTCTGTGTTTGGTCTTTTGATGTGATTATCTTTTGCAGCTGCCATAATTATTTTAAGATCTGTCCGCCCCTTATTCTTGATCTTCCCATCTTTCATCCCCAGTTCCACAGCAGTTGTGAAAAGAAAACAGTGAACCTGACAGTGGCCCTCAGGGTGTCATTGGGTGCTTCATCAAGAGGACTGTATGGTCTCTTTTCCTACTTTTCACAGATCTATGGGAGGCTACTTTGGTTTTGGTTGTAGCCAAGAAGTAGTTTTGATTGGGAAAATTGTGAAACTGTACAAGTCCCTTATTTTTTGGGAACCGTTGGCATAGCTCTGACACAAATGGTTGGCTCACTTAGGTTGAGGTTTGAATGTATCTAGTTAAATCTGTGTAAACTCATTATCTTGCAAAGCGCACCAGTATGTCATTTATCTAAACCTTGTTTTCATCATTTTAGCTTTCATCATACTGATTTACATTTCTGACAGGCAATAATATGTGCAATTTACTTTATAGTATGCAGCAAGTCATCTTGTGTAGCAAAAGGTCTTCTCATCCAGAAGTCTAATTAAGCAGTTACATGCATTTTTTAAACTATTTTCCTTTAATTTTTAGGGTCAAAAGAAAACTATAACTTGAATAAAATGACTTAATGCCATACTGTAGATATACAGATAAACAGATGAGTCAAAAGAAGGAACACTTGGACTATGTATACTTTGTTCGGGATAGGCTATTTGGACTTGATTTTTCTTTTTCTTTTTTTTCCCCATCTCTTTCTGTATAGACTGATTTTTTAATTATTTTTTTTTTAAGTAAAATTCATATAATTGAAAATTATCTCAAAAACAAGACTTTATAAACAGACAATCTTTTAGCACTAGTAATTAATAATGTTTAAAATCTTCATTTTCCAAGAAAGAAATGGCTGTAATTTAGCCATTTAAACAAATAAAACAGTATTTTTTTATTTTCTCCTCCCATATAATTTAATATTAGAATTTAGGTGAAATGGTTTTTTAAGGAGGTGGAGTTACCACTTAGCGCTGATGTCTGAATGCTAGTTGGTTATAATTACCATCAAACTATAAGGATACTTTGAATTTCTGTCGAGGAGTATGCAAGATGTCTCCTTTAACGCCAATCTTAAACAACCTAGGAAATTATTAGCCTTGTAAAAATCCATATTAAAAAAGAATCCCCATACACACAATGGCAGAATACCCCAAACTGTAGTCAGTTAAATGTGTATGTTTGAGAAACCAGTTCTGTGCAGAGATGTTAGTCAGTGGGAGGCCAGTAACGGCCTACAGGCTTCTTGGACATTTATTGAGGAATACTGGTTTAAATCAATATTAACATCTCTGATCACCTGGTGAAAATACAGGCATTACTTAATGGAGCTTTTATTTTTTCTTCAGGCTTTGCCAACAAAGCACTTCTAAATAGTACTGTTTATTGCATCCTGGATAACAAATACACAGAACACAAAAGAAATCACTTGTTGAGCTTGGTAATCAAATTGTCTCCTAATGTAATTTCTAAAACTCATGTGGTATTACTCGTTTGTATTATTTTTAAAAGAATAATATCACTTACTAAGTGGATATTATATCAGAGCTACAATACTACATCCAGTTTTCCTAATTTCTGTTACAATCATGCAGTTTTATTCTGGGATGAAATTCAGTGTAGAGACTCTTGGTATCTGCCAAAGAACATTAAAAAAAATCACAACATCTATTGACAACAAAGTTGTGGGAAATAATAATAAGTTAAATGGCTCTTCAACTGCTTACTCCAAATAATCAGCTACTCTGTGATAGTATCTGTTCACTGGGCAGTGATGGTATTGCTCGGTATAGTAGTTTTCTAGAGAAGGCAACTCATTTCCGACAGTGGGTTAGAATTAAGTAAAACCTCATCTGATCCTGAACAGAAAATCACAATAGGATTTTTTCTGTCAGCATTTAGCTATTCTGCTGTCTGCAGAAAAGTCATTTTCCTGAAGCACGGAGAATCTTAACATCAAGCTTTCTGTAAGAATATATTTTACATTCTTGTTATGAATTATTTCCTACTTCACAAAATTAATTTTTTCAGAAGTGAGCATTCCTTAGTTGTGCAAGCTTTGGACACAATGTAATAACTATTTTACTACTGTTGCTTATTGTTTATTATTAGTGATGCTGTTTAGATACTGAATTGAAAGTTCATTGATGATAGCTGCCAGTATTATTTATGTGAATTAATCACTAGGTCATGCTTGTTTCTTAAGACCATCTAAATATTGTATAGACTTAGAGCTCTTTGATACCTATTAAATTGCTATTGAAGGAAATGATTACACAAGAGCTACATACGAATAATATTAAATGTGTGGTGTGAATCTGGTAGAATAGAAGCATTATGAGTTGAGACTGATATTTAGGGCTTTAGTTTTGTGGATGGATAGGGATTGTTGTGTGTAATTCTGTCTGTGTTTTGATTTTTCTTTTTTTTTTTTTTTCTCTAAATGTATTCTTATTTGCTTTTTTTTTTTCTGCAGATGAAAGCCAGAAGACTCTGATGTGGTGCTTATGTTGTCTGTACAGCAGTGAACCACAGAACCCTGTGGAATTGAAGGCCAACAGCTGGATACGGGTAAGTGAATGAATCCTTCCCAGGACTGCTTTGAATTAAATTGATTATTTAAAGGTGCTACATCTATAGCATAGAGACACTGTCATTTAAGAAACTGCTCCAAACACAACTTGCATACATATTGTGTTGAAGTATATATCACTCTAATTATAACACAGTCAGTGCTAGTCTGTCATTTTAAATATTAAAAAGATGTGGCGTTTTAAAGTGGGTAGTTTTGATGGCTTTTAACCTAGTAGATTTACCAAGTCTAGTAACTATGAATAGTGAACAACGACCAAAAATCAGAAGAGAAGCAAGCATTATTAAAAACCCCCCCAACCTTTCAATTAGGATAAAATAAATAACCTGGACAAATGCCATAGTTTGTTTTGAAAACTTCGTATATTTGCTCTTTAATTTTATTCTTTTTTGCTTTTGTTTAATCTCCTGCCTATGAAGAATTTAATTGTATCCAAACTTTCTTCAAAGGCAGTCATAGAGGGGAGGGATAGTGCTTGTGTGTGGATTTATATTTAGTGACTTAAGGAATAATGAATCCGTAACTTTAATCCCAAATTTAGGGTTTTGCATGGCACATCTGTTCGTATTTTATATATTGCCACACTGAACTAGCAAAGCACATCAGCATGTAAATAACTTGCAGCACATTGATGCTTAATGCTTTACTTTGCTGAATAGCAGTTTGGGGCTGCAGTGTTGTTGATTGTACGTCCTTGCATTCTCCGTGGGTCCATATCAAAATATGGTAAAAAGTATTAATGGAATTGTTAATGTATTTTTTTTTAATATCTTGTAGTGCTCACAACTAGTGAGAATGTAGCAGCCTGATCATTATTTATGTACGAGTCTGCTAAAGCTGAAGATACGTCTAGGCTTCTCTAAGTAGTTAATTTCTTACTTACTAGTTGGCTTTGTACATACCAGTTTATCTAGGTATGCGTGTAATGCTACGATGTACAAATTATTATAAAATAGGTAATGATACTGCATATGTTTATGTTGGTAAATAAGTGTATTTAACTGTGTAGCATTGTTGATTTAGATACAGTAATTCTCAGCAGTGGTTCTTACAAACTTTAAGATGCACTTGGGTGCCTGTGTGAACGTATTTGGTGGGTTGTACCACACACCATGAAATTCTCAACAACTTAATACTGACTAAAATCACCCTTATTTTCTTCCTGTCTTTAACTTTTTCTAAGATGCTTTTCCTGAGGTCAGTATACTTGGAATTCACAGTGCGGGAATGGTTGAATACCAAAGTAAAGTGATGCAAAAAAAAAAATAAAATCTGCCTTTTCTAACATAGTCTTGCTGCTTGGCTATATTCTTCGTAATGACATAGAAGATGAACAGTAGCACGCACTTAGTTATCAAACATAGCAAAACTTGTCATTTTATTTCTTATTAGCAGCAACATATGCATTAATGATGTTAAGTGGTGAGGGAGAGTTGTACCCAGAGAATCTCCTATAGATAGCTTCCATTTCTGGGAGGGGAAAAATCAGTTCTGTTAATCTAGATCAGTTGCCTGATCTGATTGATGTAACTGAACTGATGGTGTTGCTGATATTAGAAAAAGTATGAAGTAAACAAGAATAAATAGTTGGGGAATGGGTGAAGGTGGGACTGCTGCTTTTGACAGTACTGCCACCTGAAGCTGTCTTAGATTGGGACTAACACGTAAGCATTTGACTCAAGCCTCACTGTAGTCTGGAGGGATTTTTCCACCCACTTTGCGTGTTTGAATCAACCTTAATAGTCATTGTGACATGATGGGTCAAGAGTTAACCTAAAAGTGATAAGAAAGAGGGCACAGAGGATTTCAAAGCACAAACAGGTCTTACTAGCTATTTTTTCAGCACTTCCCTAGTTGCCTAAAGTAGGTGTAGCATGATGTGATCTGAAGTGTAATACTTTCATAGTTTGATTGTAGGGAAAGAAACAGCTCTTTGTAAACTTCTAATTAAAAAAAAAAAAAGGATAGGTAAGGAAGGTTGTAAAATGCACAGCATAAGGATACAAAACTTGAGACTAAAAGAAATTAAATTGTTTTCTATAGTCATTAGAATTTCTTGTTTCTTACTGTCCAGTGTGCATCACCACAAAGCTTTTCAATGGGAAAAAAAAAATCCTTTTCCTAATCAGCATTGTAATTCTTGTCACCAGCAATTGTGATATAATGACTATCATGCTTGTTTGTACAGAATAACCTAACTTAAATATTTTGCTACTCTTGAAGGGTTTCTTTTGCCATGTGTGATAACAATTTATATTTAAAAAAAAAATAAACATACAGTAAGTCTGTTGACCCACCTAGTGCATACTTAACATTGTTTCCTCCTGAACTCCTTTATTTTCCATATGATATGTGTCTCAAAAGTTTGTCACAAAGGGATCAAGACACATTTACTATGAGACCCATAATTTGAGGTTTACATCAGCTGTTTTCATATTGATGGGATGACCAACCTCTGCAGTGGTTTGACCTGACCTCAGCCTTGTTTGTAATAAGGCGGGAGCTCTTTCCAGCAGTGATATTTACTCTCTGATGCTACGATGCCAAATACAGTGTGGTACATTATGGAAAAAATGGCCAAAAGTCTAATATACGTAGTTGAAACAAATTCTTGGGGGTGGGGAGGAAGGTAGTTTTATGGCTGCACGATGAAAATGGAATTGAAATCCAGAAATTAATTCTAAATAAAACCCTGAAATTTGAATGCTACGTAAAAGTTTTTTAGTATTATGGAAAACTTGCCTGTACTTGGAATGAAGTGGTAGATTATCTAAGGTATTTAAGCTCTCCGTAGCTGTTGCGGATGGAAAGCCATCCATGACCACACAGAATGGGGCTCTGCGTTGGGTCTGTACGCACTGACATAGGAGCCATGGAAATGCGGTTTACGTATAGGAACTGCTCTTCAGCTTCTGTGGAAGTGACCTTCAGAGTAGCCTTGTCCTTTGGCCCTTTGGCCCTGCAGCGGAGTCTCCTCAACTTAATACTTCAGCATACACTGAGGAGGAATACTCAGCTTTTAAAAAGGGAAACTACTTCACCGTGTAAGCCAGCATTCATCAAATAAATTAGGACGGTTGGGTGTACATTTCTTTAACAGCAGAAAAAAGAAAATGTAAAAAGGCGAACCAAACCGACCAACCAGCCAACCAAAAAACCCCACCCAAACTACCGAAAAATGAAGAGAAGCCTATAATGGAGTTAGGCAACTTTACCTGCTTACTGTTAACTGTTTAATTTTAACAACAACAAAACCCTTTTTAAGATTGCTTCCTAGTTTTATGGGGTTTAAATGTGGCTTATGTGAAAATTTCCCTCCCAAAATGCAAAGCTATATCTGATTGGAAAATGATATTATTCAGTCAAGTTAGTGGTGAAAATCCTTCTTTCCTTTGTTTTTATGGTTATGTACCTTGACTATTAAATTACATTTTGCTTTTTGTGCATGGCAAGCGTGAGTTCCTAAAGAATATTTTGTAGTCTTTCAATGTGTCTTAGTTATTGATAGGAAGGCTGATCTCAAGTCTTTTGTTTTCAGCTGCTAAGTTGCATTTTCAAAGTAGCAAAAAATGTATTTGATGCTTGCTTACTTTTTAACTTAACTGCCGTTGTCATAGAAAAGCTGTGTTGTTTTTAATGGCAAGAAGGGTAACTACCCACTTGAACTGCGTAATTAGTAAGTTTCAGAATCCAAGATCATGCAGGTCTGTAAGGCCTCTGAAAGAAGAAAATGTGCAAAGAAATTACTTGGAATTTAATTAAAACATGCAATGTAGACTGCAGTGTTTTTAGGATCAGATGCTGTTTGAAATGGTAGATTATTTTTTTTTTTTTAAAGATTCTGAATTGTAGTGCTGGAATCCAGGTTCGGTAGGTCTTCCATACAGCCAGATGCTGTGTAGGAAGCCAAGATACATGCTGCCACAGATTTCTAACTGGTGGAATCAATCATAACCTGGTGAAACCAGTCTCTAAGAAAGAAAGTGATTTAGTTTCTCCAGCTGGCCGCCTCTGGGCAGAGATTTGGACTTGTGCAGTAAGTGTGGCTCTAACATTGGTTTCTGTGTGGTGGAGCTGTAACAGCTTTCTTTCACCGTGTGTTCCTCTTGCAATCACACTGCAGCAACTAGAGAGCTTTTCTGAACTAGATTTCCATTTTATTAACTTGGTCACACTTTCTCCTCTGCTCTCAGTTTATAAACTATGTTTATGAATTGTTTATGGCTTTGGAATTTGTTTCAAATAGTGCTTTTGTTGCATCGTTTTGGAAGGCCATACATACCTGTGAGAGTGGTGCAGCCCATCCCTTTTCAAGCTGGATAAAACAGGACCAGTTAATATCCCTCTTTTTAAATTTTTAGATATAAGATACACTTTTTCAGTGCCCTACTTTCCCTCAAAGGAGTACAAAGGAACAAGACAGTGTATACATAATAGCTTAAACATAGGGGTGGAAGGCCTGTCAGCCTTGGCACAAGTTTTTAGAGGTGGTTTTTGGGCTTGGCCAGGTTTTCCTTTCTGGAAATGTGTAATTCTTTTAGGTATCTGTATCCTATGCAAGGCCACATTATATGAATGGCCGCAAAAGTAATAGGTGTTCTTTGTAAGAGTAATTTTTAATGGCACTGGAATTATACAACTATTTTTGTTATATTTTCCAAAAATACCTAATGAAAAGTGTGTGTTTTATCTTTCATAAGATTTCATACATGTTTTCTCTTGCTAGTGTTATTCTGGGTAATTTTTGAACTGAGGATGGTATGATGCCAAATTGATGTAAAAATTTTGATTCAGATAGTTTTAATTTTATTGCGTCAGCAAGTTTCTAGTTCCTCAACAGAACTGTGTAAAAATAATGTTCCTATGAAAATACTAAAACTAATTTAAAAAAAAAAGCAGCTTCTAAAATTCTGACTCATCTATTAATCATTTGTGAATGTTGCTGAGATTTTTCTGCTGTGAGATCAAGGTTTTGAATTCTGGACTGCAGTCCTTGTCTCCCTCTCTTGTCTTTGAGTTTAACTTCTCTGATTTCCACTGAGCTAAACAATATTGATGGAAAGGTAGTGGACGCTGCTTATTTCCAAACGTATGCAATGGAAAGCAGAGACCATATTGTTATTTCCTTTGGACACTGTCAGCACTCAATGAACAAAGTTCACCACTTGAGGGTACTTCTTCAAGAATGCAAACATAGTCTTTTCAGGTAAATTAATTCCATTTTGCCAAATACAGGGTTTGCAGTAAAATTGCAGCATTTGCTTGCTGGGGTTTCCTCTGCTTTTTAGGGAAACAGGAGGTATACTAGAACATCAATGTCATCTTGTTATTTTTTGAATAGCAAACATGGAAACGTGTTTGAAAACCATTAGTTTAATATGGTACGTGTTTAGTAGAACCCCTGCTTGTACAGCAATGCTCGAATGTTTCTGGAAAAAAGTGTTTTGTGGGGGCTTTTTTTGTTGTTTTGTTGGGGGGGGTGGTTGTGTTTTTTTTTGTTTTTGCTTTTTGTTTTGTTTTCTTTTTTAAAATTTGAGTTACAAACCTGAAACATTATGTGAAGACCACCTGTGTGGGATCTTTCCCTTTAGTATTGTTACACTTGCCTCCTGTGGAGGACACATTAAAACATCTGAATGGAAATCTTGTTTTCCAGAGGAGTGGAAGACATATACCTGTACTCTACTTGCAGCCTTTTGATGTACCTTGAATCTGTATTTGTTTAGACTAAATTTGATGGAGTTCTGTCTATTGTATTAAATTGTATTAAAGTCTTTTGCAGTGGATTGCTACTCCTCAAATAGACCAGATCAAAAAATTTACTGCCAATTAAGAACAGGATGTTTGAGATTTTTAGTGATGTTCTCCGGATGACCTGGGTTTTTTTTATGATCATCTTGACTTTTTAATTAAACTACAATTTTAATTGAGTTGGTTCAGTTAATGAAACACTGACCTTTCACCCCTACTTCTGAATCTGTGCCAGAATTTTCAGTAAAATAGGTTTTTAAGAACTTTGCTTTCTCTGTAGCAATATACCTAAAACTGTGGTGAATTAACATTGAAAGGATGGTGTCTCAGTGATGGTTCTAAGTAGAAACACTTGTGATTTAATTCTTGCGACAGATGCACCTGCATTGCAATGCTTAGTTACCTCTCACTATAAAATTGCACTTGTGTGTGGTTTTCCTTTCCTCCTTGGATGTCAAGTGCTTCTTCGCTCATATTTTGGATCATCCAGCTGTCTGATCAGATGTTACTATACTTGTCATTCTTAACAGTTTAATTTATTGACATATATTTTGGTTAGGCAACAATATTCAGGAATAGAAGAAAACCAACACTGTTATAAAAACAGGGGTTCCGCAAAATGAAATTTCTTAAAATTTTAGGATTTATGTGGACTTACTGTTTTGTCTGTCAGAGAAGAGTTGCTCATTGATTTACTGGTACTTTGACAGATTATTTAGTTACTTCAGAGTAAGTGTCATAAAAGTTGGAACAGAAGTATTGCAAGAAAAAAGTTAGAGAGTAGACATTGATGGAACTATTGGAAAGTTGGGGAGGATAGCTGAGAAAAAAACTGGAAAGAAATCACGTTAAGAAAAGATCAGGAAGTGTGAGGATTACGTGTGTGTGTGTGCACTTTCATGTGTTTTGGCTTCTATTTGTAATGAGTTACCAAAGCATTTTCAGTATTTCTGTCACAATGAGGATAGTAAGGCATCACAGTAAAACATGAAGGAACTGAGAGGGACTAGATTATCTTTGAGAAATACAGAGATTCTCATCATATCTTTATAAAGTATCCAACATAGCTTTTATGTGAAATGGAAGATGAAAAAGGGAGGTAGACTCTATAATTCTGCTCACCCCCCAGACCCCCGGGTCTGTTTTGTGGGAATAAGTTTATTTTGCAGGATATATGGCTCGTATGTATTTGTTAAAATGCAGTATGCCGAGTATGTGAGGAAGAGTTTGGAACTGGACACGGTTTTTTGCGGTACATAGTGATGACAACTTTGTTGCATATTGTGATAGCTGTATACTCACTTATGAACAGTGGTGTATATTCTTACGTACCAGTAGATGACATTCTGCATATTATATACAGGTATACATATGTATGGTTTATATTAATATGTACACAGCTTTCCATTTCACAGCATTCTAATACGTATTCTTCTAAAGGAAGATGAACATTTTCTTTTAATAACAGTCTCTAGATTAGGAGCCTGCTTCACTGCTGCCCAGGTTGTGTGGCATTATTTTGAGTTTTAGCTGTCTAATGGAGTTTGCAGTAGCAAGAGTTCTGTATTAAGATTCCTGAAGTTTTTGACAACAATTCAGGATACTCACTAATATGAAAATTAATTTCATTATCTTCCTGTGTCCTGTATGGACGGTGCATGCAGTTGAACTGTTTTTTTTTTTATTTCTTGCCCAGAATTATTCCAGAGATGTGGAAGAACTATACCTGTGTTTTCACTTGTTGATATGATAATAACTAATTCTTCATGTTTTATTTATTTTTTAGTACTTAGGGGCTTTGTATCTGAGGATCTGTTCTATTAAACACTGTACACAAACAGTTTAGAAAACGTTCTTGGTTCTGAAGTGGTTACAATGAAAAACTCATAATGCAAACAGGTTTAGAAAAAAGAATCAAAAAGAAACAACCATTCCTTTCCTCCAGCTGCCTCCTTCCTCACCGTTATAAAATTAGAAATAGTATTCTGAACAGCGTAGGTTTTTTGTATTTCCCCTCCTCTGTTTTTCCCTAGGCAAACCTTATTATGTGGTTTCATGTATCGTCATGCACAGTATTTTTAAGGACCATTCATCTATCCCAGAATTTTTTTAGTATGTCTGTGACCATATTACTTGTTTTGCTGAATTTATTCTGTCACCTTTTTCACTGCTGCTGGTTTCTAAGGTTTATTTGCTGTGGGCATGAGACCCTCCCCACAATATCGCGTACAACAAAGCATCCATTCTTTTGTTTCTGGTACCCAGTTAAGAGTATGCCTTTTGCAGTGCGTTGTTAGCCCAGCAACTCTAGCAAGCGTAGTAGGCTACGAAAAATTATACCAGTAGATGGCACTCTCTGTATTGATTGCCCCTGTGTACATCACACAAACATGCACTCTCACACACCGTTTTTAGAGCAGGGTAATTTAGATGTTGTTAGGGATTAAACTAATGGTAATATCATTGCAGCCTTTCCCTGGTTCCATCTGCATGTGTTTTGTTAGAAAGGCAGTATTATGCAGTAGTTTGTCTTTAATTTGTCATAAGGACGACAAATGAAAATGAGTGCTTCCTCTTAGGAAGGACTAAGTTGAATTTGACTTCTGCAACTGAATTAATGGGTATAAAGTAATGCTGTTACAGACTATGCATGAACAGGCCATTTACTGAAGTTGGTAACAAGAAGTAAAAACTGGGAATTAGCTGTTGTGCATTACACTTTCACTGAAGCTGTTGTATGTTACAAAATTTTCCATTCCTTTCTTAGTTAAAACTAAGAACAATTATTAAATAAATATGCCTCATAAAACCAGAAGCAAACAAAAACAGTCTACCAAGTATCCTGCTGCTAATGGTTGCCTGTTCTGGAGGCTTTTGTGGACACAGGAGAGATTCTGGGTAATTACAGGCTAGTGATCTCTTTTATGATTTGTTTTGTTTATGTTTGGAGATTTTTAGATTATTCTTATAATTCATGATTGGTCAGAGCATTGAAGCACTTGGAACTTAATGTAATTTTAGAAATTTTATTGTTATGCAATGCAATTATTAGTGTTCTTTCATTCATGAAAATTTTAATCCAATTTCAAATCCCACATAGGCTCGTATCCTGTAGACAGGATGGGAAATACAGATTTTGATGGCATTGGTAAGTTGACAAGCCATCAAAGTTGCATCCAAGAAACTGGAATGTTGTATTTGACTTGTGAGTCAAGGAATAATGAGGAAGCACATTAGCTTTCTGACTAGGAAAAGCTAATTTTAAAATGTTTCCCAGGTACAAGGGGAAAACATCAAAGATACTGCTTCTCAATTCCATGTTTAAAATTCTGCTTACGTAGTTTCATTTTTTATGTGTGAAGCTAAATATACAGAGTCTTTTTTTTTTAACTTTATTTATCTGTTTAATAATGAAGTTGACTAAAGAACAGCAAACGTACCTGAGTGAATGTAATTGTCACAACAGTTAAACCGACAGTTTTCCAATTGTTTCTTTAAGCAATAAAGGATCAGAAGCCTTTGTGCCGCCCTTGCTTCTGGGTTGTTCTCAGTCCACCATGTTGTACAAGGAAGTTTAAACATGTAATAATGGTGGCGACCATAAAATTCTGTTTTGCCCATCTTGTCCACCTCTCTTGATACGCAGCGCATACGCACACTCTTAGACTAGATCTCAGGTAGAGAATGAAACAAATATCTGAAGGACGCTTTATTCTAGAGTGGGTTTTCAGTTGTGTTGTCATGGTTTAACCCCAGCTGGCAGCTAGGACCACATAGCTACTTGTGCAGTTCTCCCCCTTCCCCAGAGAAGGGCAGGGACAAGAGCGATAAAAGAAGGGGAAAGGGAAAAATCACGGGCTGAGATAAAGACAGTTTAATAGAACAACAACAGAAAAGGAAAATAGCAGTAATAATAATAATGATGACGATGATGGTGACACAAGTCACTCTCACCACCTGGTGAATTGGTACCTCCCCAAGCAGTGATCGTGGATTTTCCCCGCCAACCCCCATTTATATCCCAAGCATGACATCTATGGTATGGAATATTTCATTGGCCATTCTGTTGTTCTGTCTGTGCTCCTTCTCAGCTTCTATGAGAAGCTGAAAATAGTCCTTGAAAAGTATAAACATCACCTAGCAACAACTAAAACAATATGCATTACTAACATTCCTTTCACAGCAATCACTAGGAAAAAAATTAACTCCTTCCTGGCTGAAACCAGGACATACGTATACTAGCAAAAATTTAAAAAGTTATTTTGACTGTAGATAGAACACATTAAATGCCAACACCTGTATAAATGAAAGGACATACAAAAAAATGATGTGCCATTTTGTCAAAGGCAATGGTATTAAAACCTAGAAAAGTCAGAAGGCAGCTTTCCTCTTTGTAATTATTTGAGATAAATTAATTGGTATTTTAAAAAATTTTTAGTTAATTCAACCAGTGGCAGCTAAGTGAATTGTTATTTCAGTCGTGTATGCAACAGCTATACAAACATGTATTGTGTAAAATGAAATATAAAAATGAGATGTTTTAGACAATGCATAATGAACGTGGAAATAGTAAAATCCAGAAAACAGTTTTTAAATAAGAATGAAAAAACCCGCAGTTTTACAAACTTAAGGTCTGACTCCCAGGTAAGAGATCACAGTGTGATCAGGACTTGGAACAAACGGTGAGACGTGTTAGCAGGTGTAGACCTAATTTCTGATGCCTTGTATTTGTTAAGCAGCAATTTGACAATTACAGTTTTTGTCAAAAGCAAACAAAAAAGCTTGTGTTAGTCAGAGCTAAAGCATAGTGTTGTGGTTTGGGGCAGAGGCCAAAAGTACCCTAAACAAACAAATTCTTCCAATTCAGAAAAGTAATACTTAAAGTGCAGAATAAAGCTGAAATATTCCTTGAGTCTTTCCTGATGGCTGGGTATTCTGAAAAACACCTGAGTGGTGCATTTGTTGGCCTTGTACAAAACCAACCCAAACCAAAATCACTGAAGGATTGCTGGATTAAATATTTAAAAAGAGAATATCTGATAATGACACACAGGGAGAGACATTCCTGATTGGTGCCAGATATTAAGCTTGCTGTGATGTTGGGGTTTAATAGTTGCTCTTAGGAAAACAGAGCAAATATTTTCAAGTTCAGCCCTGTCCATGAGGAAAACTTTTATTTCCTTGGCTGTCATTTGGATTGGATACAGCAGTCAGTTTCTCTCACCAGAATGCAGGAACATATTTTTAAAAAATCAAGAAGTTCTGTGAATCAGGAAGAAAAAAAAAAAAAATAATACCACCCAAAACCAAAACTAAAAGAATATGGCCAGAAGCTCCAAGCCGTTTTTTGAAAGAAGCAGAACTTCTGAGTTAAATGAAATACGCAAAAATGCCTTTGCATTGATGTAACATACCTGTGGAGAAGTATATAGCAAGACAGAATGTACTGAGGAAGAGTATCATGTATGTGGATGGACTGTATTAAAAGTCTTCAGAATGCAGTTTATGCACTTAATCAAGCTTCCTGAACTGTCCTTACGAGTGTATTGACGTGCAAAACTGTTTAGTAAACATTCTGTGCAGCTTGTGAAAAGAGTTTCAGACAGAAAGGATTAATTTAAGAAAAAAATCCTCAATTCTTGTGACCATCTCTGAAAAAAAACCAGAGATGGAATCACTGCAGTCATACCAGTTAAAATGGGACAATGCTGCTGTTTGTATCATGGGCCTAACAAAAGCAAGAGTAAGAACTCCTACTCTTTCACTGGCCTCAGTTCATGCAGTGAAATGTTTGGGGCTTTTTTTTTTTGGTGGAAGTTGAGCTTCAGCTGAAATGGTAATAAAACAATTGTGGCCATTCAGGAAAAAGGTCTAAGGATAAATTTAGTAGTCAAACACTTTTCACTTCTGAATATAGTATTTGAAAAGGTAAATTCAGACCTTGGACAGAATAGCTTTTTACTGGAAAATCCAGTAAGCATTTGGAAAAGCCTCAGTGAGGCAAAACCTAGGTGTAGATCAACTGTTTTAATTTGTGTAAGATCTGAGAGTATTAGAGGCTAATTGAAAAGACCTGTTAGTGGCACCTTGTGAGGTTGAGTATCGAGGCTGTTACGTGACAGAGGAAGTTGTGTGTAGGTAAATGGACACTGACACACCTGGTGTGAGGGACTGTCAAGGGTAAGCTGCTCCACGGGGAAGGTGAGCCAGGACCCACAGGTGAGTAGAAGGCAGGTGGCTTTACGCAGAAATGGTGCAGTTGCACGAAGAGCAGAGCAAGTCCAGTGACAATCACCAGGGTCAGCCATGAGTCCAGTGATCGCCAGGCCAGGTTCACGGTGATGAGGCAGGTCCAAGGTCAAGCTGGGAAGTCACGGTCATGGGTCAGGCTCCACAGTGCAGCGAGGTGTGCGACCAGGCACAGGCATGGCTGCAACTTAGCTCAGGCGAGAACTAAGAGCCTTGTTTGCCTGTGCTTAAATGAAGTTTCCCAAGTGAAGCCAGAAGGACCCAGCTTCTTACAACTCTTGCTCACACAGCACTGTATGACAGCCGGCCTTGAGCACAGCCAGCCAAACCCCTAGGAAGGGGGGATAAGTGAAATAAAACTAGGTGCCTGCTCTGTTCGTACAAGTTTTCCTAAGGCTTCTGCATTTGAGTGTTGTCAGTGACAGTATACTAGCTAGATAGAAAGCTGTTTTTATGGTATTTCTGTTCCTGTGTAATTAAACTTGTCTCGTTTCTAACATACCACGTGTAGTAATTGTTAGGGGTAGCGTTAGAGAATGTAATTTAAGAGTACAAGAATGTAGTTTAAGAATACTAGTTCAGAGGGTCACAACAACGTAGTTCTGACTATTGCTGTCAGGTTGAGAGGGCAAAAGGAGGCTATGGAAGTACTCTGGTGGTTTCTTTAAGACTTGTCATGGTGGTTCCTTTAAGAGACTGAAAAAATATATTAAAAGAGAAAAATAAAGCTTATTCATAGATTTAAGAATTCTTAGATTTGAGAGAGATGTCTCAGACTGGTCTCAAATAAATATGACATGATACAAAGAAATCTGTTAAGGCTTATTTCAGAAGCTGGAATTATGGGCCAAGTCAAGTGAGACTCCACTGAAGTTGAGTAGGTACAGATTTTCTTACTTTTTAGAAAAAGTACTTTGATTATTGCTGTATTTCCTAGTGATAACCTGCCTATCAGATACTATATTTAATATCGCATATTCAGTGTATGTATAGCACTTGAACTACTCTTCTGTAGTACATTAGTAGGCCACAAATAAGTAGGCTGTTTTTGAGGTATGCCACACTAGTGAAATTTTTTTTTGGCTTTGTTTTCTGATTGTGATTTCTTTAAGTCTTACTTTTGCCTTGAATTATTTTTGAGTGATACAATGTGAGGTTTCTGCAGATGTGAATTAGAAGATCTAGGAATACAGTTTATAAAACTTTGCATGAAAACTCCTAGGAAGGCTTATGCAGCTAATTTTCCTGTCTCTTTCAGTTGGCACTTGTATACGCGAGGTAACTGGACAATGTGTGCACTGAGCTCTACAGATGGTGACAGAAAGGTCTTTTGGTGGGGAAGTGGGACAGATCATCATCCGTGAATTTTTTCTGCCCAAGGGTCACAGTGGGTTTCTCCCAGATGGCCAAAGCAAAGTTTGTTCATTTAGTGTCTGAAACACAGAAGTGAGTGCATTTGTTAGAGATTGAGAATAAACTGATGCTGGGATGTCATGATCTAATATAAGCTTGTTGGAACTGGAAGTATTCTGGTAGATGAAATAAGCATCTTGTGGTTGGAAAGTTTGTGACAGTGAAGTGCTTTATCTGCTCTCCAGACACTTTCCAAATCCCTCAAAGGTGAAACCCCAGAGAACGTTCTCCATCCAAGCATTCTCTGGTTGGTCTAATGGGTAAGTTAAGAGGTCCACACAGGGACTCTAAATGAGTTGATTAGATCTGATTAGTGGCTAATTTTGTAGCCATACAGGCTGCTACAATAAATAAGAGCGAGGCTGACTAACATATTTTGTAATGGAGCAGGTTTTTCTGCCACATAGACAGAATTTCAAAATCTAATCTCAAATTCCTATATGAAGACTCTTTTACTGTAAGTACCAGTGCTTCATAATAGCTCATGCCTATGATCAGATGTTTAGCTTTCTTTAGCACCAGTCTTCTTCCTCGTATCAGTGGATATCTCAGGAGGTTTATTCTTTTCCATCAAGACAACTTGCTATGCGGAAGTACTTCAGCAGCTTAGGTTCACATACATGTCATACATTTTGATCATCATGGTTCTTCAGGTAAACAATGAAAAATATATTCTCCTTTGATACGCTCAGTTGAAGTAATACGGGAACTTTAGGATTGACTTGGTCTCCATTAGCATAGTTCCTTCGTGACTGCTTTCTTGGTAGGAGGGACTTAACTCTATACTGTCAGACTAGAATCTCAGCTGAATGTTGAAGTCAAATGCCTTTACTTCTTATACAAGACTTCACACTGTGGGCCTTTAAGCTTCAAATGTACAATTGTTTTCTCAGTATCTAAGCCACTCGTTTTTTCTGCGTCCAGGATTACCCTTCCTTCTGTGATGGTGAGTCCTTTAATATCTGTTAAGAGAGTTTTGCCTCTTCGGTCTGGATGATTTGTTATAGTGAGCTAGTTTTGGGCAGGGAGACAATTTCACAGTCGGTGAACAGTTTTAATATTTTTGTTCTCCTGTCAAGAGAAGTTTGCATATTAACATTCAAGAGTTCAAGGCTGTTTGTAATCCCTGTCTGCTGATCATCTAACCAGATGATAGTGGGTAACAGTTTAAAGTATTCTGCTTAAGTAAAAAGCATGATAAAACATGATCTTCTCTGAGTCGGGCAGTAGTTCATACAGTGAATCATCAAACCCACTTGTCTGTCATTTCTCCTTGATTCCGTGAAGGTATCTTTATGATACAAGATTATGAGCTGGAGACCCGGGATCTGGGTTGCCTGAGGTGAACCATTTTGTCTCAGTAATGAATAAGAGATCCTTTTGCCTTGAACTTCTCCATATCTTGTTTTTTCACTGTTCCCATCCTCATCTGTTGGTCAGAGACTGATATACCTTCTCCTGCATGCGCCTCTTTTTTTTTTTCGCCAGGATCAGTGGTTGTTTAGTGTTTGCATATTTTAGTCTATTTGAGCCCAGCTGTCTGAATATTTGGCTCAGATTCACTTGGCTGTTTTTTTTCGCCAAAACTCATGTTTAATATTTTTTCACATTTAGGGCTTTTTAAAAAGAAACACTTCTGTTATTCTCCCAATTTGTTCAATTTCAGTTGCTGAAATAAACATGGCATAGTGCTTATATGAAGAAAATGTCCATAAAGATGGCGAGATCTGTTAGGATATACTGTGGGAGTGCAAAAGTATTCAAGTGATACAGGCACGCTCCACCAGAAGTTGGGCCCTATTCCAGTATGTGTGGGATGATTACTTGAAGTTCTGTTCATACCTTTGCCAAATGATAGGTCATCTTGGAGGCTCCCTGAAACAACACCATCCTTGGCAGAACGTCTTTTTCCAAGACAACTCAAAGATCCACTACTAGACTGAAGTTTCCCACAGTATGAATTTTCATTCAGCTAAGTACTCAGAAGTGAGAGAAGGTTTTCTCTTTACGACCTGAACAGCTGTTGTCTGTTAAACATTTACTAACTTCCTTACCAACTTCTTTCTAGTAGGAATTGAATTTATTAGGGTGTCTACTACCCTCTTGAGGTCACACATCTACCACAAGGTAGGGCAGGGTATGACATGCTCTTATTGCAAAACTTTCCCTTTTCCTTGAATCCGCTTTTGATGGAATAGATGTCTGCATGCCAGCACATCTCAAAAGAACTGCAACTGCACTGTATTCTATAATTTTTAGAAGAAAAGGAATGACATTAATGGAGATTGTGACCATCATAAAATAACATTTTTTGGCTTGTTTTTACTATTGTTACTTATACACTCGGTTTAATATAAATTAGATCATTGTGATTTAAGGAGACAGTGTTTCATCTCTGCATTCTCTCTCTAATATTACAAACTTTAGTACAGATGCATTAATTTATACATAAAGATGTAGATTGTACATTGAATTATAATAGTCTCTTCTTAGCTGAAGAATGTTGAATTGATTTTGTGGCCAATATACTTGTCGTCTTGTAACAAAACTCGCTACATACTATTTTTATTTATATTCACGCTTTGTCAGATGGTTAAGAACACCTCAGAAAATGTTAGAAAAGAACACGTTATGTTAAGAGTAACTCAAATAGAATCTAAAAAGGGTTGGGTTTTTTTTTTAAAGTATTCTCTTGTCTTTATAAAAGCAGATATACAAGTTCCCATTTTTCTAGGAGACGGGAATTTAAGGTAACATGAAGAAGATATTTAGTGCACAAATCATAGGCAACTTCACAATCTGTTCTTTAGTCTGCTTTATTAAGTTAGGAAGAGCCTAAATCATTTGTCATTTGTCATTCCACAGGGGTAAATGGGCCCCAAGACCATTTGATGCAGAAAAATATTAAAATAATGTTGGATTTACAATAAATGATGTCTCTGTGAGATAAGAATACTATATTAATGACATATATGGGTAATGCGTCTATTAAAAGGCTTATGAATTGCTAGAGGTCATACTGAGAAACACGTTTTTTTCCTTCTTATCTAGACAGTTTTGAAAGAGGGAGATTAAGTGCTGAACTGAGATATTTGAGTTAAAATTATGAACATACTTCACCTGCTATTTATTATTGAGCAAGTTAGAGGAGAAAGAATGTGTGTCATAGAGCATAGGTTTTAGCATGGTTTTATTACAAATACAACATTTGAAACTTTGTTTTTGTTGTTTCCCCCTTCTGATGGGGGAACACTATTTTTAGTAATATTCAGACTAAGATAAATAATGAGTTGCTTTAAACTATTTCTTGTCTTTTTAACAGTATCACTATAATATTTTACCATAGGCAAAATACAAAATAATTAGAAGGGAATGCCAGTTGAAGAGGGAAGGGGAGGTGTGGAGAAGGGTCTGTGGTTTTCCCTGGTAGTTGTGGGAAGAGAGAGGTCTCTTTTCCAGGGGGCATGCGTCCAAGAGAGAAATGGAAAATGTTAAGTCTCCTGGAGGCCAAAGTAGTTCAAAGTTACTTAATCACTTTCTGAGACTCACTCTTGTGGTTTTAGGGATCTTATGGCTTTTTTGGTATGTTTGGAAAAGAGGAGTTGTCATTCCTTCTCTAACCTGTGCAAATAATCATCAGGAACTTTGATCACTGCAAAGACTGTAGTGTATTCCTTCAGATGAAAGACATCTGATGGTGATTAAAGTAGGTATCTTGTTTATACTTTTCCTATTAATTTTTTCTGTGTTTTTCCCTGGTCATTCAGGAGTCTTTGCGGCAGTTTTCGTCAGTCACTATATGTGGAATTTACCCTTGCCTCTAATCAAAGGTTTATGTCAAAGAGGGTCTAAAGACATTTCCTCAGGAAGTGGTCTGGAGTGGGTGGAGATGAATGGGCTTTTACCCAGTCCTTGACTTTTTTTTTTTTCTTCATTCAGCCTTGCTTTTGGTACATCCTTCTTTCCTCCTTTGCTAGGTGGTGGCACACTGGTTAGTGTAACACTTCATATTTATAGCCAGTAGACAATCTGTGCTTTTCACAGGAGCATCTGTGCAGCCAACTCCTGGCAAAATTGTTGAAGTCGTACAGGCTCCCTCAAAAATTTGGTAGGGAAGAGTGCATTAAGAGCTATGTGTTGTGCTTCCAGCAGTAGTGTAATGCTTAATTTTCCATGATAAAGCACCAAACAACATCAGGAGAATGCATGGAGTATAAGTTTTGAATTTTTTTACTACTTATTGTAGAGATCAGAATTCAAAATTAATTCTTCTAAGAGAACTGCTGCTTATTTTGATGCTTAGGGCTTATTTTATTGTTTTGAAAGTTATTGTTACCATGAAATATTAAAAAATCTTAAACAGAAAGGAAGATGTTATAATGCATTTAAATCATAGGGTTATCGGAAATGTTCAATGTGTGTAATCACTTAACGAAGTGACAGATGTAATTGTACTATTTTAGTGCTCTCAAGATACATGTCTAATCCTCAATTCACATAGGTTTTGTGCTTTAAAGGTCTAAAGCAACGACTAAGCTTATTATAAAGTTATGGGTTGAAAGGGTGGTGTGTCAGGCTATATCTTCTGGTAAGTAGGTTAAAGTGAATGTTTCAGTGGTAGATTTGCTTTCCCTATGGCACTGGCTATACTATAAGGCAAAATGTTTTCATAAACTTAAGAGAGAAGTATTTAAAGTATCCAGTTTTCGAGCCATTTGTGCACATTAAAAATAACTTGCTATTCATGTTCAGTGGTTTTCTTGTTGGACAATGTAAGGGGACTTGCCGCAACAGATGCAATAGATTATCAGAAGACTGCAAGTATAATAATTACAGCATGGAGCAGACTTTGCTGGCAGATACAAGAACGTAGCACTCTCTTTAATCATAGGGCTTCCCATAGTGTGGGTGGTCACGGGCTGCAGACGTTTCAGTCAATCCCTTCTCTGTGCAGCAGTGGTTGTAAAACAGAGCTGAAGTAAACAGCATTCCACAGACTTTGAGGGGTTTTTAATTTCGAGAAAGTATAGCTTCCCTTCGCCCCTCCTTTTGGCTGCTTGCTTCTGTCAGCCATAACCATACAGGTCATGCTTCCTACCAAATCAGTTCTGTTTGAAGTAAATAGTATATAGTGTAACATATGTATACTCTTCAAAAAGGTGTTTGGGTTTTTTTTTTTTGTTAAAATATATGTTACTTTAAAACCTGAATGTTTAGTTGGTTTTTGGCAATAAGAAGTAACCTCTGCGCAAAGATTAAGTGCTGTATAATGTTTAATCCTTTTTTAAAGGCCTTTCGCCCTTGTTGTTTTCATTCTCCCATTTTTTTTGTGTCACTCCTTAGCGTTGTTTTACTGTTTCTCTAAAGTATTTTACTGTCACTTTAGCCATTAGCACAGCACTTTTCCTCCAGCCAAAATGAAGAGGAACTTCTTTTCTTCCTTTTTTTTTTTAACCTGGCAGCCGGTTTATGGCTTTGGAGGCTGATTTCACCTCCTTAATATTTGACATATACTCATCTGGGATCTTGAGTTTCATGAAACAGATTTAAATGCCTAAACTTGGTGTCATGCAAATACTTACACAGCATTTACAGGCCTTTTTGGAGTATGTAAATCAGCTGCAATTGAGGACAGATACTGTAATTCTATTATATAAGTGTACGGACATGAAAGGATACATTTTAATAGATGAGTTTTTACATGGTATTTAAGCATATGTGGCATCAAGTATGCAAAGAAGCTTGAAAGAAATATCTTTACTTCCACTGGGTAACTGAAGTCAATTTTCCTTTGAATCAAAACAGAAAGCAAAGGACTGTTAAATAAGATATATGCACACTTTTAACATCTAACATCATTGATTAGAGCCCAACGACTTAATGAACTTCTAATGTGATATGGGACCTTTTAACTTTTAAATTACTGGTTAAAATTCAGATTTAAGGACCAAGTCTGCTTGGTTTGCAATGTGTCCTGAGGGAATAATGAATGATAAAGCCACTTTTGTCAGGCCTTTATGCAATTTGTTTGCGTCCTGCGTACCAACCTGGAAAGGGAAACGGGTTCCTCAGAGCTTCTGTGCCCCTCTTTATCCCCTCTTTATCCTGTCCCTGGTGTGCGTGTCCTGTGCACGCACAAAATACGTGGGCCAGAGATGGAGTGATTTCAGAACCAGTGTTTAACATTTTAGTTCAGCTGCACCAGCTGTTGAAGTGCATGTGACTACACTGGTGGAAACCCACTTCTCCCAGCAATGCTTGCTTAAGATTTGACATATCTGCCTCTTAAACTTGCTAATATACAGTTCTGCCTCTAGCAGGTTAAAAATCAAGATTCTTAAGTATAGTTAGAGTGGGTCACTTCTGGGGGAGGTGGAAGACTGCAGTGAAAACTGGAATTGATCGATGAATCAAAGATGAGTCAGTAGTTGATACAATGACAGTATATATTCAAGAATTCTAATAGAATATGTTCTAAACCAATTTTATTCATAAAGGACAGGAGGATGATTGAAGATGTTAAGAGATATTCATACAAGAAGAGATTGGGGCTGGTGCTTTTTCGTCTAGTGAGAGAACATGGAAGAATGAAGATGGGTTATCATACATAGCACATAAGCAATTTCTGCTGCTTATTGTCTTGAACTTTTAGTGAGTTCACTGACAGTATTTTTTTGTTGTTGTTGTTCTTTCAGTTTTTGGAAAGTGAACTGGAGAGATTTCTTGGTCATTTCTAACCTATTGAAGGTTATACATCTAAATTACTAGCCTTCTCACTAATCCCTTTTTGAATCAACTTTCTAAGCTGATCTGGACCTTCTCTAGTCGCCTATAGATAATTGCGTTGGTAGGATGTAAGAGAATTTGCAATGTTTGTAAATTTGCAAGTATTACCATTCTTCTGATTAAAAATAGCACGATAATATGAATGGGCTGGGGGAAAACAGACCTCTCTTCTTTTTTTTTTCAAACAGATACATCTTTAACAATGCCAAGCTAACATGAATATAAATAATTTCTTGGCTTCTGGGCCAAAATAAACAAAAGCTAAGTATCTCAAAGAACAAATGAGAAACTAAGGATTCTGGTTTCCTGCAAGACTGCTTGAGCTTTAACAGCAAGTGTCACAATTTGCTAGCCAGCTGACATTTGTCAGAGCACTTTAGTAGTGCCAGGTGGCTGTAGTAAAGAATAATGATTTGTTACTGACAAACAAAAAGAGGTCTCTATTTGAAGAAATTCTATAGGCATTAGATATTTTTGCTCAACCTAGTATAATTAGTGACCACCACTTGTTGCATCACCTTTATAGATGTATTCTGGGCTTTTTTGCTAAAAAGTTCAGTGATCATTTTTCTCCCTTTAAACTTTTAACAGCTTGATACTTATGAAGTCCAAACCTAAGTGATTGAAATCTATTTCTCCTGAATATCACACTAGGTTAGGTTATCTTTGGGTATTTGCAACATATACCTATTGGAAGTATAAAAATCTAACATAAGGCACATACATTTATTGAAAAAAGCCTAAGTTTGGGATGATCTTTTTCCTAGAAATTTCTGAACTCACAGATTTAAGCTAAAAGTGAAACAGTTTCATGATGCATCCACTTTTTCTAAACTTAAATTTATTCATCCCTCTTTTCCACATGATTTTTTTTGTGGATTTAAGGAATTCTTCTGTGGGAAGCTTGCATTTTGGCCTTTGCAAATTGTGGAGGGAAGAGGGAAATTAGTTCTAAATCTCTGGCTAGTTAAACCAGAGGGCTTTAAAAAAAAAAAAAAAAAAGATTTATGGTTGACTCTGGTAAAGCTATTGAATTTCCTTTTGTAAGTTAGTGTAAATATGTGTTTTATTTCAGCAGCGAAAGTCTCCCCCTTTTTAATGCAAAGAGTAATAGCACTTTCTAGGTGGGTGTTTCTTAAAGAGAGAGGAGAAAAAAAAGAGGAGATTTGAAACTGCTTTTCCTGTCTGAGGCCAAGAGTAGACTGAAAGCTTGCCAGCCCCACAATTCTTTAGCTTCTTTCTTATGATTTCCGAGGGTTTTGTTAGTGATTTGCAGATGGAGCTTAGGCTTTGGAACTCATCCATTAAAAAGTTGTGTGGTCTTAGCCACAGTAGTAGTGCAACATGTTTTTCCTATACTAGTTTCACAGACGTTAACTGAGCTTGAATTGGTGAGGGAAAAACAATGCAGCTTCCCCCTGCCCATAGTATTCTTTGCTGCTTATCATTTGGAAATTAGGATCAGGTTCATTTTTAATTGTATGGAAATATGTAACATTTTTCTTCCATTTTAATAAACAGAGGTAGAATATGAGCCTGGTCTTTTTAATGAGCTACACGTACCAGCAAGATCAACACAATTCATAGCATACTTGATCACATGCTTAAATGGCAAGACCCTTGTCCGTGTAGGAGTGTTTAGCAGAATAATTTGTTTACCATAAACTAGTCTTTCATGGTTATCAATGGTGATTTAGATGTGGGCAGACGTCAGATTGTCATTCCAAGTGAATAAGGAGAAAATTGAGAAGCTCCAATAAATCCTAAACATGTACTTGTGGCCAACAATTTTATTTAGTGTGCTGGTATAGAATTTAGCTAATGAAAACCATCCCATAAATGCAAAGAATGTGTATCCATAAACTGTGCTGAAACAAAAAAAAAAACTTCCTGACAGTAAATGTCAGAAAGAAATGTGGGAAGAAAACCCCTCCCCACCCTATACTTAGGCACTTTGGCCCTGATCCAGTAAATTACTGAAGAATATTTTAAGCTTTCTTAGAGTTAAGTTGAAAGCGAAGTGATTTCTTTGTACGAAACCTCTGAGCGGTTACTGGAATAGACTCAATTTGGTAAAGTGGGAGGTTGTGTAGACTAGCTAATCATTGAAATGTAAGTGTGTACGTAGTATAACACTTTGTCTATTTAAAATGTGTTTTAAACAATTTCAATTTTCAAGCAGAAAGTGAAGATTTTGATCAGTGGTAAGTAGTTACATTTTTTTCATTAGCTTATAAAATACACTCTCACATACTGATAATAATTAAGTTGTTAACAAACATGTGCCATATAATTTCCCTGAATTTATACACTGAGGTTTTTATAAAATGTTGAGAAAACAAAATCGTTTAGTGTAAAACAGTACTTTGAAAGCTACATGATGTTTAAATCTGTATGATGCTTTACTACCTTATTTTCTTTTACATTTTGGTTTTGGTTTGTGGAAAGCTAATTTTCTGTCTTTTCCTGAAACTAAGGAGCAAGTGAGCAAGAGGTCTTGTAAGCAAAATTAAAAGTCACAGACTTTGTTATGATTGGATAACTGTGTGGAAATATTATGAATTGTGTTATGTCAGCATCCTACTCACAGAATTGGTTTCATAAACAGTTGGTGTCAAGGCAGTCTCTGAATGAGTATGCTACCTTGTAATTTATGGACTTAACCACTACAGTTCTCCAGAAATGTTGGTTGGGGTTTTTTTGTAGTAAAAAGGTTCTAAAAATACGAGACCTGTTTGTGGGTTTTGTGTTTCTCAATCATTTAATCTAGAAGTTATGGGACACAATAAAACTCTGAAGTCTTCAGGCAGGATTTTTAAGAAAATCTTGCTGAAAAATATCTGGAGGAATTTGGTTTGGACTGAGCTGCTGAAAGCTAGCAAATAAACAAATTAATTTACATTTAAATAAATGAGAGCAATGTGTATCCCTTGCTTCCTGAGGACTCAGTTTAAATAATTTAGGAAGTAATTTGGGATGTTAGAATCCTACCTATTTAAAGAAAGAAATAGTACCTATTGTACAGCATTTTTTTTTTATATATAATGTTCGGAAATCTTATTATCTAATTTATCATTAATGTAATTAATTACACTGTTTTGAAGTAATTTTAAAGCCAGGTGGGAAACAGAATTTGATGTCTTGTCTTCTAGAGCTCTGTTGAAAACAAGGGGCCATATGACTGTACAGGGAACACCTATGAACAAAATTGATGTACGGACTCTTGAAATCATTGCCATACAAGAAATATGCATTCCAAAATCTGATAAAACACAAAGAGGAAATAGCACGTACTTCTAATGCTTCCTCTGAATAAGATTTAGTTTTTCTTACTATACTTGTTTTTTCTTAGCAGAGCTGGGGAAATCTGGTTCCCGTTGAAGCAGATGGAAAGGTCAGAAATAAACCTGTTACTTGATGAGATTTCAGAAAGTTACCCTTGGGTATCTGTGTTGTATGAGTTCCAACAGATTCACATAGATCATAATTTTCAGCAAAATGTCGTAAGCGATCTCCTCTCAAAAAATAATGGCACTCTGTGTTTCAATGAGAATATACTAAAGAGAAATGTCCTTTAGGATAAATGCTAGATACTTCTGTTCCATCCTGCTCAACCTGTTGCTTTGACCGACTCATCCAAGTTGGGAAGAAAGAGCCCAGTAGTGTCACTGGGAAGTCCTAATCAGCATCAGGTTTGAATTGCTCATGCCAGTGAAACCATCCATCTCCTCTCTCCAAAATATATTGCCCCTGTTGATTTTCACATCTGCTTCTGAGAACGTTCAGAATCATAAATACTTTGGAGCGAGTGTGTTGAGAAGTTTCCAGAAACAAATTGGTTTATCTGGTTCCCCTGGAATGTCTTTGAAACTCTCATAAATTCCAGGACAGTTGCTACACAAATACAGTTACTAGCATAAAACTTGTCATGTGGTCCTGTAATAAAAATCAAGTGCTATTTCTGTGTTGATGTCTAATTTCGGAGGTAATTATGCCTTTAATTCAGGTTTCTATATTTTTCCCTATCGACATAAACAGGAAGATATTTCCTATTACAGAAAGAAGTGGAGAAAGGCTTCAGAGCTCTTGGATCCCTGCTTAGCAAAGGTAGTGTTAGAAGACCAAGGCACCCTTGCTGGAGTTGTGGACACCACCTGAGTTGGTATCTGCCTGGTGCTGTGCTGCTTATCTTAGTGGAATGGCAAATTCCACTCCAGGAAAGTAATTTCCAGGCTTTCACAGATGCATCTGCTCCAAGAGATGGTTGTCTCTGAGAAACAACTTCATGGAGTAACTCAACAAATTGCTTGTAGCAGGTGGAAATCAGCCTTCATTACTTAAAGAGGAGTGTCAAAAGAGTTGGCTTAGCTTAATTAAATGGTCATATGTAGGAAATGTTTTTCAGTTGCATAATTCTCTTTAGATACATGTAACTGGGATACCAGGGAACACAGTGACTTGTTTTCTCCATTTGTATTCTCAGAAGTCTTCAGTTTGGAGTCTGTTCTCTTTTCCTCCACTTTCCCTGCGTGAATTAATGAGGGAGAGCCTTATAGCCAATCTATAAATCAGAGCAGTAAATGTGCCTCCTTCTCTGTAAGTCCTGATAGATATGAAGCACCGTGTTTACACTGATAAAGTAAATGGTTTTATGTCTTCATGCAAATGCTCCTGGGATTATCTGCCTATTAAAGTTATTAGACATTTTGGTGCAGCAGTGGATGTTAAATTGAGTTAGCTAGAATATTACTCAGTGTAAATTTCATCAATAAAATAAAGCCACAGATAAGGTTGTTTAAGGAAGTTGGTCATTGTGAGGGCTTTATGAAAATTCATTAATTCAATTTCAGGCTGAAAGGGATTATGTTACAGAATTTTTAATCCAAGTCCACGGGGGTGGGTGTATTCTCTTGCAACTAGAACCAAGGTGGTTTCCTTCCTGGTTCCTACTTAATCAGTGGTGAGGGAAATAAAGAAAGGAATAATTTTTTGTATCACAGTATGCCTGACTGCTGTTCATTTTCCAGAATCATGACACCTTATTTTTCCTGAATGCAGCACTTCTGCCACAGGCTCACCTGTTTTTCTGGCTTGTAGAATACGCCATTAATAGATTAGACAGTGAGTGCTAATTTACTGCCAGAAATAACTGACGATTATGTAGTTCTCAAATTATCTACTTTGCTGGAGTAGGCTAGGATTCGTGGCTGAGATGATCAATACAGGAGTCCATTTCATATTGACAACTTTCCCATCATGTTCTTGAATACCTTCTATTGGTTTTGAAAGGATTCCTTAAAAGTCGTTAGTCTCAATCTACTGAGCTCTCTGACCCCAGGAATCCACACTGTGGCTGTATGAAATGTTACGTTTATTACTTTTCCAGAATGCTTTGTGGGGGCTTCATAATCCAGTAATGGAACATATTAATAGTTTTGAATATTTCTATAGCATCCTATAAGAACCTCTGTGAGAAAATCTCCTGAAACCTTCTAGATTTCTCTATAGTATTTCCTGAAAGAGTTGATTTCAAAAATAAAAGGAGAAACTTACATATAAGAAAACACTGTTTAACACTTGGTCTTAGAGCTGGTTCTAACGAAGTTCTGCAGTATGGTATGAAATAACTACTGATACAGTCCCTTTAGATTTGAGAATGACTGGAATTTAAACATTGTGAACTTTGAGGCTTGACGTAGAAACAGCAGTTTTCACTGCCATTTAGTTAAAAATCAGTGATTCCTGGTTTACACTGTGTTTTTGATAATCAAGATACTAAATAGTACTGGTCCTAGTATGGACCCTTGCGGGACACCACTCAGTACTGTTTCCACTTGGACATTGGGCCATTGACTGTAACTCTTTGGACACAGCCATTTATCCAGTTCCTTAGCCATCTAACAGTCCATTTGTCAAATGTAAGAGTGAGTTGTCAATATTTATTTTTCTTTTAGATGGTTCACTGCTAATGCAAAGTATAGTAGTAAAAGAACTATCACTTACAACCAGAATTATGTGCAGTAAATAAGCTACATTTTCTGAGAGGAGGAGAACTTTCTGGACATGTTTTGGACCAAAGAAAGCATTTAAACCTTAGAAGATAAATGCTTTAAACTATTGTTATCAAATTTCTTATCTTTGTTGCATGTAGTTATGTCTCAGGCTTTGCACTGGCAATAGCATCTGTAAAATGAAATATGTAAGACATAGAGCTTGAATTCTAAATGCTTTTCACCTTTAATACATGCCTTTCTTTTATACATACCCAATACCTCCTTTCATCTGGACTACAGTATCTCCTTACCCCTGTTTCCCTTGCCCCCTTCTGGCTGTTCAGAGCTTTTGTGTATTCCAAAAAAATAACTGAAGTAATCTGCAAAATCGTAGCATGGATGTAGTGAAGTGCTCAGAAAAGGAAAAACCAACAAGAAAACAACCAACCAACTAACCAAAAAACCCTAGGAAAATGTTGCAGGCAATATGCAGATTCTGATGATGTGTAGTAATTTTGTCTTGTCTTTTCCTCTGTTCATTGGTGAACAATGACTGTTACACAAGGATAGGGGGAAAGTAATTTTGAAATTAGTCTTCTTATGTGGAGTATTTGATTAGTTTTATCCTTAGGAAAATTGTGGTTACAGAGAGGGTCACTAGACAATACATTTTGTAGTGTTACAGGTGAATGTATGGGGTTTTAAGCTACTCCTTCATTTAGCTGTCATAAGCTGCCACGTCAACCTGTAAAATCCTTTTCAGAGCTTTTTATGTTTGTTCTTCTCACTGGCGAAGCTTTTTGCAAGTCTTTCACTGAGCAATCCAACAAACTACTTTTCAAGCCCCCTCCTTACCTCTAGCAGAAGTGGCATCCCAAGTTTGTTGTTGCTAACTCCTCCTTTATTTTTTTTTTAATTTGCAGTCTGATCCCTTATCTCATTCTGCTTGGCAAACCATCCTATTTTGTAGCAACTGCTTGTCTGAACCCTTGATAGTGTTCTGAAAACAAATTTTAACTTTAGCAATGGTTGCAAAGGACAATAAAAATATACATGGTTCCATATTAGCAAATTGATTAAGATGCACGTATCTAGATGCTTGTATGTTCTGAAAATCCACCTTTTTATATCTTTATTAAAAATGCAAAAGTTGCATGTAAATTAATTCTTTTAAAATTTGTTTTGACAGAAGCATTTTCCTTTCTCCTTAGTTTTAGTGAAGTCACTAGATGGCGGTATAACAGCAGTTTCGCCTGTGGAGCGCTATTTAGGAAACCAGGTTTACAATGAAAGAAAAGGTTATTTAGGCATTTAACATAAGTCTCCAAGGTAGTATAATAATCCTAAACAAAAGTATAATAAATAAGGTGTCCCAAATGCTTGTTTCTTATTTTGATAGTAATGAATTTTCTTTGATTTCTGGTGTGCTTCTGCAGTTTGTATCTTCCCTATCACATTAATCAAATGGAATATGTGGAATACATCTAATTCCAGGACTTCTAAAGCAGTTGCTCAGATTAGTTTTTTAGATGCTCAACAAAAGCGTGCATAAATATGTGGTTTGTATTTCTGAAAGCAGAAAATGAGATAACTGATTTTTTTTTTTTTTCGTCTGGAATCTTTCAATCTTTTTAAAAGCATNTATCTTCCCTATCACATTAATCAAATGGAATATGTGGAATACATCTAATTCCAGGACTTCTAAAGCAGTTGCTCAGATTAGTTTTTTAGATGCTCAACAAAAGCGTGCATAAATATGTGGTTTGTATTTCTGAAAGCAGAAAATGAGATAACTGATTTTTTATTTTTTTCGTCTGGAATCTTTCATGAGATCCATCTTTTTAAAAGAAGAGATAGAGTGAAGCCCCCTAAGACCATGGAATTCCCAGAGCTTTCATCTGAACTTTCCTTCTAATTACATATTTTTGAAATGAAAGTCTCTTTCAGTGTTTGCTAATCCTGACCCTCCGTTACAAAGGGGTTTATATATATTGCCATACAAAGTGTAATTTAGTTTATGCTTTAAGTGTCAATGATATATAAAGCCCTGAAATCAACCTTTGGAAATGGAATGTAGCTGTTGTTATATCAGCGCGTAGCAGTAGCGGACAGGAAGAAAAGAAAACTGTTAACAAATTCAGAGCAGCTGATTTAATAAGCAACATAAAACTACCTCTGCTCAGTTATGACAGCAGGATGCAAAAACCTGGTCAAGACTTCATACAACCATTTTCATAAATGTGTTCAGCTGGGAAGGTGCTGGGGTCTAACATCTATCCAAAAGACAGCAGAGCTGCTGTGTAGCGCTGAAGAATGAAAGCATGAAGCCAGAGTACTATGTTCGAAGTCCTCCGTATGCACCTGCAGAACCAGAGTATCAAACGTGTTACTCTGGCTTTAGTCTATCTATCTATCTAATCTATCATCAAAGGATTGTTTTGATTTTTATATGATGTGTTAAAAGGGTTTTATTAAATGTGACATAAAGCATTCCATAGTGAAATTGGTAGAGAAGTAAATGTCAAACTAAAGTCTTATAATTATCATTTCAAGACAATGAGGAAATTAGGCAAATTAAACTATGAGGCCAGACCCTGAAGCCCGTCAAAAATACTGGGGCCTCTTGAAGGAGTGATATGGAAAAGTAAATGTTAACTTTGTGCTTTCTTTTCTTGATCATGGTACTGATCAAGGCTATAGGTAAGTTTTTTGCTGTGTAGCAACGTGACTACTGCTACCCAGATGATATCAGATTGAAATGGCTTCTAGAGAACTGAAACCTACCTGAAGTCTGTCTGGTTTTGTCACAGGTGGCCTCCATTGCTATTGCACAACTACTGAAATCATGTGGTGTGTGAACCTACGTTTGATTGTAGCAGCTGCAGCATTTTCCTTATGGTTGATGGGAGCTACAAGCTCTTCTGTCTCGATGACATGGCGTAAAATGGCCACAACTGATCAAAAGATCTTACCCCAGATGTAGTTCAATAGCAGTCTGTTCTTTTTATACAGGATGTTGTAGCCTAATATTTTTTTTATTGCCCTTCTCTTGATTCCTCGCAGAGTTTGCTGTGCCATCTCCTTTCTTCTTCTAAGTGGGAAAGTAATGAAGCTGGAACCAGTACATTCATATCAACTCTTGGCTACACATCAGCAGATTATTATTATCACTTAGTGAAAAATGTAAGTATTTTGTGCAACTGAGATTTTGTTAATAATAAATCACCAATTTATAAGCGCATACACTGAGTTGTCATTGTTATAAGGAACATGAACTAAACTTTGTTTATCTTTCTTACCTCAGTTAGTTTTACAGCCTTTTAAGGGAAAAAATGAGGTGGGAGATCTCTGGACAAAAAAGAAAAAAATGTATTAGATTATACTGTAATAGATGTTCATAAAAACAAAATTCCTGTTGCTGTTGTGGTATGACGAAATATGTCTGCCCTATCATAAATTTTTTCCCTGTGAAGTTTAAATTATATATATTATTTTGTGTATTAGAACGTAATTTTTGGAATATTTTCTTTTACTGTAAGCACTGCATTTAAAGTGGTAGATAAGCCCTAAATCTTAGGGAAAGTGTCTTCTACCTTTAATATATAAAAATAATGGGAATAATATTTCATAACATGTTGACTTAGATAAAGCATATAAAAATTATTAGTAGTGCTCTTCTGAAAATTTTTCCTTAACTGGTGAGAAGCAGAGCTAAAATAAATAGCTTAGTTTTCACATGCGGAAGGTATATAATGTGTGTTCAAAAACTGGTTTGCTGCACAGTTTATTCAGTGATCTGGACAGCTTTAATTTGGCACGAATAATTAAAAAAATGAAAAAATCAGACTGAGTGAACAGAGAACATTATTAACCTCCACAGTGTGTCAATCTCACAGAGAACCATGCAACTAATGTCTGCTTATTTGCAGTATGTGTAATTTATTTTATTTTTATTTTATTTAACAGATGGTCTTTTCATTAGTAGCAGAACTCAGAGGAAATCAGTTCAATGGACTTAACAAGCAGGGGAGGTAGGTGTTATCTAAACATCATTTTGATATGTCTTAGTTTAGATCATTCCAGTTCAGTGAGGATATTTTTACATTCTTGGGCAACTTAGGCTTCAGTTGGAAAGTTTTGGATATATATGTAGACAGTTTCAGGTGCGAACAAGCTTGTGAAGTTGTGCTTCACATAAGAGTTTATGCTTAACCTGGGAGTCATAGAATGGTTTGGCTTGGAAGGGACCTTCAAAGGTCATCTAATCCAACCCCCCTGCTGCGGACAGGGACATCTTTCACTAGATCGGGTTGCTCAAAGCCCCATACAACCTGGCCTTGAACGCTCTCAGGGATGGGGCATCCATCAACTTCCCTGGGCAACATGGTCCAGTGTCTCATCACCCTCATAAATAATTTCTTATATCTAGTCTAAATCTACCTTCTTTCAGTTTAAAAGCATTGCCCCTTTTCCTGTCGCTACAGGCCCTCGGGAAAAAGTCTCTCTCTGTTTTTCTTATAAGGTCTCTATAGGTACTGTAGGGACGCAGTAAGGTCTCACCGGAGCCTTCTTTTCTCCAGGCTGAACAACCCAACTTCATAGGAGAGGTGCTCCAGCCCTCTGATCATTTTTGTGACCCTCCTCTGGACCCGCTCCAACAGATCCATGTCTTTCCTGTACTGGGGGCTCCAGAGCTGGATGCAGTACTCCTGGCGGGGTCTCACCAGAGTGGAGTAGAGGGGCAGATTCATCTCCCTTGGCCTGCTGGCCACACTTCTTTTGGTGCAGCCCAGGATATGGTTGGCTTTCTGGACTGCAGGTGCACATTGCTGGCTCATGTCCGATTTTTCATCCACCAGTACCCCCAAGTCCTTCTCTGTGGGGCTGTTCTCAATCCCTTCATCCCCCAAATCTCTATTGACACCGGGGATTGCCCCAACTCAGGTGAAGGACCTTGCTCTTGGCCTTGTTGAAGCTCATGAGGTTCATAATCATGTTGTTGGCTGCTGTATGCGTCCTTATAACCAAAGTTAACTGGCATTTACTATAAGAAAAAGCAAAAAAAATATTCAAAGGATTTTTTTCCCCTGTTTGTGTGAATGATTTAATATGACAGAATAGTAGTTACTTTGCACTTGTTATTAATGACAAAATTTGTCCCTGCTTATTTAAAGAACCTCTAATTTTCCTTCCATTAGTTCCTTCATCTGGCACCACACAGTACTGTGGCAATACTGAGTGTTGTAGATACAATTATTTAAATGCACCCAAGCACATAGTATTTCCACCCTTTAAGTGCTTCCTTGGCCTGTGTTTTTAAGGATGAAAGTCTGAGACACTGGGTGGGAAGGAAATTGTGGTGTGCTCTGGCCAGATCTCCAATGCAGATTATCAGGAGATGCTAATAATCACCTTGCAACATTGTGTGGGTTGTTTCTACATGTCTAGTTGTAGTCAGTAAGAATAATCACCTTCTTCATCCACACTGCATGAATCCGCATAATTAAGCCAAAACCTGTGACCATAAAAAAGGGAATACATTTGACTAATGCTGCTGTTGTCACTATTTTTGACATGCTCATACCTTCCCACTGTGTAATTTGTGCCTTTCCACTGACCTTGAAATCCAGATCATAGTCTTTTGTCAGCATTTTGAAAATTATTGTAATTGAATGTCAGTAGATCCTTTTGATTGCGTGTAAATTAAGTGTATTCAGCTAAAAAAGAAATGCAAAAATAAGGATAGATATTTTTAATATAGACTATATATTCAGATTGTGTCTTCTCTTTTAAATATATGGCTCTCCTGTGCACATTCTGTTGGTCTTCAGGGTCAAAGCTGCTGACATGATGAAGAGAGTTTTATGACTTAACACCACATAGCCTGTAAAGTTACAGGAAAGAGGAGGCTTATTGAAATATCTTCCTTGTATCATGAGCCAACAGCTTGGCTATTTTTCTCCCTTCCTTCTTGCATCTAGGTGTTTGTGTAAGGAATAGTAAACGATCTCAATTAATTTAGAGCTGGCTTTAGTACCGAAATCAGGGACACGGTTAATGAGGATCGTCACAAAGTTTTGTTCAATGTAGAAAACAAACACCCATGTTTTATAATGTAGGGTGAAGCAGACTTAGCTGGAAAGCTAGTGAGACTGTTGGGAAGAGAAATATCTGATTTCTACCCAGAGGAAAGGAATACTTTGAACTTAAGTGGATTTTTGAGTGTAGCAATTAAGATATGGCTCCTTATTAAAGCTGCAGGGACAAATGTCGTTTGCAGTTAGAGATGTACATTGTCTCATTTCTCCATTCATTGGTACTTACAGCAACACGCATGACAATGTCTGTGCAAATTCATCACACACAGTGGAATGCACTGTGCAGTATTCTCCAAGAACATATTTTGAAGATTATGTGGAAGATGAAGAAAATTGCCTTTGCAGGGTTTTTCTTTCAAAGGTAAAAATAAGAGTAAAGTAAGCTACTAAATTTTGCTGATCCTGGATAAAGAATCAGAAACAGAATTTTGTAAAGGGGACTGGTTTAAAGAGTCTCAGGTCTGTGAACTTTACATATGTATCCTGGAAAACATGACTGCACAATAAATACCAGCCCCATAATTAACATTCTTACACAAATACTTCTCATAGTAAAACTGCATCTCGAAGTATTTCAGTGTAAGAAACCTTAAGCACATATTTGGTTAGGTACTTACTCAGAAAATGGAGTCTTTGAAAATGTGTTAAGTTTTATTTCTCTCATTGTGGAAACCATAATGGTACTTCATGTCCACAAGTCATAGCACTTCTGTCACAGCACATGCCAGTGACCATTAGGCAACATCTGTTTGGGAGTAGCTTTAATACATGCAGAGCAAGAGGGTTAGCTCTCACTCAGAGCAGCCTGTAGGTTAATTCCTGTCTCAGCTCTTCAGAGTCTGCATTGGTGGCTCCCCAAAGAAAACAGTTTTGGGTTCTTGCAAAGAATGCACCCCTTTTAGTGAACAATGCAATCAGGAGAAACTTGCAGCAACTCAAGGAAGACTTTCACAAACAATCTAGCAGTTTTTCGTTTGCTAGAATTCAATATATGGGAGTTCTTGTTCCTCATAAATGTCTTCCTGTCAAAACTGCATCTAGAAAAATCTGCAGTTTCATGTTCTGGAAACTATGTATACTCTGGGAGACTTGTGATTTCCTTTTGCACATGTTATCTCTCATACTGTATGCCATTTTCCTTTTTGTTTATGTTCCAAAGGTTCCATGTTTTGTTTATGTTCCAGGTTCCACTGTCTCTAGTCATTTCCAAGCATGTACTTTAGCGAGCAGGTCAAGCGAGTGGTTGGTACATTAAGATCCGAAAGTGTTACATATTCCGTCAACATAGATATGTAAGATCAACTGAGCACTTAAAGACAGCGGGATTCGTAGTGTTCCTTTCATAGAAGTTGTCTCTGTTGAGAGGAGAGGGGTCAATGAAGTAACAGGAGGCCTCAAAAGCAGCTAGGTGGTCTCTTGTGAGGGTCTAGCAGACCTACATGGGAGCTATGCATCTGCAGTCTTCCTTACCTGTGCTTCGCTGATCCTGGGAAAGACAAAGAATTCCCTGTTAAGGAGGGTGTGATTTCTGAGTGAACGCAACTGGCTGCACTTCAGAACTGGGTTGATATCGTGGTTTGCCTTAAGCACTAAAATACCAAAATTATCTGACTGCTCCTTAAGATTCTTCAGGCAATAGGTGACACGTCAACAGTCATTCCAATAAATAATTTTTCTGCAGTTAGGTATGTATCTCATCTCTTACATTTAACGTTCTGTAATTAATTTAATCATCTTTTACCTTATCAGTTTAGAAATTAAAGTTTTGACTTTTCTGAAATATGGACTGTATTTATTTTTCCCTCAGAGTTTCAGGCAGTCGTGTGAACGCTGTGTCCCTTTTCTGTGTCCCTCTCATTACTTTGCCTGATCTAACTCCATTGCTGGAAACTCTCCTTCTTTGCCAAGGAGCTACATCAAAAGAAATTCTCAGTTCAGAGTTTCTGGAGGCTGTGAATGATGCCTTTTTAAAGTAAGTATCATGGTCGGTCTGTATGATTTTTATGCCTTTTTCATAAAGATTATTAATTCTGTTAAATGTCTTTTCTCTGGGTTTGTATGCTGAATGCACTGTACATCTTCCGCATTCTAGTAAAATATTTCCCTTGCAGTTGAATAGCAGAACTCAGGTTGTAGGCCAAAGCAGAACTTTAAATTGCTAATGTACAAGTTGTGGCATAACAGCTTTAAATATTGACTGGAACTTTGTCCCGCCTTTTCTCTAAAATGGATTTTAGGAATTTTGTGAAAGACATGATCACTTTTCATAGAAATTTTATTTACCTTTCATGTAAGTATATCAACATTCCTAACTTGACGTTTTGAGAGCCATCTTTATTTTTCCATGCACAAGATAGATCCTTATGTTTGAGTGGTTCCATATTTCTCTTATTTTTTTTTTCTGTGAAATCTGTTCTCAAGATTTTAAATTCTCCTGTTTTTCAGCAGCTTATTTTTAATGAGCCTGATAGGAGCAATCTGTGAAATATAACTTTCCTTGTTTTGCTGCCACTAAAACCACTGTTTTGATAAAATCAGCCTATGAATAAAAAACAGCTGAATGAAACTGAACATCAGCAAGATTGGCTACGCCAGGGAGGGAAAGACGTCAGGGAAAGCACAGCCTACTTTTGGTTGAGAGTCGCTTTATTCAAGTTGTAGCTGATGGGCTGTATTATTAAAAAAAAAAAAAATTTTATATACTAGAAAAGGTCCTTTGTGAACATTTTACCTCAGTTATCCATGTGTCTCCTTTTTAATCAAAGTTTTAATTGCTTCCTCTGTACTCAACGTCATAATGTTTGAGATGTTCCAATGAGGATTGTTACATAGCTCCACTGAGGGGATCCAGCAAAAATAAATACTTAATGGAAAAGCGCAATTACTAATTTGTACACGTTACTAGAAGCTGAGGAAAATAAGTGAAAAAGGAATGTGAAGATCTGTAGTGAAAGATGTGTCCCAAAATGAGAAAGCTGTCTTTCACTTGTCTGTCTTTTGTGGCTTCAGACTGGATGTGTTCCACAAGCAGTAACACGGTTTGGAAAACTTTCAGAGCAAGTTCACAGGTTCAGCATAGATGGTCTATACTGTGGTCAGTAAGCCAATGGGCAGACTATCATGACATACTTTAGCAACTTCATAATGTGAGTCTGAACCCTTTAGATGGTCATCAGAGGTTCTTCTGACTGAAACAGACGTCCCTTTCCTTAACTTTTGATTTACTTGTTTGTCACGGTGAGCAAAAATAATTGAGTTCATATGGCTTTTGACTAGGTGGCTCTTGCAGGGCCCTTGACAAAAGTGTATGGTTTCCCTGAGAGCAGATGTAGGGTCACATGTGCTTTGCATGGTATACTCCTGGCCTGTCACTGACGCTCATATGATCTTAACATGAATGTGCTTGTATTTTTTTTCTTTTTTTTTACCCCCCACTTTAACAATTGAATTCTGTGTTCCCTAACTCTGTCATTGTGTTCTGAACACTTGTTTTCCTTCTGAACATGGGTGAAGCCTGCTCCAGGAAATAGGGTTATTAAACACTGGGACTTGCAGTGCTGCATAGAACTCAGCATTGTCCCACTGGGACCATTTGCAAGTTCAGTTGCAGAAGGATAATGACTACAGTTTACTTCCTGCATGGTTTTTAAATCTCAGAGTTGGAACATCTCTATGTAAGCTTATTAGATTTCTCTTCCTGGCATAATACCTTTAATATCTACTGTGCTACCACAAAAACAACAACAAAGAGGATTGTGGCAAAATTAAATAATCTCTTGTCATTCTTAATTTACTCTGATGTGCATATGTCCTTTAACAGTGATACTTAATTAAACAGCATCTTGAAATTCAGCGTTGCTTTACAATTTTGAAATTCTGTGTACTTGGATGTATTTCTTGTCTACAGATGAACACATTTAAATTAAGCTATTACGAATGGAAAAAAATACAGCTTTTCAATGGAAATCAGATTCTGAGGGCTGATATTTAAACGAATGTATGGTAAAATACATACATTGAAAACAGATCCTAAAATGCTGTTAAACCTTTTTTTCTGCTGATATTTTTTGTTCTTTATCAGCAGCTTTAGTTTGCATGCACTCTCCAGCCTAATTTTATGGATTTTGGTCTTAACTTGGTTTAAGACCAAGGCAGATATTTCTTGTTATTAATGTATTTTTTTTGGTTTTAACCTTTTAATTTGCAACTATTATGATAGCCGCAAAAATATTCCAGGATGTTTTGTGCTGTGATATGTCTTCTTTTTGGGTAGTTACTTTGTTATATTTTGTTTTGTGCTGGTCAACACAAATTACGGTGTTGTCTTAAAATAAACTGTGCCTTTTATCTCCTAGTGATGTAACACTATACTTCATCCGAGCTATAGTTGAAGGCTTTAGGTGAAGAGATAATTACCTTCTTAACCATTTGTCTTTTAAAAGGCTCAGGTCAGTGTTGGTGGGCTGATGACTTACCCACCTTTACCTCATTTTTTGTTTCGGGGGTTTTTGTGGTGTTTTTTTTTTTTTTTAATTTCTCTGCAAAGACAGGTGATGCTTTGATTTAGCCAGACGTCCTTGCATCTCTGTCAGCTGCTGACACTTTCTGAGCTGAGTGGTCTGCAGGAAGCAGTCTGGGTTTGAAAGAGCGCAAGCGTGGGACGGGACCTTTCTCTAGAGAGGAAGAGAACTCCAGGCTTAAACCTTCTGCTTCCTTTTGCTAGGATCCATCAGAACAAATTTTTTAGGTTTTAAAGACATGTGGTAAGGTTTCATTTGTAGGTGATGGTGATTCTCTGCTATTCTTTGCCGTTATTATTTGATATCAAACAGAGTAATGTAAACGAGATTTTCTCTTTCTTGCTGCAGGTTGATCGTCAATGTGCTTTAAAAAAAAAAAAAAGATATATTTTTGTCTCCCTTCCAGTTTCTCAGGGAAAACAGTATTTTTGTCTCTAAACCAGGAAGAAGATCTCCCTCCCTGAATCAGCTGTCTTCAGCCTCTGGCTTCGTCACTTACCAAGCCTTGAAAAAGCTACATTGCATCTTTTAGACCAGCTGGTTTCCATTCAGTTGAATTCACTGGAAGAAGTGGCTTGTGTCATAAAAGACTCATTACTGGTACGTGCAACATGTAGTACATTTGATACTGCTCTTTCATGCTTCAGAAGTTACAGTGAGTTTTCAAATATGTCAGCCTATTTGAGGGAAATGGCTGTCATGTGGCATATCATTTGCTAATGCAAAGGTGAATCGTGAGTCTTACAAATGTCACTAAATTTTTAGCTTCTACACTGAATGGGTAGAAGAGAAAAAAGATTTCGTCCAGTGATGAAGAATGGATGGAGAGGAGAATCTGACTGGTGGGGGCGCTGAGTACCTGCCTCTGTCTTAAAAAATTACAAACTTTGGCCAGGAAGGATTTGAATCTGTTTTTACTTCAATCTCTGTGCCCTTGGGAGTTTAGCAGTTTAAACAATTGAAATTCCTTGTAGATTATTTTGTTATGGACTGCTTAGTTACTTGGTTTTGTTTGCAAACCTGAACAAAATTCTTAATATAAAACATTTGTTAAACTGTAATTAAAGTTTGTTTTCAAATGCTGTGTTATGCAGTGCACCGAAAATCTTTCCTATGAGAAAACATGACACAATACCTTTTCCAAAATAATGAGTTAATTTGCAACACTAAATGTAAATTTAATTGTTAATTACAGTGTGAAATAGCGTGTGCTATGCACTTAAATTATATATTTCATAAAATGGAACATGGTATCTTGTTATCATTATCAGAGTCGTTTATCTAAATAAAATACCTTGATACTGTAACCAAACTGTACATAAACTTCATAGAGATCTATGGTACCCAGATAGCTGTAAACCACTGTACTTCTATTATGAAAGAAGCTTGATATAAAATACTCTTACATTTTAATTCCAAGAGTAATTGGAGTGTGATGCTGTACATGGTATGCTATTAAGTTTGTGGTTTGGGGGCTAAACTGGAATTAATATTGGAAATTCTATAGTTGTTCAGAAGTAATAAAAACAAGTGAAGCGACTGTCACAAATGGTCTTTTAGCTTCTTCAGAATTTGGTTGGTGAGTGGATGTCTTCCTTTCTGAAGTAACTGTAAGGTTTGTATGTGTGCGTTAACAACTAAAATTTAAATAAATACACATATTAGAATTTTATGCTTTACTAGCAATGCATAGATGGGTGTATAAACAGATTTATAAAGCACTTGTATGTAAAGAGAGATGTGAATGAATCAGTGTCAATTACAGTTTGTGTTCAGTTCTTAAAACTACTTTGGAAAGCTATCTATTTCTTCCAAAGTTATGTTGCAAGAAAAGTGCGATGGGTTGAGAGGGCTTAAAATTTCTTGGCTTCTCCTTTATAAACCGTCAGTCACTGCTGCGTTTTGCTTTCCCAGCTTGTCAGCTTTCCCGAGTCTAGCCCAGCATCGAAATTATGTCGCGCTCTGCAGTTGAAGCTCTAGCTGTTGGGTCTCCCTTGCTGTTATTTTCACTACAGCGTCACAGAGCCAAACACGGTTTCAGTGGGTGATACGGTGACTGTGGTATTGCCTGACGGGGTACCGAGCGGGAGACTGCTCTGGTTCCCATGCCCCTGCCTTGCCCTCTTGCTGTGCCTTATCCCCAAGCTTTGAGTCTAGCTGGATCCACGCTCACCTTTCACTGGGAGCTGTGCCAATGAAATAGGCATTAATGAGGGAGAAAGGAGGAAGGATAGGGAGGGAAAATGAGAAGATTTTTTTTTTTTTTTCTTGTTGTAATACACTCCAGCTAAGTTACAATTAGTTCCACCAGTATCGCCTGTCTTCAAAACCTGTGGTGTTATGGTAAAATTTTTGAAGTAGTGCACACTAATTTATTCATAAGGTTGATGAATTCAGGAGCTTTTTAAACCTCTGTAAAAAGATGTTTGTGCTTTCAAAATAAGTGTATGCTTCAAAATAAAAATACATTTGGCACTTGGTATAAGAAAAAAAAATTAAGTGATGCTTCTTACTTTTAATTGGTAGATATAAAATTCAGGAATACAGGTAAATATACAATTTGGAAATACAGACAACATTTTACATACAGCAGTGTAGTAGTTTCTTAAAGCTAGATGTGTTTAGCTGTGGCAGTGTTGTGTCTAATTAATTACATGTGAGTCTGGAAGTCAAGAGAATTGGTATTTGTGGTGTTACCACCTCAAATCTGTTGCAGTGTGATCTTGGGCACAATTTGTTTCCCTACATTTACCTTACTTGTGGTTGTTACAGAGCTTTCTATGATGTGACTAAAACATAGTATATTATTATGAGCATGTTCCTCTTTGTGCCATTTACTGGCATCTTGTAGATACAAATGTATTTTTCTTATGTCTTTATTCAGTTCTGGCTTTGTATTGTAAATTAGTTGTTTAGGATTCTTTCTGATAATACAGATACAAAAGTAGTGTAGTTCCATAGAACTTGTGTATGTAATACTTTATGTTACAATGTCTTTTTCCTATTTTATTTCTTTCAAAAGTCCCAGTGGTTTTGTGTGTGCGTTCTTTTTTCTGAAGAGGCACACATTGTTAAAATATGTAATCATGATACCACACATGCAACTCCAGTTCCCTGTGTTTGGCTCTTTTGGGTTTAGTGTGTGTTGTGCCGTATGTGTTGTGCATTTTTTAAAAGTGATGGAACAAGCTTGTGGTAGACAGTACCTTTTGTTTGCTGAGCTTTCTGTGAAAAATATTGCATGGTTGCAGGCAAAATTATTGAAACGTAAAATGCCATTTACAATAAGGAGATAATGTCAACAACATGAAAACCCTATGAGAATCCCTCCTGAAATTCACAGTCCTTCCCAAACTCCAGAATTGCAGCTGGCCCACAGCAGAATTGTGCTACCTGCTCTAGTCCTGCTACACAACAGGCTCATCTTCAAATTGGAGACTATAATAGCACTCTTACTTCGAGTGCTTGCAGATTAATTCTATGCAGTCCATTGATCAAAATCTTGTGGAATTCAGTGACAATGGTGGGCTTTAATTTTTTGTTTGTTTTTTTTTTTCCCCTTTTGAACACCAGTGATGAAATTCATATCAATTTCAGTATTGTAGTTTAAATACTAGGAGCTATTAGCTGTGGTTTCTTGTAGCGAGTACTGTAGATTGCTGGTGTCTGGCAGGAAAGGGTGGAGGGTTTTTCATTGTTGCATACAGCACGTTTGTTTTGGTCTTGTTCTAAAGAGCTATGATTTGATTTGATATGTGTGGCAATGTGTTGATGGATGCTTTCTAGTTTATACTCAGCCTGTCTGAGCAACGTTGGGTTGGTACGTCATCATAGAAGTATGTGTTCAAAGGTAGGCAGAGTGTCTGAAAAAAACAGCGGAGAAATGGAGAATCCAACCATTAAGCCCACAGGACTGAAAAACATACTTCTCACTTTCTGTTGTTTTCACAGAATTGCAGAATGGGTTAGGGTTAGGGTTAGGATTGGAAGGCACCTCTGGAGATTATCTAGGCCAAATTTTCCTCTCCTTTTTTTTTTTTTTTTTTTTAAATGAACGTGTCCTTTTTGCCTCAGCTAGCCAGCTTTTCTTGTCCCTCTAGCACTGGAAGTTTGTAGACCAGCCTTGCACCAAGCTGCATGCTGTTCTTCACACGTCCAAACCACCGTCTGTAAATACTCTCGAACACTAGATGGCATACGTTCAATAGGACAACTTAGCTACAGGCGTGTGACAGAGAAAAAGCATGGTAAAACATGAAAATGAGGTGCCACCTAATATTTCCAGTATGGCAAAGACAACTGTGAGAAACAAGGAGCTTTTCTAGACAGTTTGTATTAAAGGTTGTCTGTTTTCTGAGTTTGTCACATAGGGATCATATAAGGTCCTCATTCTAACTGTATGCAATGAAAAAGAAAAAAAAACAACCTATTCTATTTGTTACTTTTTAGCTTGAAACAAAAGTGTAAAAGTTTTCTTTGGAATAGTGTGTCAGGCACTAAAAGCTGTTAGAATAAATGCCATTTATAAATGCTATTTCTTCCATCACCCTGAAGTTTATAGAATGCATTTTATTAAACATGCCTTACTTTAGATTGTTCAAGAACTATATTCTTATCAAATCTTCAGGTGCTGACTTTAGAAACACAAAGTATGAATTTGTTTTTTAACAAATATAACAAATATATTCCCCCTCCAAATATACTTTGGGGAATGTGTAAGTAGTTTTTTATTCTTGGTGCTCTGTAAAAGCCTAATAAATCTTAGAATTTAAGAATATGGGATTAGAAAGTAGTGTGTTTACTAGTGCATGTTTAATATAACAACTTTCTTAAAACAGTCTTTTGTGTGGTAGTGTGATAAAAATCTTCGCTAGTTCAACAAAAAATTTGGTGCACTGAGATATTTAGCTTGTACTAGCAACTCTGAAACTCACAGAAGAAGATAATACAGTGAAAAAATGTCTTGGACCAAAATGTGTGTGGTAGTGTTAAAGACAGGTGATAAAATAAAATAAATTTCTGGAATTTAATTTTGAAGATGTAGCAAGAATCTCAAAGCATATCCAAAAGGGATATGTCTGTGAAGAGGAGAGAAAAGCTTTTTATAAATCTGCTCCCTGTCTCTTGCCTCCAGCAATTGCGTGCAACAGCCTGTTCTTTCTATCTGCCACCTTCAGTATTTTTAGTGATCGTTGTCATAAACAGTTTGGGATCCCAGGTGTTTGCATGTATCAGCTGTTTAGCCTGCTTGGTATCACTGTGGATCTCCTTCCATGACTTTGACATACTTATTTTGAAGCACCTAATCCTGAGAAAATCTGAGGATTTACTAAGAGTTGATCTGAAATTTACAGTTTAATAATTGCTGTGTAATAGCATTGATGAGTTAAGCTGTAAATTATACAGTGGCAGTTGAATTGTTTCTTATTAATGACTAATTTTATTTCATTTGTTTATCAACAGCCACAAGCAGCAAGCCATCCTGCCATTTTCAGAATTGTTAATGAAATTTTCAAGTAAGTTTTGAAATTATAGTGGGAAGTGCTTCAAATGATCAGTTTAAACATTGAGGTTTTCTTCATGAGAAGGAGTATTATAATCTGGGATGTATTATCATTTCAGGATGCCTTTTTCTTTAGCTGTGTCTGTTAGTGTCCCCTTCTGTGTAATATACTGCAAATAATGAAAAATGTTAAAAATCACGTGAACATTACATAAAAGTTACATTGGAATATAATTGACAGTTGACTACATTGTATTTTAACCTTTAAAATTTATAATTTATTTAGTACTTCGGTAGAGATCTGTGGTTGAAATATGATTTTGAGGTGAAAAATAAATGCTGAAATGGCTTGGCTCATGCCAACATGATGATGGAATTTAGCTAAAACATTTGCACTAACCAGTGTAGCCTCTTTTACGTTATGTTAATAGTCTTCAGGATTGATATCAGATATGCTTTTAATGGCATTAAACTATTGATCTGCCTGTTAATAATGAGTTTGGGTTTGAATGCATTAAGATTATTTCGAAGCAATAGATATCGTTTACCACATGGGGGCTTCCAGTCCTTTGTACTCTGTTTTCAGTGGCTTTTTCTCTTCACTTTGCTTGCCTTATTATTTTATCATTCTTTTTAAGTAGATCTACTGCCAGGTTTATCAGTATTATAGTTTCGATACAACAATAATGTGCTTAGTGACTGACATTCTTTGTCCATCGAGTGTTTTCCTTCCTAAGAAAAAAGGACTCCCAGGTGCAAGTATCTGGGGGCATTTGTGCCTCTGTGTGCGTGTTAAGGTTTGCGCAGGCACTAACAGAAGGGTCTTTGCTGTAGAAACTGTAGACTGCTGTGCTGAGAGCAGAACCACCCGGCAGCTATTGCTACGCCAGTCCTTTCTGTTGCTGTGGTCCAGCATCTGAGCACAGCTAGCATGTGCTGAATAGCTGAGACCAGTCGCTTTCCCAAAGCAAAATGCTCTTGGAAACTGATGCGACTTGAACAGATCTCTACTAATGTCTTAGGCTGTATATTATGATGGTATAGGGAGACAAAATTTGTTCAAGCTTCTTGGCTTATTTAGAGTCATGGTATAAAAAATATTTTCGGAAAATGACGTGGGACTACATAACTCTTGCACCCTTCCCGTTTGGTAGACAGCAGAAATGGATGAGATGCTGTTTCTCAGATAATGCGGGACTCTGTCGAGCGGACTATTTCCTAATAAAACTTCACACTTGTATTAACGTTCCAAATCGTCTTAGAAATTCATCATGTTTTCCTGTTGCTCAGCCTTCATTTCTGCTGCCTTGTTTGCTTTCCATTGTTTCTACTTAGTATGCTTGTTCCTCTACATTGTTGGTAGTAAACCCTTATGTTTTAAAAATACTATGTTTCAGGTCTTCTTGTGAAGCTGTGTATGTCAGCTGGCTTTTGCAGACCAGTTGGTTTCTGCAGCTTTGTGTTCATTTTTGTTGTTTTTGTGTTCATTTTGTTGTATTTCTCTGACATCCTTCCAATTATTACAAGCGGTGTGCAGACACTAAGATACTATATAGTCACATGGGAAATTTTAGAAAGCTGCTGATAAGGAACTTGTACTTCATTTCTTGGAAACTGTGTTATGTTTCTACACCTGGCAGAAAACTCTTTTTATTTTGGGGGTTAATATTCTGTTAGAAGCACAGATCTAAGCATTGTGTCTCTTTCAGGAATAACTTTTCCTGCTATTTGCATGTTTTTTATTGAATTTGATTGTGCTAAATGGTTTTATCTCAGGGGTATTAACTTGTGTTTTTATTTCCCAAGTAGAAGCTTATTTTGTTGCAAAGTGCGCCTGTGCAGAACTCCACACACCTAGACTGTCTTCAGTTATTGTGTACTATTTCTTGTGTTTGTATCAGTGATTATATGTGCCCGTAGTTTAGTGAAATTTCTGTTACAGTAATGTGTTAGCCGTTCTTATCTTTTAGATCATTATGAAAAGAATAAAACAATTCTATAATAAAAAGCTTATATCTCAGTGGCAGCTTACTTTTAACATTTTTTTCTCCTTACTATTACATGTCTTTCAAATAAGAGAGTGAAAATTACACTTTGCTGCCCATATGCTCCATTTGCTCAAGGTTACGTTATGCCCTATGGAAGGCCTGTTAAAGCATTCACCTTCCTGAACCTCCAGAATGGATTTTATGATTGCACCTTCGAAAGCACATTGGAATGCATTGGTCCCTAATTAAATCTGTAGCAATTTCTGATCTAAAGTACACCTTTGATATACACTTATTTGTGTTTGTGCTTCTGATTCATTGCTTAATGATCACTAAGGAATCACAGTGACTGAACAGCAGCTGTATTATTTAAGTTCAGTCTCCTTGCATAGTTTTTTTAAATATGTCGCTTTTAAATTTGATCAATGTCTGTTTGTTTGTTTGTTTCCTGGGGTCCAGAAGGAGTGTTATATTTAACAGTTTAAGTCAAGTTGGATTTTCGGGGTGGTTGGTTTTGTTTCTGGGTGAGAGTTTTTTCTGCAATTGTATATCCCAGGATATTTTACTACATTGTACTGTCTCCTAACTTGAGATGGCCTGTGGGATGCAGTCCCACAAAGAACTGAAGTATGCTTAACTGTAGGCATGGGAATAGTTGCTCTGAACTCAGTAAGACTGTTCAGATGCCAAATTTGCCCAATAAAGTTGTGGTAGTCTCTTTTTTAATTTTACACTTTTGTCCCCTATTGGTAGGTAAGTTATGTGATCTGCATGTATATTATATACACTTACTAAATCTAGTTTGTTTGTAGGCATTGGATATGGGTTTTTTTTAAAGTAAAAATAAAATTTAAAAATCCTGCAAAGTTAGCCTTTCTATCAGTTTCCACACTGGCATAATGAGCTCAGACACAGCTTGAATCTACAGCATACAAAGAATGTACCTTTTTTTTCTTCATTTCAGTTAACAGTGGTGTGATGGGCAGATTAATTATCTGATCTGTCTTAATCTAACTTTCCAATGCTTAGGAATGCACTGCTGGAAACCGCTGGAACTCCAGAAGTTATGACCATAATACAGGTGTTTACACAGCTCTTCCTTCAGGCTCATCAGAATGAAAACAAGCAGGTTAGTCAAGATCTATTTCTTGATGTTTCTTTTCAGTAAGAAGATATGAAATTTCACAAGAAAAGAACAGTTCTACTGTTACAAATCGTGACTGAATATAATTAGCTGAATAATAGCATCTCTCTACAGCTGTATATACATGCCAAAGTTCAGTTCAAACATTTTCATCTGTGAATAAAATTAATAGTGTGAAACCAATATGTAAGAGCAATTTACCTGACTTTACCCTGGGGTAATCCTGCAACCTAAACTGTGATTTTCACAGGGGCAGTTCCGCTGGTACTGAAGTTTCTGCCTCTATAGTGAACATGATCATGATCATCCATCTTTGATAGAAAGGATGAAAAACTTTAGCTGCGTTTTTCTTTTGCAGTAGCGGAGTTTCTGATAATAAATGAAACAGAGATAGTAACCCCATCTCCATTCTCCCAAATAATTTTAAGCAGAACACCGAGTAGTCAGATTTGTTTGTTCAAAAGGTAAAAGACACAGAACACGTACTAGTTTCAGTTTCTGGTCTTCACCAGTGGCATCTCAGAAATCTTTCCCCAGTCTCAAGCTTCATATTTCCCAGTTTAGTGTCTCTTCTTGTGTGTAGATTTTTATAGAGATATTACTGAACTGAGTTAAGTAGAATTACTTTTGTATGTACTAATTTAAACAAGAGCAGGATCATTTTCTCATTTTGAAATTTCAAAATGGAGATACGAAAAGGTCATCCTGTTCATAGGTTGCAAACTTCTTTTCAGGTTCCCAAATCACACTGTCATTTCACATCCTGACCATTTTGACTGGTTGTTTAACTCCAATTCATATGATATAATTTTGGAAAGTATCCTATCATTTAATAGTTTTCACTTTAGACTTAAGAAAATTTCCAGTTCCTTTGATTTTTACCTCTTTTTGGGGAGATGGTAGTTAAGAATATGTTGGGACTTCTTGGAACTTGTGACGTACTGGCCTTTAATTAGCAGTGTGATTGAATCTGTCTTCTAGCTTCAGGCGATATGAATTAAGGATGAAACTGCAGCTGTCTTGCTTAATATGTAAGTGCTGTGCCTGTTATTTTTATGCCACCCTGACTACCTGGCAGCAGCACACTGTATAGCCCCGGGTTGGGGCGACGGGGTGGAGAACACAAGTAAAGATTCCACACCCATCAGACACTCAAGAGCTAATGTTGTTGTGCAGGTGATGCATTTGCAGGTGAAAGTCTACAACTGCTGGCATTGCGACATGGACTATTGCCCGCTTTTTTGAAACGGTTTTAAATGTTAAGTTTCCTCTATTTAATTCGTATACAGTTTAATTCATGCGCTGTAATTAAGGGATATCTTCAATATTAGAATTTAAAAGACCTTGTTTCACAGTTTATGAATCAATCATAATGTTAACTGACAGTTGGAGTGCAAAAATGGAGGCACAGACTGCTTCCTATACTTTGTTTAAATCAGTTAGATCTTATTTTTCTGTTGTACCAATATAACGTATATTCATAAGGAACCCATCTTTGTGGTATCTGGGTGCCCTTGACAGGACATAAAGTGCTCCGTCAGCATTTCACAGAGGAATGGTAAAACCATTAATGGCAGAGGATGAAGAAGGTTCTGTCTGGGTCATCTGAGATATTAGGAATTTATAGTAGTTAATTGAAAAAAGGCTAGGCAACCAGATGTGTCGACAAAATTTTCAAAACAACCAGGTCATGTCTGGCAGCCGCACAGGTTTGCAAGGTAGGAGGAGAACAGTTTTCTATTGCAATGTGGCAGCTGTCAGAAATAGCTGTCTTTTCTAATAACTTTGTAGACCATTTAGAGAGAACAAGGTTTGGCAAAAAAAAGGCGCAGAGTGTGAAAAAACAGTGCTACAGGGTTTAGCTATGTTTTGGGAGACTGAAAAAGGTATAATTGAAATATGGCATTTAAACCTACTTAGGAAAAAAGGCCATTTGTGTAGTCATTGAATAAGAAATTTAAGAATGCGTGTACTGAGATTGCTGTTGGAGTAATATTCTCCATGTTTTGTACAAGCAGATTTCCTTCCAGTTTTGATGGTAGTGAAAGCTGACCTAAGGATATTTGGGTCACGTTACTTGTAAATTTATGAACTTAAAGTTCATGTTTTTGTTTGATGGAAATTATAAGTTCTTCCGGGATTGTTTTCCCTTGATCATTTCAGAATTGTCAGTGGTTTTCAGCTGGGAATTTTGTTTTAGATAGCTGGAGAAGTATTTTAAGCCGGTGTTCAACTCTTATTTCCTGTTATACACCATGGCAATTATTATGATCAGCCACATCCAAACTCGTTCTGTCTCTTTGTACCTTGTTTTGCAATTTGTGATGGTTTATGCAAGGAAAGAACTGCTTAAAATACTGTGCTTGTATGTCAGGAAACAGACGTGTTTTTCTTTGCTTAAACAGTATGCTGAAAACTGGTTTTCACTTACTTTACTGTTTTCATATGTAACTCATGCTGTGGGTTGTCTTGGCTACTACTAACTGTGTCAAGGGCTGCTTTTTCATGGGGATTTTTGGTTCAAGCTAATTGGCTATGTGCATACTTTAGTATAGGGATTATTAATTTTTAATTAACCTAATTCTACTTGACAAGTAGACTTTTAGAGTCTTACCATACCAGTGATACATAGACTGAGAATACTGTATATATTAGTTTGCTGTAATTTCAGTTAACTGTTGTTTGCAGAACAAAATAATGTTTAAAGAGAGAATGTGTTGTTCCATTTGTTTATAAGGTTTGTGCATATCTATCCCATGAGAAATTAGTTCCTAAATACAATCTCCATTGGATTTAGAAATTTGTCACATTTCATAGAGTCTGTATTCCCAGTCTGTGTTTCAAGAGATGATCTATTTGCTAAATAGTCTCTTATTCCTAAAGAAAGGAGATAGAAGAGTTCTAAGGTCATTGGTATGGAGACTTGAAGACTGAAATAACAGAATCACAGAGTGGTTGAGGTTGGAAGGGACCTCTAGAGGTCACCTTGTCCAACACCCCAGCTCAAGCAATCACAGAGTGGTTGAGGTTGGAAGGGACCTCTAGAGGTCACCTTGTCCAACACCCCAGCTCAAGCAGGGCCACCTAGAACCAGTTGCCCAGGACCGTGTCCAGTTGGCTTTTGAATATCTCCAAGGACTGAGACTCTACAACCCCTCTGGGCAACCTGTGCCAGTGCTTGGTCACCCTCACAGTTAAACCCCCAAAAAAACCACCCAAAAAACATGTTTTCTGATATTGAGACAGAGCCTCTGGCTCCTTGTACTAAGGAGCCTAGAACTGAACATAGTACTCCAGGCTTGGCTGCTGGAGTGGCTGCTCAGCAGTGCTGAGGAGAGCAGAAGGATCACCTCCCTCAACCTGCTGGCAATCCTTTGCCTAATGCAGCTCAAGACACCATTCGCTGCCTCTGTGGAAAGGGCACATTGCTGGCTCATGTTCAACTTGGAGTCCACCAGGACCCCCAGGCCCGTTTCTGCAAAACTTCTTTCCAACTGGTTGGTTCGCATCATGTACTGGTGCCTGGGGTTGTTACTTCCCAGGTGCAGGACTTCATGCTTTCACCTTGTTGAACTTCATGAGATTCCTCTCAGCCCATTTCTTCAGCCTGTCAAGGTCCTTCTGGATGGCAGCATGACCCTCTGGCGTATCAGCCAGTTCTCTCAGTTTTATGTCATCAGCAGACTTGCTGAGGCAACACTGCCTCATCATCCAGATCATTAATGAAGATGTTGAACAGGAGTGGACACAGTATTGACCCCTGGGTTGTAACGCTCGTTACTGGCCTCTAGCTAGACTTCGTGTCAATGATCACCACCCTCTGGTGATCCACCTCAAAGGGAGTTCCTATTGCAATTCCACATGCATGCTACGTGTTAGACATGCCTGTAGTAGATGTTTGCAGAACTAAAAGATTAAGGGTATGCTGCTGCTAGTCTCAAATACACAAGCAGCAATGTTCTCATTATACAAATTGCATGTGCCCAGATAAATAGAGGACAAATACATTATCTATGACTACCCTACCTTGTGCTGAATCGGATCCTAAGAATTTTAGGTTTCCTTTTTTGAACATAAGGCAATAATCTACATCACACCCTCAGATTTTGTAACTGTTATTAGTATCCAGTTTAATATGATCTGTGAACTTGTTTACACTGGAAAATGAAATTAAGCAAATTAGTGTCTCTTCTAATCTCTGCATATTAAGAATGAAGAGTTTTGTGATTACAGGGAAAAAGCCTAAGAATATTAAGATGTAATTTTCTTAATACTCTGAATCTCTTTTCATGCAAGTATTTTAAAAATCCATAAATAATTACTTTTTGTAAGCAAGCTTTTCCTAAATATCCCCTTCTTTCTTTATGCAAAATCCTAAAATTAAATGTAGAGTTACTTTTGTGTTCTCTTGCTTCAGTCTGTATTACTACCTTAAATGAGATTGTTTATTGTGGGTTTGTTTCGTAAACTGACCAGAAAGCTCTTAAAATAATGATTTTGTATCTTAGCATAAATTTCCACTGAAGTCCTACTTCCCTTACCATCACCAGCCTCTTGTAACAGCTTTACTCAGACGTCCTGTTGGTAAGTTTCTTCATGAAATATTTGCAGCATTAGCCAGCCTGCATGATCTGTACATGTCTTAAAATAACTTTAAAAAGGATGAAGACAAAATTTTGCCATTTCCTAAATAGGGTGTGTTGACTTAGCAATTTTAGTAATATTCTTTTAATGTATTTTTTTTGCAGGAACATCTAATTCTTATGTAACGGTAACACAGATGTAATTTTAGAGAAAACTAAACCAGAAGTGAATAACAATGAAAGAGTGCATAGTTTTGTAGGAATGAAGACAAGTTACTGAGACTGTAAAAATACTAAATATTCTTATCTTTATAATAATAGTAATTTTCATTATGAAAATTTTCATATGTATATTACAAGAAATAGCCCTGCTGTTTGTCTCGAAAGCTTGAATTCTGCTGATCTTTTAGATTGCAAACCTAATACTTTTTTTCAGGTTTCCCATTTTTATAGATCAAGAAACAACTGCTCCATATGGTAGAGTTTTTCATGAGCAATAATCTCAGCTCAGTACAAGAGCCTCTGAGAATGTTACTCCACTGATTATGTATTAATATTGAGGTAGCATTTACACAAGGCTATATCAGCCTCATTTGAATATTCCGAGCTGTACTTCCTCACACGGCTTTGTCAATGAATTGTTCTAAGAAACGCAGTAATAGGTATTGTTGAAAATTGGGAAATTTTAAATCCTTTGTGATAACTGAATCAAGTCGCACAAATTTTAATACTAGCTTAATATGTTTAATTTTACTGTTCTGTTCTGGTCGGACAGACTAGACTTTTATGAGTTTTATTTTCATCCTCCCTCCTCAGAACTGCCAACTACACACTGGCCTCAACACTTGAAACACATTTCGGATATGCTCAAAGAATTAGTAGAAGATACAAGCATTACGTAAGCAGTAATATTTTCTAACATTTGTCCTTTGCATATGTTTGTGAAAAGTCATGTCATTTGAAGTCTTCAGTGGCTATATCTCATAATTTTCATATTATTCTCTGAATAGAACTTTGTTTTAAAGAATAGGACTTAGATTACTAACTTTGTAGCGTCTATAGACCTGACCAATAAGCCTTTGAGTAAACGAAATCTTGTCGTTCTTTTCATTTCAGCAAATAGCTAGCTGTATAACAGAAATGCTTACTTCCCTACTCTCCCATTTCTCCCCCAAAACTTTAAAAACTGATTCTGGATTGAATAATAAAAGAACTCTTCCAACCAGGAAAGCAGCTAATATTGGAAAGAGCCTGTTGTGAGTGGTTGTGTTTTACGAAGGAGATATTGTATTGGCTTTCTGCAGGCTTACGCAAACATCCAAACTTCAAACTTCTTGATTTCTTTTCTTAAAGATATGACTGCTAGACTGCAGTATCGTTTCTTCTATCTTCATCTTTGAGCTGACACCCCATATTTCTGACCTGTTACCCTTAGCCTTTTTTTGTCCAGATAGTTGCTATAATGAATGATAGTGTTTGTCTACATGCATTCTGCTTTGGTAGTAGTTGCTCTAGGACTATATGAAAAGAATGAAAAAAGATACATCTCTATCTGTTGCTGCCCTGTAATTCTTTCTTATCGGGTGTGTGATGAGACCTGATTCATCTCAAACTTGGATATGAGTCAGCTGAGATCTGCTCCGAGAGTGAGCTTTCCAAAGAGTATCGAACAGCTTTTAAATTGAAAGAAACCAATTTCATTTTGATTTAAAATTGGAAATATTTCAATAGAAAAATGGAATGCCTAGGCCAGATAGACTTGCAAAGCAAGATACCCAGCTGTCCCCCTGTGTCCCGGAAGGCAGATACTTGCATCCACTCTTGGTTTCAGTTAACTCATGAAGTCTTTTATTTGTGTTGAGTGGTAGAAAAAAGCTTTTTGCTGTTCCCTCTGAGGCCGGTGTGTCTGCTGGCAGCTTCTCACTTTCTGTATGAGCTGCAGTTCAGTGCTATGTCTCGCCTGTTCATCCCTGAAGTCTGTCAAGCCTTTCCGCCCTTGGAGTGTGACCAGTAGCTGACCCTGGCTTCTTAAAGAAAGACATAACTCAAACTTAGAACAAATAAATAAAACAAATATCATCAATCATAATGTGTTACAATAATAGAAACATGTCTGTTCTCCTTTTGTTGCCTAGCCCTTTCTTGGCTTATATTGTCTTTTCCCCCCTTTGCTTTGATAGTACACTAGTTTGAATAGTATTGTACTTGCCAGAATATCCTCTTACTTCCTTTAGAACTCATGCAACAATTATGTTTTCTACCAAATCCCTTGCAGTTACAAAGAAAATGGATTTGGCTTAAGGTTTTAAATACTAATATTCATGAGGAAACTGTATTAAATTTTCTTTTATTGCTTTATTCCTGATTCTACATCCTTTCTACTTGATAAGATTAACAGCGGAGCAAAAATACCACTATACAGCAGATCATCTTGCTTCTTATAGTCAGTGCTCTGTTTATATAGCTTGTTTTTCAATGGTTTTACTTTACAGAAAATGTAAGTCTTACAGCAAGGTGCTTTCTGTGTACTTATAACCCACAGATTGCTTCTGTGCCATTTTTTTATTATTATATGTAGTCATCTTAGTGAACAGGAAGTATTACGTCACGTTTTAAACCAGAAATCAACTGCTTAAAGTTTAAGGACCTGTATTTACCCGTTGAGCTAAACACTTCCAGTCATAAATACTGTCAATATTACCCTAAGTATAGTTATCTGTTCTCAGTAATTAACTTCTAATTAAATTTCATCTTTGTACATCACTGGGTTTCAGAGCTAGCCTAGCCACTTACATTGTCACAGCATTGAATTATGGTCAGATAAGTAGATTATTTTGCTGAGGAGAGGGCTGTTGTTCTAGGTCACTATCACATTTGTTTTTTCAAAGGTTTTTAACATTGCGTTTCCAAATTCTAGTATTTTCAAAGACTTTACCAGTGCTGATCCTGTTCCTTTAGCTAAGGAATTTTGGTCTCAGATTTTGTCACACATCTCTAGTTCCCTCCAGTCTGAGCTATGCTGCTACCCCTCCAAAAGCTCTGGAATATCAACAATGATGACTTTTATAGCTGTCTCCTCAGTACTTTAGTTTCTTTCTGTGACTCTGCGTCAACCTCTTATGTCTGATGTCAGTGATCATGCTCATCCAAAAATACTGATGTGGTGGATTTGTGTCCTAGGAAGGGGATTTTGAGACCCTGGGATTCTGTGGCATATAGACAATATAATTTACAGGATCAATAATTTCTGGGTCACCTGTAGACAATATCAGTCACCAAACTTCATATATAGAATACTATCTGCACACATCACACCTTCATCCATAAAACCATGCCTCCCACTTCTTCAGAAAGTCTTAAAGATAAAGCAGTTTATTCCAACTATGACCTTGTCACATTCTTCAGATGATGTGATGGTATCAGACAACTTCATCAACTTCTGACATTTCAAAGATCTCTTGGAGTTTCCTGGGAAGAGTGGCACAGCAGCTCTTGGAATCCCCAGGAATAAAACATAAGAAAAACCTCAAATGCTTCAAACTTTTGCCAAACTTAATAGAAATAATTGTTCCAGTTTTTTAATCTCCTTCCAGCTATCCTTCTGTCTCTCATTCCTTCCACGCTCAGTTTGACTTTTTGCTTTGGAGACCCTTACCTTTAGTTTGCATGTCCCTGTTATTTCTTTTTTCTTTAGTTGTATCTTAAATTTAGAAGAGTACATGTGAGAAAGTGAAGAGATGAACTGTGGTCCATTCTTACCTTTCTTTTTCTTACTGCAGTAACCCAGTTGCAAATACCTTCAGAATTTTCATCAAAGAGGACCTGAATTTTAAAGAGTTAGCAGATGAATATCCTTAAAAACTTCACATTTAGTCCATCTAAATGGAATTCCTCATGAATTACCAAAAAACATATGCCTCATCAATTACCAAAAACTAGAAAATAACCTGGAAAGCACCAGAGAGAAACTGGAAGACAATATAAGGCAACAGTATGTTAGAATACAACACTTGAAGATACGATTTGAAGTTTAGAAAATCCTTACACTTGAGAGTATAAATGATAAGGTTTAATTTTATGATGTATATTTTAATACATAGTATTTTGTCTCAGCTTATTAGAAACTAGTCATATGCATAGTCTATTCTACTGACAAAGTTAATGTGTTGGTAGCACAGGGTTGTCTCATTTGATCATGACTGCAGATAATAGAGTAGTACATGGGTGTATGCTTATCAGATAAGGCATTATCTGTTGAAGAGTAGTTTAACAATTTTTATTTTCATGCCAGCACCATTTGAAGTTAATTTAAGACATTTAAAAATGTTAAGTAACAAGAAATACTTAGTTGTATCTTTGTAATTTTCCAGATCTCTCGCTGACCTTTTTGAAATCTGGTTTTTGGTTGCTCGTTTTGGAGAATGGCTAGATATTGCGGCAGAACAATTACTGAAGGCTGCGGTAGAACCAGATGCTTTGCTGTGGCTGCTGGCATTTTACTATTGTCCTCAGAATGAAAACCAACAAAGGACTCAAACAATGGTGGGTAATGTAGTGATAGTAAGCAGCAATAAGCAGTCAATAGACTGCTTATATGATATTGCTATAAAACAAATAGTGCACACCAGAAAAATGAAAGGTGTGCACTGGAGAATGTATTGGCTTTATAAGGTCTCCTGCAGTGGAGAAGTTGAAAGATAATTGTTGTGGATTTCCTTTGTGTCATCTAGAAAACATTTTTCCTCTTTTTAAAGTATATTATGTAGATTAGCACCTTCTTGGCTTTTGGATATCTTGTGTGCTTTTAATCACAAGTAAAACTACTCTAGGAATGGTATTTTTTAAATCACTGTGTGGCAGAATTCAGCATTCCTGTGTTATGGCATCTTCTGAGAAGGATACACAAGAGAAATCACAACAGCAGTCGAAGCAGTACAGATACTTACCAGACACAGCTCTGAATCCTAACCTTGCCCATGTATTCTGATTTCTCTTCCGTATCTTTACTGATTTTTGGCATGTATGAGATTGTAACAAGTGTGTTATATTCCCACATGCTAGGTTTCTAACAGAAGGAAGCACTGTTCTAACCTCACACACTGTACTGCACGAAGAGCACTGTGTGTCTGTGTATGCATGCAAATACGTGAAAGCCTTTAATTTAGAGATATTATGCAAGTTTGAGCTAGCCCAAGCAAATCTGATCTACAAAGCCCAGATTCAAAATCTGGCTGCAGCATCTCTAGTTTTCCTTAATTCAAAAACTGATTCCGTTTGATTTAAAAATGCAGCTCAGTACACTGCGCTGGTAAAACATCATGCTTTTTTACATCTAATGGTCAATGTACAACAGTGTGTTCTGTAATACTCTATTTCCTTCCCTTCCCCTCCTGCCACCCAGATGCACTACAAATGCAAGCTTACATCCCAATCACTTTTAAATTTTTTTTCTTCGTTAATTTCTTTTTGTCTAGGAGCAGGGGTGGGATGTTGGCTGAGCAGAGTTAGGTTAGAGATACAGTGAAATAAGGAAACCAGGGTTGGTTTTAGAATGCAGTTTTGGGAAAGAAGGCAATACCCAAGCAATAAACATGCGTGAATGAAACTGAAGGACTATAGGTGCAGACGTATGTATGGAACATTGTCCTAACTCAAACACCACAGAACGAAACCACATTGTCACATATATAAAATTATCTCCCTGTGTGTGCCCTATTATGACAGAACAACAAACTGATAGAATGTGTGATAAACTACAGTGAGAAAAAAGCTTTTCCACTGACAGCCCACGCAGTTACTCATCTGTTCCCAGGGGTCTAATATTNCAGAAGCATTCCCACAGTTCATGCAAAGCTTCTGCCTGTAGTTAGATATTTGCTTTTTCTTTTAATTTGTCCTTTGGCAGGTTAGCTCTCAGCTCCTTCAAATGGAATAGTTTCCTCCTCAACTCCTGCACTTTTCACAAGTTGAGGATTAAGATGGGATGGCAACTTCTGGCAGATATTAAGCTGGAGGACTTTTCATTCAGCATATTTTTGTGTGGAAAGGCATGCACTCATGACTTAAGATTTTGTCTTTCTGCTACTTATTTTAGGTAGCAGCTTATATATCAGCAAGAGTGGGATACATAGGGTTAAAATGATTTACAGAAGAAAAAGGCTACTTTTGCTGTTCACTAGACTTCACTCATATGTGCAGGACTGAATATTCTGCTCCTCAATATTTATTCATTTATTGGAGTCCTTTCATACCTTTAGACTCTGAAACATTGGAAGAACAAAACTTGGAGGTTGGTCATAGTAACTTTGGCACTAAGAATGAGTCTCCTAGGGTACATGAGCTCATGGAGCAGAGCCTGCTACTATCAATCTCCAGTCTGTGGCACATGGGGTGGAGGCACACCAAGAATAGGAGGCACAAAGGGATAAAGAATCTTGAAGAGTTCCAGTTACCTTCCTTTAGGTTCTGGTATCATTTGTTGCCTGACATGTAATTGTGTACATCATTCAAGAATAGCAGCTTTTTCAGACTATTTTATGTGGAATTGTTAATAGGGCAGGGATGAGAAAAGTAAGGTCTGGTAATTGACTGAAACAAATTGTCCTAATGAACGTGGTTGAGAAATGGGTGTCCTTTTCCTTTGGGTCTGCAGTGGTATATTTTTCCATTGTTCCTGCACTTACTCATTTGGGTTTTTTTCTACCAGTTTGTTTGGTTTATTTTTAATATAGTGAACAGGGTAATTGTTAGGATTTTTTGCAATAGTTGCTTATAGTTCTTTTTCCATTGTATAGGTGCCAAAATCTTCTGTTTTCTACTCCCACTAAAAATTAGTTTTTATTGGCTAACTCAAAAGGTAAAACCATAAGTGGCAAACAACACAGGAAGAAGGAAAAAACTGCATTCTTACCAGAACATTTTATCAGCTGAGGTCAGGTTGCATGGGGATTTAATTGATTTGTAGCAGCAATGCTGAAATGAGCCCTTGAGGAGCCTCTGTTCTTTTTCCCACAATGCAAAAATCTGACCATGTTCTGCTGAGGGACTTTCTCCATTTCCTTTTATTATTAAAAAAGGTCAAATCCTGGCTTGATGCCCTGCCTGCTTAGTTTGCAAGACCAAAGAAAGTTAAAAAATCCATTCTGTCTACCTCTGTGTGTGTGAATCAGTATCAAAGAAATGTGTACAGCCCTTCCTTCCCTGTTCTCCCTGCTGCTTAAATTCAAACTCTTTTCATGTTTGGGTAGTTTCTGCCAAGGATTCAGTTTCCTGTTAGTGAATAAATCCAAAGGAAAAATGCCATCGGTATGACCTTTACTATTATCTGATCCTGCGGCCTTTTAAATTGTTTTCTACAGGTAGAAGCTCAAGCAGTCTATAATCGTCTAATGATGCTCTTCAGCTGTACAGTCCTTTCTGTCAAAGATCTGGAGGCTGCTGTACACAGCATAACAGATACAGAGAAATGTTGTAACCAGCATCTCATAACACATCTTCTTACCAACTTTTTGCTCTTTTCTTCTGGTGGACATATGATTGGCCAGGAATTTATTTACTCTGTAAGTGTTTCTTCCTTTTTTTCAGTTTTTAAGTAAAATATATATTTTTTTTTACTGTTTTGGATTTGCGTTCCTACCTCTTAATAAAGAAAATACATAACGGAGAATAGAAGAAGATCTAGACTAAGGCAACTATACCTAACCTGCTACATATCTATTTCAGCTACAGTCAAAATATTTTCCTTCTTGGCACTTCTTGACAATATCTCTCTGAAAAGGTTGCTGTCCTGACTATACAGCTGCAGAAATAGTTGGAGTAGCAGTTAAGGGATACCTACAGTTTATTTACACCTGGCATAGGTAGCATGTGCAAACATTTCGCTTTTCCCAGTTACAAATCACTCCCTTAATTATCCAGCTGCTGCAGAGATGATGGAACTGTCTTCCCTCTGTTTGCCACTATGTAAAGTAGCTAGTTACTAAGTGTTAGCATTGATGAGGCAGAAGTCTGGTGCTTTAGCAAAGCCAGAGAGGAAAAAGAATAAAGACCCAACAATGTCACTTAGCAAGTGAAAAATTAAGAGAAGAAGAGTAAAATGTTGGAAGCGTGGCACAATATCTTGCTGTTGTTGATGAGAGCCTCCAGGTATGTTGGTGCAAACAGTATAATGTGTTTGTGTCTCTCAAGATAAATAGTACTATCACAGTATGAGATTAGGAATTTATTCCTCTCTGACTAGAAAACCGTACTCTTTTAAGAAGTACAAGCCTCCTGTGCCAGCAGGTCTAGGGCTAGCGTGTGATTTTAGCACTTCAAAAGTTTTTCCTTTCAGCAGCAGTGCATAGGGTATACGGAGTTTGATTTCATGACACAGGGAATTGAAAACCTATTTTGGTGGTTATTCTTTCTGGATGACTAAACGGGCATAACATTTTTCTGTTTAAGAAGGGCTAAGATATTTCTAGCATTTTAGGTGTCAGTTCACACATGATCAATTTCTTCTTAGCATAAGAATGTATAATAAAATTAGGGGGGTTGTATGTATCTTTACAGTCTACTGTTTTCAGCATTTCTCTTTTGAGGAGTGTGGCTGTTGAGCAGTGATGCTGTAATGTAATAGTCTGCTGCTTTAAACCTCTTCAGGAAGACCAAAGGGAATTTCTTGTTTCTTTATAGAAAGCAACATGACTAACTTCCAAAATTCTGAGTATTTCCCAGTGCAGGATGGTCATGAGCTGTTGAAGGCCAGAGTATGTCGGTATGATTAATTTTGCCTGCATCTGTGTAATCATTAATGTGTAGCTAGGCTCTCCATGTGATTTGAAAAGGCCTGAAGACAATACAGGAAAGGCAGAATGGTGTGAAACCAAACTGGGATGCACGGCAGTGGATTTGGTTAGCATAGTAAACTTTGGGATTAACGTAGCAGATAACACGGAGTAAAGTCCTTCCCGATCTGTAAAAATTGCAATTTAGGGTCCTTTCCTGGTACTTTGTCATCTTTTGGGAGATGGATTTATTTTTACTTTTGAAAGCTTTACAGAATGGAATTGTGTCCCCAAACCCACCCAAAAACTTCATGTGCTTTTAGTTGTTTTCTAAGGAGATGACTTCTAAATGGTTACACTGTCTGTCCATTTGTGTTTCCTTTTAAAACTTTTTGACATCTTGATTTGCTTCACTTAAATTTGAGAGAACAGTAGAAATCTCAAAGTTGCTCAGTTCCACCAAGATGTATGAGAAGAGATGCCTTGGGCAGAAGTTGCTTTTGAACTCAGAGCATCTCTTGTGTTCAGTGGTGAGGGACAAATCAGCGGTTTTGTTGCAAATATTAATGGAGAATTCTTAGTACTTAACAACATTATTTCCCTTCTCTGTTTCCCTTCAGATTACTGAGGCAACTGATACAAGCAAAGAAGTTTGTAGCCTTCTTATCCGTACTGCATACAGAATTAACCACAGTGGAGAAGAAAACCAAAGGACTGTGAAACTGCTGAATGAACTTCTTCAAAAACTGGCAGTGAAAGTTTAGATTTTTAATGTCATCTATTCATTAAGCCAACAAATCAGATCTTTATCCAGGTGTCAGACTTCAATTAACATCTTGCACTGCAGGTTACCAAGGGTAGAAAAATATCGCCTTAAGGATATGCTGCAACTTTGTATTCCCTCATATATATTTGAAAATAATCCCATGTTTGGAAATGTTAACATTTTAGAACATAATGTTAAGTATTGAAGATGGTTGAAAATTTTGTTCTGAGCACCTTCTTTAACAAGAGACCTACATCATTTGAAGCAGTTCGCTTGTCTCCTTGTTGTTTATCTGGCTGAGGGTCAGGTTTTTTCTCCCAAATTACACATGGCTTTATTAGCAAATTGTACCCGGTTGCTTGGCTGGTAAGTTGTTCCTAAAATGTTTTGTTCTATAATTCTGCTTTTATGAAACTAATGATGATCTCAAGTAAGAGTTAGTGATTCATGGTGAGTGCACTCCATGTTCTCAGGAAATCAACAGTGTTTCCTGAACTGGTTAGTTCTTTTTGAAAATGTTTCCAAAATAAAACTTCTCTCAGATTTGCTAAATGACTTTTTTCAGTACTGCAGCTTTCACAGAACAGTTGGTCTCTGTCAACAGATACTACAGGTAGAAGGTTGCATGCAGTACAGCCTATTTTCAGTGTGCCATGACTGATGCTATTATTTATTCATTTAAGAAATCTTTTTTTTTAATTCAGACAGAACAGGGCAAGCACAACATAGGCGTAAGGAAACTTTCCAGTTTGAGGACCAAATTTCCTAAAAAGAGCCCATGGTTGCAACTCATCTCCTTCCTTTTTTTGTCCAGAGGTAGTTAGCTTGCTTCTTCATTTAGGTTATTTGTCTCATGCAAAGAGCATGGACAGTGAGCAATGGCTTACTGGTTTATCGTTAGGAGAGTATTTGTCCCAAGAGGTTTTGTGAACCTGTTTCTAGCTTAACTAGAAAAATAAGCATGGAGAATAGCAATGACAGAGCTTCTTAACTCTTTTCAGTAATTTGTTCTCATATATTACATAGCTTTAATGTCAACACATGTGCTATATTCAAAGATGTGTCTTGGAATACTATTCTTGCATATAAAATCAGAAGCATGTATCTTAAATTAACACAGCTTTCTGAATGTAGCATTTGTTTTTGAGCAAGGGAAAATAAAAATGAGGTACTTAGTGTCCTTTGGCTGTGAGAAGTGGAAGGATATTTTCTGTAATGCTGTTGACTGATTTCTTACAATTTTGTTCCCAGTGAGTCATATCAGACCAAATTACAGAAGCTACATGTCCTCTCAGTCATTTTGTTAATGTTTGTAATATGATTCCAGCATATGAAGAAAGAGTAAATACATAATGTATGTCTGTGAAGAAAGGGGTTTCTTTCTCTTTTGGATTAAAAATACTTCTGAATGAAAAATCAGAAAGAGATACGTTGCAATTTTTCAGTTGTTGATAGCCATGCAGATCTAAAAAAAGCAAAATCGAGCAACCCACTTTTCTATTCCCTGAATATCATATCTGAAAAGCATGGGATTAAATTAAATTATTTGTTTGTTGATTGGAAACTCTGAGGTATTTGTCTAGTGGGAACATGTGCAGAGTGCTCTACCTAGAATGATAAGTAATCTAAAATGTGTCTCCAAAGAATTACTTTTTTTTTTTTTTGCTTTAATTTCTAATCCAGTTATTGGATGTGAGATTCTTTGGTTGTCCTTAAGTTCTCTCCATATTACAACTAAAAGTACTTAAAAGGAATATTGGCAAAGAGTTGCGATGCATGATTCTTGCAGATTTGTTAGGTCAATGATATGATATGTGTATTACAGTTGTTGGAGATGAATTTGTAACTGTCCTTTCACAGTGCAGTCTTTTTTTTTTTTCCACTAACAAAGTGCATGAAAATTCTTCTGTCTTAAATTAAATGAATATACTGTTAAATAGTGATAAGTCAATTCAAGCAGGAAGGAAGTGTGCAGTAAAGGCAGAAAGAAAAAAAATAGTCGTGAATTGGTACATTCTTGTTTTCTTGTGTTTGGCTTCATAAGAAATAGTGCATTATTTAAATATTACAAGGAGGGTTTGCTTGTTTCAGGAGGCTTTAAGGAAGAAACATAATTGATGCTATCTGTAACTTTAAAAAGATACATCTGTACTGGCATTCTTTTTGCTTTATTTAGAATAGTAGTTATAAGTCTCGGGTATTTCTTTTTCCTTGTTCTTTCAGAGTGCTTGAATTATGATCTAACTTTGATATAAACCATGATTTTGTGGCATGTTGAAGCTGCTTTTGTTAGTTTGCCAGTGGAAGGCAACAGTATGATTTGGTAGGTCTGAGTAATGGAAGATCTCTCATATGGTGGCTCCTGCATTATCCATTTAACATGCGTCTTCTCCTCTGTAATCACTGCTTTCTGGAAAAGTTCTTTGGAGCCTTCAGGGCTGTACTTCTACGCAGAACCAGCCAACGAGTTCTGAAACCAGTCTTTCAAGTAGCTTGTTCCTGTCCCTCCAATTTCTATGTCAGCACACACCCTAATTCTGGATATTATACTGAATATAGAGAGCTTGTCAAAATTTTTCTGCTTCAAGGAGTTGTTTTCAATGCAAACAGTAAATTTTACTTGTTTGTTGATAATGCTTCTTTCCAATCTAAGACTGCTAATTTACAGCTTTTTGAATTTTGCAAGCTTTCTAGCATGGAGCTGGGTGCTTTCTGTGGATTTTCTTCAAAAAAAAAAGCTGCTTCTATGGTTTTCATTCAACCAAGATCTTAGTACAGTGCATATACAAAGCAAAATACATTTTATTTTGTGAGGTATGGTAAGAACAGGTATGTTACCAGGTATTGCAATTTACCTGACCAGTAGTAACATGTTAATCTGTTACTTCTGGGATTTGTGATCAGGTTTCCATTGTAAATGTAAAGAGGTGTTAATAGAAAGTCATACTGAAGGTGCAACTGAGTTAAAATTAGTTTTGGTGGGTTACAATTCATGCCATGGTGGTATATGTTTGGCTTGGTTGTGGTTTTGGGGAGATAACAATAAAAAAATATTCTGAAGCATTATACAAGTGTAGGATGAAATGTCTAGTAAAAATTACTTGCAATTATTAAACCAAAGAATACTAAAACACGTTTACTCCATTTCTTTGCTGTATTATCCAATGACAGAGTAAGATTCTGATGTTCTATGTGAGTGAATAATATCACGCTAATTAAAATGCAGTTTTTCTTCTGATATAAGAAGGCTGTAGGAAGGTGAGAAATTCTGACACTGAAGCACAGCTTTCCACTAGACCCAAATTTGAAAAGTCAAAACCTGGAACGTTATGGGAGGAGTCATCCACTAAAGCACCGAGCATGTTTTTGAATTCGTGCTTTTATACTTTCCAGATAGTCTGCAATGGCTTTGTCACGCAGTCGGCATGTTTTGCTGGGCAAGACCAGAAGTTAAACCACTGCAGCTGAATTAGCTGGTGCTAGAGGCAGCCCTGTAGCACTTAATTCATAGCAGTATTCACATGTGGGCCTGTTTAAGTCCGCCTACCTCTCTGGCAAGTTTATCTTACTCGTGATACAATTTTTCCTTAAATGCTTGCCTGGATTTAAAAGATATGCCCGTGGTAGCCTTAGCTCATTTGTTGCCTTAGCAGAGAGTAGCTTATTCTGGGAATTTGCTGTTAGGTGGTCTGTTCACTAGTGAATGCCAAAAAGGAGTTTCCCTTGCTTGCATTGGCCATCTTCCTTTAACCAGCTGTCTGGCTGATGGGGAGGAATAAATCTCATGAGCCCCTTCTAATGGCTTAAGTGTACTCATAGGGACTGGGTCCTTTTAGGGGCCAGGAGCCAGACAGGGATAGACATTGGATTGTCATCAGCCCCTGTAACAAAAATTTGAAATGTCAGCTGGCTGTAGCTGAGTTGGAGCAAGGCACGGATTGTGCCTTAGTTTGTATTTTATATTCTTGCATGCTTGTGAAGGGAGAGAGAGTGAGAAGGAAGAGAAAACCCAGCACGTTGAAACTAGATTGCAGAAATTGAGCTGTGATGTTTATATTCAGTTGAATTGTAGTACTGATAGGATTAGGAAATAGCAATTCCATATAAGACAGTAAACCTGAACAACAAGTAGCAGAAAAAAAATCCAGCAATACTATGTCTTTGATAGGTCTGTACATTTAAAAAACTTCCCATCTCTTAACAAATCTTGCTACTTTAAAAGCATGTTTCATAACTCTTTTGTATTATGGCAGATGATAGATTCATTTCATTAAAAAAGCAGCCCCTTGGGAGCAATGACCCTCTCTTTTCTATTATTTTGAATAAAAAGATCTGTTAGGCCTATGAACTTTGGCAGATGCATATTGCCATCTTGAAAAGAACATATTTTTACATATTCTTGACCATAATGAACAGTTCCACTTAGTTATCCACATTCTGAATTACATTGTCCTTGAGATTTCCCATGCGCATGTGCCAACTCAGCCTGTATTATACAGTTTATTCACTCCTTGCTGTTTTGATTTTATTTCTTAGCTTGTGGGTTTATTTTGAGGCTCCCAAAACAGGTGCATGCAATATGTCGTTTGCATGCTGCTGTTAGAAGTTCCCTTAATATTTCATGTATGAGACAGCAGCTTTTCTTTGTTTTGACTAATGATGCTGTAACTTCTACTAAGTATAAGTTGTCTAAAGATAGGACTTCCATTTTTTTTTTTGTTCCAAACTAACTCGTAATGGTAGCTGAAGATACAAATTTCCCATCCGTATTATCGTTCCCTGCAGAGACTGCCAGTAAGTGTTTAAAAGTGCTCTCAAGCTCATGATTGTGCTGCACTTCCATATTAGCTTGAGATGTCTGTGAATAGAGAGGGAAAAGCCAGTATCAAATTCCACTGGAAGAGGAGAGAGTCCTTGAAATTTACTGCAGAATTAATTCTTAAGATAGAAATGACTGATACGTGTGTCTGCGAATTCAGGCGTTATCTGCGAGTTTCTACTAGGCAGGATCATTACCATCTTTCCTGGAGACATGACAAAAATACAAACGTCTCTGTAGACCATGTCTAAATTTCTTCTTCAAATGCATCACAAACCCCACTATTGTGTTTTAACTTTCCTTTCTTGTAGGTTTGCTTCTTTGCTAAAACAGTTCACCAGTGCTGAGCAATACGCTGTATAGCATGCTTTTAGGGCCAGACTGAATTGCTATCGTTGCTTGCTCTGGCCTGCTTGACCTTGGCCATGAGGGGATGCTGAGCAAACATCAAGCCTAAACCTTGCAATTAAGCTAACATCCATTTTGGAAAGATAATTCTGTTGGGATTTGAAGGTTTCAGATGATAGCTGTTGGCGATTTTTCATCATAGCTTTTCTGATCTTGATTTCTTTTCAACAGTTCTGCTTCCACTTGCTGTATTGGCAGAGTGAGATGCTGTTACTCTTTAGGCAGAAGCATTGCTTTAGCTTTCTCTTCCCTCTGTCTCCCTTCTTGCCCAGGGTGCAAGATGAATGTAGGCATAATCCATAATGGGTTTCTGGAAAAAAAAAAAAAGGCAAATCGAGCAACCAAAACCAACTGGTTTTTGCTAGGCTAAGTTAGGTAATGGTGCAAAGTCATCCAGTGTACCTGCCAGGGAAGGGGAAGAGATGTGCCAGCCCCTGTATGTCCCTATGTGTGTGTGATGCCAGTTCTGCTCCCAGGCACCACCATCGCCCCACTGCTGAGGCACCGCTCCCAGCAAGCCCAGAGGAAAAGTCTGGAAGCAGTCAGAGAAATGGCATTTTTCAGAATCGACTGAAGTGAGCTGCATTAACCAAAGGTTACAATGATGTCCAGCTGCTGCTCAGAGCCCTGCGAGAGGACAGCAGAGCTGTCATCGTCTCTACAACAGGGGGATGATAAGCAAAACCAGGCCTTGGCGTGGTCATACCGTGGGCATTACTGCTGTTGGGGTACTGAGTGATGCTCAGCTGAAAACTAAGTTCTGTTTTCTGATGTGTAAATTACCATGAAAAAGCAAATCCTTACACATCTGCAATTTCTGCATGCCTTTCAATAACAATTACAACAAATGCCTGTTCTTTCGGAAGCAGCAGGAATGAGGCCCTTAATTTTGTGCAGAAAATACGCGCTCAGTTTTACCCACAGTAAATGCACAAATGCAGTTTATCTCCCAAGCACTGTGCAAATGTCTCAATGTCTTTCTGCACTGGCATATTTCACTGGCACAAAATGTCAGCCTGCCAGCAAGGTATGTTTTTAAAATAATTTTTCCAATATGTCATGCCCACAGAAACTAAGGGAACATATCCATGTTAGTGAATGTCAGTATTTATATGTGCCTGCACTTGAGTATGCTTGTGGTGAAATTCTAGATGAGTCAGGCTCCTCTTTTTGGTTGCTTGCCTGTCCTTTCTTGTAATTAATTTATTTTTTTTTGACTACTAGTCTGAGCATCAAAGATTGGGCCAAGAACAGAGATGCACATAAGCGTCTGTTAAAATCTTTCCCTGTTATAGAGCACGTCAAACCTGATTCATGAATACTGGGAACTGTAGCACAAAGGTAGATAATTTATAATTTTAAAAGACCACAAAATATATTAATTTACTTTTAGATACTAAGAATTAGTGTCCTGGAATAAGGTTCGCGATGAGTTGGAGTAATGTTTTGTGCTCAGTATATGGGTTTATATCAAACGGTAGTCTTACTGTAGAATACGTTACTATATTAAGAGAGTGCTTTGCTCAGAGGAGAATACCATTAAGTTACAGACGTAAAATTTGAACATGCTTAGATGATTCATACACAACTACTCCTGACGCTTAAATCATGCGTATGGAAGGACAGACCCGTGAAGGCATGGAAGTTCCTCCCTCCTGAGGCCCAAAAGCCGAGACAGCCGTGCCGCGCAGCAGGACAACCCGTAACACGCGACTCGCTGCCATCGTGCATCAGCCTTGCAGCACCTGCAGGACCCACCACTGCCCGCCACCACCTGCCTGCGGTACGGGGACCTGGGGGTGACCCGGTCCTGAAAGGTGTGGGTTTTCCAGATGTTTCCAGATGGGTTTCTGCTCGGAAAGAATCAACCCAAAACTAGTAAAGCCTCTGGTGCATAATGGCACACAGTAACGCAGCTGCTTGTTCGTGCTTACAAAGGTGCCGTGGTTTCCCCCCGCACACTTGTGTATGCAGAGGAGCCTGCGCCTGCAAACTCTTGGTAACAAAACAGCTAAAATTTTGTAATAGAAATGCCAGTTTTTAAGACAGCTGTGGAGATAAACTGGCTGGCCACAGTACTCTGCGTGGCACATTATCATGGCCTAGCTCTATAGAACTTTGTTTGTTTGTTTTTGTAATATCCTTTTCCATAGTGCTTTTTATATGTCAGAAATCCACATAGGCTCCTTACGCTTTGACTCCTACTTGTTTCCTCAAGCTGCCCACTTGCTCGGGCTGCGTTCCTGGCTAGACCTGTTGTTTCCAGGCTAGACCTCTTCCCTTCCCTCTTACATCTGCGGAATGGGCAACAGGGTACAGCTAATTCCCTCCTAAAGGAGCAAGCACACAGCCAGCAGCAGCTGCAAACACCTCCCAGCAAAGCTGAGGGCAGAAAACAAAGCAGAGGAACTGCTGTCAGCAAAATGGTATGTTTTACTCTGTGTTTGTAGCAGAAAGCGTATGACCAGGAATTCATCTCTCATTTGGGAGGAAAAAAAAAAAACAAAAACCCAAACAAACAGCCCCTTCTATTTAGAAGGGAGTGATTATGAAACAGAAGCAGAAAGAAACTGAAGTAGGGCAAGGACACACCTAGGTGAATGCCTGTGCTTGTCATAGCCGCGTGCATTGATATGTAGATGTACGTTAGCCTTGAAGTCTTAGTTTTTACCTCCAAACAGATTTTAATGTTGTGGCATTTCTGCCACTTTCCCCAAATGCCTGACTATACTTATGAACGAACAAGCTAACAAATGGGCCGCTTCACTGGATTTTAGTGTGTTGACGGTCAAGTCTGGATAGAGGTATCAGTTGATAAACCATCACTTCCAGTAATGATTTTAGTGACAGTAAGTTTGGACACAGTTTTTTTTTGCTGTTGTTTGCTTTTATTTACTATAATTAGAATCTACAACTTCCTCCTCTCAGGAAATTAATATAGAAACACCCACCTTGGGAGAATCTGGAGTAAAATGAACAGCGCTAAACACTGGGAGTTTTTTGGTTGGTTTTTTTTTTTTCCTGTTAAACTCTCAATAGGCCCTATTAAAAACTTAAATGACACTTTGTATGGCTCACTCTCAGAGCTTTTAACATGATTCAGAAGGATTTTAAACTAATGGTAATGCTTATATCATGTTGATACATACAGGAGTGTCCTGTTCTCTCTCACTTCTGATGAGTTACGGTGACAGCAACTATTTGAAACCACCTGTAGCTTCCTTCTTAATCTGGAGCCTCAGTCTATTTAGCAATGCTTGCATTAGCAACAAAAGGCCATACAAGCCCAGATACAGGGCCAGGGCTGCCATCTCTGCCATTTTTTAGGTTGTTTGGTGTTAGTGCTTTATTTTCTGTTCATTTTCTCAGTTGCTACAGTGGGTGATGGATGAACAGAGTTGTGAGAGAAATCAATGTTCAAGTTCATGCTCACGTTAATACTGCGGAGACACAGTGGAACAGCTGTAGCAAGCAAAATAAACTTCTGCTGTGCTCAATATTTTAAAAAAAGGTAAGAAAAGTAAATTGTGTTGAAAGAACAAAAATTTGGTGATATTTACAAATGTGTGGAATGTCTTACCTGCCATGTAGTATTAACAGCACTGGCTATGAACAGGCTTACAACATACTTGATTTCTGTGTGTCTTATCCTAGAATCATAGAATGGTTTAGGTTGGAAAGGCCCATGAAGATCATCGAGTTGCAACCCCCCTGCCATAGACAGGAACACCTCCCACTAGACCAGGCTGCCCAAGGCCACGTCCAGCCTGGCCTTGAACACCTCCAGGGGTGGGGCCTCAACAACCTCTCTGGGCAACCTGTTCCAGTGCCTCACCACCCTCACAGTGAAAAACTTCTTCCTAATGTTTAATCTAAACCTGCCCTCTTCCAGTTTAAAGCCGTTCCCCCTCATCCTATCGCTACATGCCCTAGTAAAAAGTCCTTCCCCAGCTCTCCTGTAGGCCCCTTTAGGTACTGGAAGGCCACAATAAGATCTCCCCGGAGCCTTCTCTTCTCCAGGCTGAACAGCCCCAACTCTCTCAGCCTCTCCTCATAGGAGAGGTGCTCCAGCCCTCGGATCATCTTGTGCAAGAGCCTTATCCAGCTTCTGGGTTCTTTCCCTTACACAGTGGAAAAGGCAAAAAGCAAGCTGGTTTCCTTTGCTGGCCTTTGCTGAAAACCTGTGAAATGAAGCATAACTCTTTTATGAACAGGATCCCTCAATGACTACATCTGTGAGGGTAACTACATTAGGAGCTACTGCAGTATCTCAGCGTATTCTTGGACAATTCTCTAATTTTTGCTGCATTTGAAAGAAGTTGCTGAGTGTTCCATAATTCAGGTACTGACACTGTGTGTGCCTGGAAAGGGGGAGGTCAGAAAAGGTAGTGAGGTAAAGAGGAACTGTACTCTTTGGACTGAAGTCACTGTTGAGGCAGGCTGTTACTTTAGATTCTGAGCCCAAGAACTTAAAAAAAAAAAAAAAAAAAACCAGCAAAAAAACCCATTTAATTTTTCATGTTAATATGCATTAACTAAGACTTTCAGCTGCTTCCCTCCTACAGCAAAAGCAGAAATGCGGTGATTCTTTGTCCTAAGTTTGTAAATTAATATTGAACTACTGTGCAATGGAAAGACTACACATACTTGAAAAAAAATATTTATTTTTACAACAGCATTTGATGTAAAACAATAGCGTACAAAGTAAATATGTTCACAATTTTTTGTGTTTTAAATTCTTACTCTCTGAAAGGAACAATTAAGATGTCTTTTGATCAGTGGAGCAGTACGTTCCTAGGAAAGAAGAGCTGCACTTGATATATCACTGCGCAAAAGGAGCAGCACAGGGCTCTGGAAGACATTTTCAGAAAATGGAAGGTCTGACATTTCTGCTAAAAGTTAACCTAAACAAGACAGAGAGAGAATGCTGATCTTCATCTTTCCTTCAGTCCCATGCCATCACCAGGATGACAGCTGGTCACTTTCCAGATTATTTCAGCTTCCAGTTAACCTCCCCAGCCCCACCCCAGCTCCCACTAATTTTATATTGGCTTTTTATTTTGGCATAGGAGTTACAAACAAAATTTTAAGTACAGAATACAGTTTCATCGAATTTCAGAGATTACTAATGTTGGCCAAGTTAGTGGAGTGCATAAAATCGTTCAAATCAAGAGTCCTTGGCATCTGCAAACTGGAACGGTTGTATCACCAAAGAGCAAGCATAAACCCCAATTTTCTCATATTAAAGAACTACCTAAAGCTGCAGCAATGTGTGTGGCTGTCGTTTGTTTTGTGCGCCTGCATTCTTGGTTACAGTGAGCCTCTGGAAGACATAAATATTGAGAGGTAAATGTTTCTGTCAGCTGATTGTTTTAGCAGTCACATAATCCTTCCTTTGATGTCTTGGGTCAGTGAAATCCTAGTACCGTCCGGGTATATATTAAAAGAGTTTCTCTGTGATCTTTCCTGCAACGGAAACAGCAGTAAAAGTTATTATTCTGTCACGATAAAGGCCTATCTCTGCATTCTTGATTGCCCCAGCTTTCCAAACGGAGTTATTTTTTAGGTTACCAGTAGAGCGTAACAGTGTTTACAGAGCTTACAATGATCTCTTTAGATTCTAGAGCTGCCACAACGAGGTCTGGGGGAAACAGGGAAGATCCACAGTGCAAGCACATTTTCTTGGTTATTAGCAGGTTACACTGAAAGTGATGCTGGAGGTCAGTTACCAGAGCAATACTGTGTGAGGTGCTACATGTCCACATACCTTCTCGTCTTAAGCCAACAGTTCTCTAAACAGTACTGAGGTAGCTTTCCCACCTTAGGCTGTTTAGTGTTTAACATCAGGACATTGTAATGTATATTAATTCCGTTTTTGAGAGAAAACAGTGACAACATTTCTCAAAGGCTCTTAGAAAAGGTACGTCTTTTTTTTTTTTTTTTGCTCTAGGGCTCGACTCCTGTTCCTGCTGAACTGAGCCAGTGTGTAAAATCAGAACTGATATCAGCTCAGTAGGCACCGGAGGACGGGTCCATCAACAGCCTGGAACAACAGCAGCAGCCGTAAGTGGCAGCTCCAGTCGGAAACAACCATTTCCTGCAAACAACACACAGTGCTAAGCTACAACTGCAGAGACAGCATCTGTTAAAGAGAAGACTACAAAACAAAGCTTTATAGACAATTCCAGTTTTAAAGTCACAAACATTTATTTCCTCTGACCTTTAGAAAAGCATGGTAACCAAATTACTGCAGGCGATGCCTTACTTTTGCAGGCAGGTCGAGAACTGATGGAGCACTGTTTATTCTCAACTAAAACCAAGAGTCTTTGGTCCTCCCCACGTCACCTCTGCCTCTTATCCTCGATATACTGCATCTCGCACACACGCATTGCTTGTAAGTCTGCCCATTCAGCAGAAAGGCACCTCAGCCAGCAAACGCTCTCCACCCTGCGCAGGCTGACATTAAGTAAAGTCTCCTCTCCCCTTCTCCTCAGGTGCAGAACTTAGCCACTGTGAACAAAGAGGGAAACAATCACTGTTCACCAATCAGCTAAGCTCTGCACCTCGACAGAGAGGTCTCCGTCTGGGTATAGCTAATTATCGGATGAGGTTCTTCCGCGATGCATCTGCTGCTTTCCTTTTTTTTTGTTTTGTTTTGTTTTGTTTTTTTTGTTTTGTTTAATGGACGGAGAGGATTCCACGCTGTGCACGGACCGGATAGTTATGGTGAGTTTCATACTAGCAGCTGTGGTCATGGCTGTGTGGTAATCCCTGGCAATGTGATTTTAATCTTAAATCACAAATCATCATGCCAGGAACCCAAACAGCCACAACATTAAAAGAAAGCTGTGCAGTCACACAGAGTGTTGTTCTCATAACAGTATCTTTAGATCTTATGTTACAGCTCACTATGCACTTCTAGTCTGTCTGAAAAGTCAAACGGGCAATTCTAGACTATTGCTAACACATACATACCATGTAGTTCTCCTGTGCTGGTTACTTACCACCAGAAGCTTGTAGAAATTTTGGTTATTATTTTATTATTGAAGGAACTATAGGAAGACAGTTCAAAGTACAGTAGTACCAGAACAAACTGCATCTCCACAGGACAAGAGGAAATGCCCTCAAGTTGTGCCAGGGGAGGTTTAGGGTGGATATTAGGAAAAAGTTCTTCACAGAAAGGGTTGTTAAGCATTGGAACAGGCTGCCCAGGGAAGTGGTGGAGTCACCATCCCTGGAGGTATTTAAAAGACAGGTAGACGTGGTGCTGAGGGACATGGTTTAGTGGTGGTTTTTGGCAGTGTTAGGTTGATGGTTGGACTTGATGATCTTAAAGGTCCCTTCCAACCTAGCCAATTCTATGATTCTATGATTCCATGTTTCTGGCATTCATACACTTGAAGGCATCTATCTACCAGAGTAAAAGTTGTTGACCCTAACTCAAATTCCTGTGGGTCCTTGGTAACTGGGAGCACACAAGCAAGTCTCTTAGCCCTACCTGTTTTAGAGGGCGAAGCTCCTACCCCATAACTGATATCCTGGCACTCTACAGTTTAACCCACTTTTTCAAAAAAAGTTTTCTTGGCAGGCACAGTTCTTGCCTATACAGAAGAACAACGTGGCTGTTCATAAACAAACTTTCTTTCATCGTATCTACCTGCTGTATTTCATATAAGTAAAGTAAACACCTCAAATTCAAGTGGAGCTCTCTATCGAGTACTGCTATATGCACAGGCTTGAACAGGAGAAAATAAGATTTCTGCTCATTACCAATTAGAAAATGATGATTTTGCGAAATGAGACACCTGAATTTTGATACCACAAAACAACTGTAAAGTTATGTGAACAACCAAGGCAATCAGTCTGGCAGATGAGTTATATCATTAAACAAAATCTGAGGTATGCTGTAGTGGAAGAGACCTTCATACCAATCCTAACTGGCTGTGTGTTAAACATGCAAGTACAAACACTGTAAGATTACCTCCAGCTACTCAAATAGACTGAGAAACAGAGAATATCTTTGCAAATCACTAGTTTATAGCCTGCAGCAATCTTTATTTTGTGAATATTTTTTGCAATTCTGCTTTTTCTCTGGTGATTCCTCCCCATTCCGTTCAGAAACAAGCTAGATTATGTATTAATCAGCTTCTTCATGTTAAGGCTACTCTTCTTACCTCATAATCAGTCTTCAAAGGCCTCACTACACTTAACACAAAAACATTTGAATTATCAGCTTGTTCTCACATGATTCAGATTTGCTTCCAAGTGCACAGCTTCGTACTTCCACTGTGGGCTCAGATTCTTTCCAAGGACCGTGCTGACTATCAAGCCAACATGCAGTTAAACAGAAATGCCCCTTGCACAATTGCAATTTCTGTAAGCAGAGTTAAGAATACAGAATGGGAAACAACTGCAGGTGGAGCCTGGCCTTCTCGGGCCATTCGGACTTACAGTTGCCTCTTGTACAGTCCATTACAAAGTTTACAACAAAGCCATCCTCCATGCTCTCCAGCTAGTGCCTACACGTATCTAACTCACTGCTCCAGCAGCTGGGCTTAAAAAAAGAAAAAAAAAAAAAAGGCAAGATATTTAACAAGAGTTACTTCTGGAGCTAAGCAGCCGCAAGCTGTATGGTATGGCCAAAGTTTACCACATTTAGTGAGCTCTGCATATTCTTTCTGTTTGAGACAAAATCAGGGTGTTTAATTTAAAAAGAAAAATCACCTCTTCAGAATAACATCTCTGCCACCACTTTGGCTGAGGACGCGTCCATATGTTCTCGTGCTGCAGCAAAGCATTTATGGGCAAGTTCTTGTTGTTTCACATCTTCATTCACCATTAATTCACCATAGAGATACACACCCATTGCCTGAAAGAGGAACATAACACACAGGCATCCTATCACCAGTAATGACTAGTTAGCTGGTTTTCATTCCATTGACCTCCTAGTATTCGTTTAATTAAAACCAAACCAAAAAAACCAACCCAAAACACTGAAAATACCATATACTCCTTATAACACCTACCCTTCCCCCCAAAAAGTAGGTTTCTCTGGATCTCTTTAGCCTAAGGATGGTTTTCTATATGTGTTGTATTGAGTACATAAGAACAGGATGTGAATGTAAGAGGCGTATGTTATGCCGTGAGAAGAAAATGCTTTCTCACTCCATTTTTCTTGCCACTTTTCAGGTTGAAATCTGTTTTCTTTTATCCAATACCTGAAATATTTCCAAATGCCCCTTAAGAAAACAGCTTGTCCTTCCTCCAACAGGATACACATTTTCTTTCCAATTGGGATGTTTACATACACACGCACACAAATAAAGAGGACATCAACCAAAACAGTACACTCTAAAATTCCCATTTGGCAATTCTGTAACTGGACATCAACCGAATGCGGTCAGGTCTGTGTTTCAGACTCTTCTCTTTACATCTGACATCCAGCTGAAGATGCACAAATTCTGGTTTGGTAAGGCAGAAGGTTTTTCCTAACTACTCTTTCTGGACATAGCGCCTATCAAGAAAGATAAAAGGGCACCTGGAGGTGAGATCAGGGCCCCTTCTGGGCAGGTAAAAAAGCACCAGCTAACTCAATGGGAAACACGTTGGGGATTGCCAGTTTTTTCTGATTGTATATTTTTTTTTCACCTAATTACAGGAATTCAGTAAGCGTTAAACTGCACTTATCAAAATAGGATTACACGTGTGACAAAATATTAGCACCTTAGCACACTGATTTTTACAGTTGTGCTTAATGTTTGGACAGTTGCAGAAGAGGAAAAATTTGGATAGCGTTGAAAAAACACAATTTTTAATACTATTCCTCACAGTTTCTAGCATTGGCTGGTCAGCCTTTAAAAAAAGAATTAGCTTCAACAAGAAGGGAAATTTAAAGTTTAACAAAGACTGAAATTAAAGGAAAAAGTCCTGGAGTGGCATAAACCTGCCAGACTCCTCGCCAATCCCCTAAGTGTGCTCCCTTCCATCCAGAGACCCAAGAACTCAGACTTCCAGGGTCTGCAGCTGGACCAGGGTCTGGCCTCCACGCCAAGCACGCACACCGCTTTGGAGCCCGGCTCCACTCGCTTTCAAAAAGGGAATTTCAAAATGTTGGAATTTTATTACAAATAGGAATTACCTTCTCTATCCAGCGTTAATAATTTTCCCTCAAGCCTAAACATTAACATGCAGTAAACACACTGGGTTTTTGTAGTCCTGAAAAGGATTTAAATAGTCACATTTGCATTTTTCCCAGACTTTAAAAAAAGCCAAGTCTTTCATGATCAGTAAGGACATGCAACTGCTCTGATTCCAGTTGTAATCACTCCAGAAACTGGTTGTGCCATAAACTGTATGCACTGCTGGAGTACATGAAATGAAAGATATTGAAGACTCCATAAAAAAAAAAGTTGCAAAAATTATTTCCCTGCACTGCAGATAATGTTAGTCTTTATTTGGCATAGTATCTGTTCCAAACATAATGCAATTCAATATGTTTGGTTTTATGAACTCAAGGATTTCCCACCTCCCCCAGGCTTCTGCTGGTGGTTATCTCCATCCTTTCATAGGATTAAAATACACACAACATATAAACTCCTTATTACATGAATAATGTTCTTTTAAGCTTTTTTTTTTTTTTCCTTAAAATAAAGAGCTTGCCAGGAAGTCTGGGGCCTGTTTATCAGCTGGGATATAAATAGGAAGTATACTTCAGAGCTGGAAGAAAGAGCACAAGAGACTGCAATAACTTTATTGTGCTGTGACAAAATGTATTTGCTTGAAAGCACAAAAACCTCCTTGGCTGTAAATGGCTTTGTTCATTGTCAACATAAAAGGTAAAGACATTAATATCTTGCATAGACCTTGACATATCTTGCAACATTTTCTACTTTTTACATACACCTTAAATATATGTAAGTCATCCTAGGCGGTGAATGTCTTGCTTTTATAGAGTTCATATAGTGAATAAAAATAAATAAAAGTGAAATAGAAAGAACAAGGCAGAGGTACAATTATTAGAATTGTAAGTTCCTAATGGCCTAGATAAAAAGCCATGGTAAAAACACCATGTATGGCCACCCTTTTAACACCTTCAAAATCTTGTGGTATCATTTTCCTAACCGTGGTGGGGGGGTCTGCATTCTCTGGAGGTGTATCGTTGTGCTATGCTTCTCCTTCTGGACCTTGTGTTGAATACTGAAGTCACCACAGCACCGACTGCTTTACACCTAGCTCAAATCTACATGCATTAATATTCACAGCTAGACTTGCCTTTGTCATCCTGCAAAAGGAACCAATGCTGAGAAGTATCTTTCTAGCGTCACTGCTACCTCTGGCTTGCATAAAATGGAAGGAGAGGAGGGAATATATCCTATTTCTCCACCGAGCGTGCTTAGGTGGGGTTGAATACCCCTAGGTGGCTTCCTTAAACTACAGTGTTTGAGGGGCGAAAGGGGCAAAAATTGAATACACCCCCAAGCTTTTGACAAACTGCAGGAAGAATATGTATTACAATCATTCTTTAGTTTCACACTAAGGTGTCAAAAAGTTGACTATTTTGAAAACGCTAATTAAATGTAACTGACCTGATCTTCTCTGAGAAATGTCTCAACATCTCCATACCCAGGCACGTACTTGTGTTTAACAACAAGTTCACACCACCGATGACGAACCTTTGGGAAAAGAAAAGAAATTAAGGGTGAGGGGGAAGAAAACTGTACTGTATCTGTGTGAGTGTTGATAAACAATACATCTCTAACCAGTTTGGGTTTGTTGGTTTTGTTGGTTTTGGGGTTTTTTTGGTGGGTTGGGTTTTTTTTCCCCCAGCAGCCAGGCAGATGCTTCGCGACACCGGTCGGTGCAGCGCTCTGTGTGCGTGAGCCTGAGTTTTGGAAACCCAGAACACCCAAAAACAAACTCCTGGTTCCACGTTAGTAAACTAACCCAGACCCAGGCACAGATCTGCAGCATCTTCACCTCCGCTGTTTCCAGTCTTGACTTCTTTTCCCTTTAAGTGAGGCTAGAGGTTATTTCTTTTATACTGTTAGAAGGTGGGAGGGGGAGGAGATTAGCACTGCCAACATCTGGAAGAGCCACAAGATATAATTGATAATTTCCCCTATGTAAGTGTATACTCCAAGTGATAAAAAGGCTTAAATATAATTCTGTAGCAATACTAAATCGATACCAAAAGGATAACAGATTTTAAAACCATCAAACAGGGAGCTTTCAGTTAAATAAAACATAGTTTTGCCACCATATCTTTGCCAGTAGTAGCATTTAAGCACCTTGAAAAGCATTTAAAATCCATCTACACTTAAAAAGCCAGGCTATTCTACCAAACACACATTGACACAACCAGTTATTAACGCACTGTAATGAAAAGTAAGGAAATTTCAAGCAAATTATGATTGAAAAATATTTTAAGTATTGCGAACATGAATTACATGTGGGGTTTTTTGTCACTGTCTTTAAATTTCTGACTTTGTTCTTAGCCACTCTTGTGGTGTAAGCATCATCTTACTCTCCAGCAAGGCTTCCTCAGCTGTAGGCAGTGATCAACCTAACATTTTACATTCCATTAGTGGCTCAGCACTGATCCTAAAGAAGAACAGTTAAGTGCAATAAAACCCACCCAATCCTTCTGTTTCAGCCTCTGTTCTTACCATCTTTCAAAAGACAGGGCACATAACAAACACCTTTCACAGCACGAGTAAAATGTTAGCAGTTCTAAGATTTTTTCAAAACTGAGTCCAAATTGTGCTCATATCAAGTAACCAAACATGAACCTTTTTCTGAATGATAGATTTACTGATAACACCGAGAATGGAAGCCAGAAAGGCAGGGGAAAAAAAAGTCACGCTTAATATATTGTGGCTTTTGGAAATAAGGTATCTGGAAATACTTTCCTTGTCATCCTAGTCCTTGCCAATTTTACATCTCAGGAAAAAAATTCACAGACGTAGGTAATTAGATGTTAATCCCATTAGCATAATTAACAAGTGATAAGTGCTTACAGACCCTGGAAGAGTCCTTTTTGGGTACTTGATATCTCTTTCCAGCTGACCTCTTATAGGAAATAGCTTGAATGCAGCTTATGAATGAAATAAAATCCTGAGGGGGTTCTGTGCCTGAGTGGAGTTTTCACTCGCGGCACGTAAGATACTGAACAGTCACAATGCAACGCGTGGTAGGGAATGAAAGCTGTCTCTCAAAGCTTTCTGCTGACAAAATAACAGCTGTTAAGATTCCTGCAAGTGGAACCAGAGCTAAATCTACAAAAGTAAATAGCTTTCCAAGATTCAGCTCACTTTGCTGTAGATGCCCATATCCATAATGCAGAACTTCAAAACCCTACCCAGCTGCTGCTTCTCCCTGGAGACACTAAACATTTCACCAGTAAAATCTTCCCAGGAAATCCAGCTTTGTTACAGAATGTTTCTCATCGCACTGAGCAGCCCCATGCCTGAACCAAACCTTCAAGGCTGAAAAATTAAGCATACACCCCTCTCATCTGTAAGGTTAGTCTGCCATACAGAATATAAGCACATTTAAAAGGTTGTATATCTTCATCTGACACACTTTATTTTGCACCTTCTGTCATATATTAAGAAAAAATAAATTCCCTATGTATTCTTATAGCATGTATGAGAAACACAAGGAGGAGAAAGGGACAGTGGTCCTCTCTTGTGATGACTGCTCTTCTACATCTCAGGGCTGAGCAGTTCCAGCACTCAGCCAGGAGGTAAGCAATCAAGTTCAGTTTCCACGTCTGCTCAAGATGTCAAACTGTGCCTTCAGTGAGAGTATTTCAACAGCACTTTATAAAGTATTCTGGGATGGGTCTCTCTGCATACCTCCTGGTGAAGCTGCTTTTTCCCCTGCAGCTATTAAAATATTTATTGGTCGTAAAGGAGGAGGTCATGAGACTTTAGGGCCTAATTTTTTGAGTACTTTCAATAAGAAGCAAGGACCTGGCATGTGCAGCACACAGCCCAGCTCGTCCTCAACAGCCCTTTCCTGGTGCAACCGTAATAGCTGTGTGGAGAGCAGGACAGAACTTCTCCCTGTGAAGGCGTTCATGCGGTCCTGCTTCCTCATGTGCTAATGTTGTGTTTGTCTCCCTCACATTTGTATCACAGCCTGACTGTCTGAATCCCAACAACTTGGGAAATCAAGGAACAATTAAGCTTTGCCCATTTCCTTAATTGTTCCTTCCTCCACAGGGTTCCCGTTCTTGGCAATCAATCTCCTTTCAAATCGCTTAAAAGGGAAATATTTATTTGTTGAGCGAGATCTGGGGCAGCGCACACTCTTCTTTCTCTCTTTTGCTTTTTCTCCCCCTCCTTTCTTTCCCAGGGCGAGTACAGATCCTGGCACCTTTCCAGATCGGAAAACGCTGGCGCGTTGCCAGCTGGGGCCGGGGCAGCACATGCCTGTTATCCTCAGATTACACCTCTGCCTCCTGTTTTCCCGAAAAGCCCCAAACGCTCTGGCGGCGGAGCGAAGTGCAGGAGCACCCCCGGCTTCTGAAGCGCCGGGTGGAAGCAGCGTGGCGGCTGCCCCCGACGGCTCTGCCGTGTCCGTGTCTCGTCGGGGACCCCGGTGAGCTGAGCAGAGACGCCAAGGCTGGCTCCGCCTCAAAGAGGGGCAGGGGGCGACCCGCACCACGCTGGCACTGAAATCTTTGTTACCACTTGACCACTTGGACTGAACATATATATATATATATATTGGTTATCCCCTGCCCCCCACGCAGCGCGGCGTGTAGACGGCCGCGGAACACGAACTGCAGCGAAAGCCAACGCAGTCATTTCTCAGATACACGCACTACAAAGAAGTAATTTTTCCAGTATAATCCACGCCCTAGGCTGATACCACAAACATGAGAATTTTATTCACATAAGAGAGGGATGGAAAAAAAAGAAATACTCGGTTCCCAACGTCTCATCCAATGCTTAGAGCAGGAAAAGTAAAACAGGCCCCACAGCTTCGCAGCCTAATGAATGAGTCATGTGCACAGGCACAACCAGTCTTGAAAGGAAATTCTGAAAACGAAGTAGCTTGTGGTAGGACTGAGCTAACCATACCGCATCCTGTGTATGCTCTTCTTGGCTTTGCTGTTCCTCCCAGGAGCAAGTACTCAGTGGCAAAAATAAGAATCCATTAGTCGCCTCCCAGTTTTCTCTCTGCGCATTTCTCTGCTCTTCTGCACGGTTCGGAGATGCACACCATATGTCGTTTTGGCTGGTTACACCATAAACAATATAAACTAGACCTGAAAAGTAATTTACAGCAATCCTTCCTGTTACTGCTGGCAGAGAGCACATACGACTTTGTCTGGACCTGAAGCAGCACCTGTAACCGCCCACCCACCCACACACGCTTTACTGGTTTGGCAGCCGCGGGGACCCACGTGCCAAAGTTGGAAACGCAATTTATTTTCTCAGCCTCCGATCCCAGGCTGAGAGCTGTCCTCCCGAGCCTGCGACTGACGGCTGGTACTCCTGAGGATGGGGAGAGGTGGCTGGGGGAGCGATGGAGGTCTGCTGGGACCTCAGGTTTCTCGTGGATGGATCCTTATTGCCTGGAAATTGTTCTTTCCCCCCGCCTTGCTTTTGCGGCTCGTGCGGACGTCTCCGCTACCAGCCTTTTAAGCTAAGCGAAGGTTGTTACTGTGAGTTTTGCAAGACACCACACATATTAGTAGTATATTTCTGAGGCACAGTTCGGTGGCAGGAAGACACTGAGACACTCACTGTCTCAGGTATGAAACGTGGAAAACAGCTCTTACGCTTTCATAAATATCCACCACATCAAGGTCTAAGCGTTGGCCAGCACCTAGATGAAATGTCTTGAAGGGATGCTACTGTCAGACAGCGGAGAGTCCCAAATTTAGGAGTAACAGCTTATACAAATAATTCCAGTGGTCTCATACTATCTTTTAATTTCAGTTTAAGAAAAGTACACAGTATTGCACAATATTATTTGCAACTCAAGCATTACCTGTATTTTGACAGTGCAATGGAAGATGGTGAGAAACCTAAATTATGCTGTCTTAGTCTCTCTTCAGAGAATGCAAGCCGTTGCGTGAGATTATTTAACTGCAATAAATACTTATATAAAACATACTAATAATCCAGCTCTAAGACAGTCCTCTTGTTCTAGTGACCTGGGCCAAGACCTTTTGGGAAACAGGGCTTGAAGCTGACTGACTAAACCCATCTAAGGCTTCAAATATGTGTCTTGACTTTCAAAAGAAAAAATCCCAGTGACATACCTGAGAAACAGTATTTTAAAACCATTTTGAACAAGTTTTAAATTAAAGCAAAAAATATTTTTTTTTGACCCAGGTGATAAATTACTTCGCCTAATCCACATTATTCTCCCCTGCCCTGCACAAATGATCAGACAAGCCTAAAACAAACATCCTCACAGAAAGCTTCATATGTTATATTGTAATCATCTAGCTTGCTAATGTTCTCAATCATATGTATGCAAGCAAAAAAATAAATATTTTACTTCTGAGGTCTACAAATAAGATTTAGAAAGCAAGTAATTTAAACCATGCCTTTATTAAAGGGAGAAAAAAGCTGGAGTTTACTAAGCCTTTGGTCTGCAGAATGGGAGACTAGCTTCAGGGAAAATGAATACATTTTGCTAATAGCTGGATCCAATTTAAAAGGCGCCATGAGACAACAAATCTAAATCACTGAACAAAAGCAACATACTTAGAGATCTTAGAAAATGGGGTAATTTGAAATACAGTAAGAGCTATTGTCCAACAAAATGGAACCTTTATAAAAGGTAGGAGGCATATGTGATCTTTATAAAACACAGGTTCAGACTCTATCGAAAAAAATCAGAACAACTTGAATCTTAAATGTTAATTAAAGAGTGTCAGAGGCCAGACTCCAGTCTAATTTGTAGAGGAAAAAATACAAAGAAACTTTTTCAAATAACCAAGCCATGCTACTACAGATTAATTTTAATTAACAAAAAGGAAACTGGTATCTCCAGAGCACCAGAATGCTGTTCTGTTCCATCTGAAAGCATTTATCTCTAGTCTCTTCCTATCTGCACATTAATTGGATTCAAATATTAGATCATTTTCCTAGATAATTAAGGAACAATGCCACATGTTTCAGTGCAATATTTGGACTCAAAAACAGGTTTTACAATTGCTTAACATGGAAGAATTAGAGTTCAAGAATTGCCAATTTTACAGTGCATTTAATGATCTAATTTTTTCCTTCTATCTTATCTGAAACAGTTACTCTTTCACTTGCCAGCCAGGTTGCCTCAGTGACTTTTCATTCTATATAGTCTGAATTTCAAATGGGCATTCCTGTCTTTTATGCCACAGTACGTGCATGCTTTTGCATGCAAATTTGGTTTCATGAACATTTACTCAAGTAAGATGATCAGGGATGCTGAAGCAGCTCAGAAGGAGCAGTGAAACAGCCATGTGTGTTACAACTGTGCTGTCAGAGTATCAGTTTGGCAATCTGAAAAAATGTACTCGATATAGCCAAAAACCTACTGGATGCAAGCAGAATGGATTCATCATTCTGACAAAGATTCTGTAATTGTGATTATTGTGTATGCCAAGGGTTTCTCGGGAGACTGAGCAAAGAAGCTGTCTAACAGCTTAAATGAGCTTGTATTTTGGACCAAAAAACTCCTGGACTTCTCATAGCCTCTCGGGTCTCATAGCACTCGCTCTGACAACGCTGCAGGGCCAAAGAAACCATGGGCATGATGCAGCATCACAGCAGCAGGCATCTTCGATGGCAACCTTTTTTCCTGAGACCCTCATAGTGTCAAGGTTCAGTTAATGCTGTTTCTTACAGTGCAATGCTCCTTCTCAGTATTAAACACTTAATTTTCCAGAGCTATGGTCAAAATTATGATAACACTTCAAATTTTAAAAAATGGCTTTTGGTAGCCTTACTCATGCTGCATTTTATTTTGAGTACTGGGAGGAACTGCTGTTCAGTGGGGAAAGGGGCAGCTGGACCTGAGGCCGCTTGAGTTCACTGAGCCCCATCAGGCTCTGTGCTGGAAATCATTTGGGGTACAGGCAGCCCCATGCCAATTCATGATGCCTCAGACAACCTCCTTTCCCTCTACGTATCCCACAGCATGAGTGTCTTATCCCACTGACAACCCAGCAAAATGTAGCATGGTCATTCAGGAAACCTCAAGGTAATAATGGGCTGGCTAATCAAAATAACTTTTGCCAGGAGCTAATTGTCATTTTGAGGAGAACTATGTAGAGGTCTAAATACTTTAAAACCTGGAGTATGAACTGGTCATTAAAAAGCAACTTAAAATCCAATTTTAGCAGAATACCAGACTTTAAATTTTGGTAATATTTGTAGCAATACCCTGCTTTCTTAATTCATTTTACTCCTTCTGATTTGTATTTCTGCATAGACCAAACAGTCCACACTATGAGGGGTGCTGGCAACGGGGGAGAAGGACTTGCAAGCCCTCCTCCTCCTTCTTCTGCTCAGTGGCACTGATGGAGCGCTGCGGGCAGCGCTCACGCAGCAGCTACCTCCATTCAGTAACAGAAAAGTGAGGTGTTGTACAATCAAGCTTTTAAGAAACAAATTCTGTTGCTTGGTCAACGGCAGGCTGTGGGACAACTGGCAGCATCTGAACCCGTAACTGCGCAAGCACGCCTGCAGGTCAGGCAGCATGCTGCCGTAGCTGTGCAAGCCCCAATTAGCAATAGGTGCAGGCTTGAACCTTCTTACCCTTATAAATGTGATTTATGGGCATGTATTTCCTTCCCATCCTTCTTCCCCCGCCCCCGCCTCCAACGGCATGCTCCTGTTTTAGCACTCACCCAGTTCTACATAACGCAACTGAACCTTACTGTCAAAGAGTTTCTGTAGTACCACAGCCTTGCTTAGGAGCAACCTGATCAGATCCCTCATCTCCAGCTCCCACAGGCTGCAAACACATGACTCCACTCCCACCTCCAAATAAAACCCATGCTTCCCCCCAGCCAGCATGGAGCCTCTTTCCTGCATAAGCATTCAGAAGCCCAGGAATCACCAACCATGCTGCTTACGACAGTCCTAGCAGAGTGGAGGGCGTCCCCGCTGCTCTCTGTGATCAGAAAGGCAGAGCGACTGAAAGGCAGCGTTTCAGGAAAAGATTCATCCCTGGCAACGAAGCACACGCTGAGGACTTGTTTGGCAAAGACAAATGCCCTTTTTTCCCCACCTCAGTTTCACAAACAGAGAGCTCCCAATTAGAGACCCGACACTTTTCTCCCCATGTGGGCCCCATCTGTGATCAGTGACATCCGCATTAGTAGAGGAAAATTTTCCAAAAGAAGTCAGAAAAAGCAAGAGACTAAGAAGCCATGTCTAATCCTTCCCCAGAGGTGGCACAGGCGGTGTCAAAGCTGTCACTGTGAATAAGTGACTCGGTTAGGATGCCCAATTGTGTAATCCCAATGGTCTTCAGCCTGCCCCTTCTCGCCCCGTCTAACCAGAGACGGACACACAACATGATGTGGCCTCCAGTTTTCATTCTTCTTTTATGGCAGACCAAGAAAGCGATGATAGGACAGTGACCCGCAGCATGGCTAGATGAGAAGAGGGCCACCAGCACCAAGGCAGTGTGACAGCTTCGACAACCTCTGCTGGAAGCGCGCGTCCCCGCTGCGCCCGAAGGATTTTCTCACCGCGTTCCCCATTTGCGCTGCCGCCACCTCCACGCTGGGGGGAGCGGCTCCTATATCATAGTGCATGTGAGGTAAGGAAATGTTTAACACAGCATGTGAACTCACTTAATTTGAAAAACAAAGGTTTTTAAAAATAAGCCTTAATTGAAAACATAAATACAGTACTTATACTGGAACCAAATGGTCCCCCTTTCCCCTGCCTTTTCAGTATTGCCTGTTTGGCACGCCGGAGCGTTAGTGCCGTCCACAGCTTGCAGCAAGATGGAGATGGCAGAAAAGACGTCATCGGCTGCCTTTTTAACAATGTCACTGGAGATGTGTGCCGAGCTCCGCTTTGCTGTGGTGCTGGTGGCTCTCCGGAGCAGGGCTGCCTTCTGGCCGGCGGCAGAAGAAAGGCTTGCGCCGCCCCACCAGCCTCCCCACAGCCCCGGCACTGGGACACGTGCTGGTCTCCCATCAGGACTCTGCACTAGAGCGGGGTGGGTCCCAGCCCCGCTGCTGGTGACACTCGCCCTGTGCCCACACCGGACCCTGCAGCACCTCGCACCTTCGCCATCCTCGCTGGAGGGACGGCGGGGTGCTCCCGGGGCTTTGCTCCTTCCCGCCCGCCCCGCTCGTCCCTTCTGCCAGCTGGTGGCTGTGGTGAGGATGGCGCGGGCTGCGTGGAGAGTAAGGACAGGGTGCTGGGGGGACCGGGAGATCCTGTGCCTCAGAGGGAGGAGAAGGAAGACCAGGTCCCAGCCTCAGGTACAACCAACCTCAGACAGCAGCCTCCACCAAGAAGTACTGCGCGGACAAGCCCCATACCTTCAGCATGGGCATGTGTATACATCTTATTCAAAACACATCACCACTNCATACCTTCAGCATGGGCATGTGTATACATGCCAGTGGACACCTTATTCAAAACGCATCACCACAACTGCCTCTCCATCTCATGTACAACCCCATCCACATTCCCTCTGACACCCTACTGAAACACCTATCTACAGTAATGGCTAGAATACCTCTGGTATCACTGTAATTTTTTTTTTGTATCAACGTTGAGAGTGATTCAAATACTTCCCACCACCACTGTCTCTCCCGGCTGTCTCCAGACCGAGTCTGCCTTGCAGTTTTACCCATACAGTGTTTATACATGTATTTCAACACCAGCTATTTACACATGCACATAAAAGCATGATGGGCTTATAAAACCAAACGTTGTAGTGGGAAAAAGCACATAAACACCCATACATCTGAAGCAGAAATCCAACTCTGAAGAGCCTGAGATCAAGCACACCAACTGTCTGTTACCAATTACTATTGAATTATTACTCCTGTTCAGCAAAAGGAAAGGCTGCTGCAAGTATCAAGGCAACAGTAAGCTATCCCCCTTGCTTATGCCCCTCTCTATCCCTCTACTTCTACCTCCTCCTTCTTGTAACTAGAGGCAAAAAAAGTGCCTTCCTTTTATCTTTCGTGTCCCACAGTGACTGTGGTCCCAACATTTGTGATTTCCAGGCAAGATTACCGTCATAGACAGAATCTGGAGCGCCATATGAAAATGAGACTCAAAATTCCAGGGAACAAACAATGCGGCTGACTGGCTTTTCCACAGCTTTGGTCACAGTCAGCCTACCCAGTCTGTGCTCATATCCTTTCAGTTTTGCAGAGTGTAAAACTTTGCTTCCAATTTTCATAACAATTAAGCATGAGATTTTGACTCTAAAGACAAAGACCTTTTTCACATCACTCTCACACCCCCCCCTTTCCCCAACACAAAAATTCTTAAGTGAAATATATCTTGATTTTGTAAACACAGAAGAAACATGCTCATCCCTGAAACAAGAACATCTAGATTTTACTCCATGCTCCAGATTTTTGAGTCATCTTCTCTTTTATTCCCTGCCCCCAAGAACACAGTGACCGTTGCTGCTTAGGATGATGCTTACCCCATGTGGAACGCAACAAAATTCCTCTCCAGGACACTGCAACCTCAAAGGTATTTAAATGGCATGGAGTTGAAAGGAGGACAGCAGACTTTTACCCACACATTATTAAATCAGTGACTCAGCGGTGGGATCAGATCTGTGCGGCTAAGGTAATGACGTCAGAACCAGCTAGACTTAGCAGTTTTGAATTGTCCTGTTTCTTGCACCATTTAGACCTCACCAGGCTTATGGCATAGCATATTTTTTCCAAATCTGTGGTCCTGTCCAGGCATAACCTGCATCTGCAGTCAGCCTTTATATGGGAATGAGAAGTACTAGATGAGCTGTTTGAATGTAGCCTCAAAATCCATTTATTTTAAATAAAAGGTATCTTCAGGGTTTTGTTGTTGTTGTTGTTGGTTTGGTTTGGTTTTTTTCAGAATTAAAAAAAAAAAAAAATCCACAGCAAACAAAGTGGATGCAACACACAAGTACAAAAATCCCTACAGCTTCATAATGAAACAAAAAACAGCCTACTGCTGATAGCTAGGAGCTTTTGTTTTTATTTTTAAAACTACATTCTCCTTGACATCCTGGCTGCTATGTCAGTGCTATTATATATATGCAAACAGAGTAACCTTTTAAATTTCATGACAAGGCCAAGTGGTTTGTATTACAGTGCTAGGTTTGTATTGCCCTACACCAAAATACTGTATAAAATTTCATAGAAAGCTGTTGCACCCAGTTAGGAGCACCTTTGGGATTGATTTCAGAATCCCAGAGGGCTCCACCACTTCGTTCTCCTTTCTGGACAATAGGGCATAGAAAAGCAGGAACTACCTCCAATCCCTTCCTCCATGGATTCTTTGGATTAACAGTAAAAAAAAAACCAAACCCAAACCAACCCAATTCCGTATTTGGTTCCCTCTTACCATCAGCTCCCCCACTTTCCAAGTCTTCCTAAGTTGTCGGGCTGCCAGATAAGGTGGAAATTAAGTCCCAAAACCAGTTAGAAAAATAAGAGGCGATAAGTGAACAGCACCGGTAATGGCACCAGTCAAAGGCTTGGAAACTCCTGTTAATGCCACCCAGCAGCGAGTGAGATCACTTGGAACAAAACGTGTTGCTGTTGGCTCCTGGAGGGGTGCGGGATCGGGAGTGCTGACTGGTGCAAAGCTATTTCCAGTGCCCCATAAATCTCGCACTCTGATCATGCCCTTCGGAAAGCTAATGCTGATGGAGGGATTTTCTGTTCTTCTCAAGTGGCTGGAAAAGCCCCCCCATACTTTGCATGTAGCAACAAAACAAACCTGGATTATAGCTACTTGAGATTATCCTTCAGTCGGTCTTACAAACTCATCCCAACACATCCACCTCAGTTATGATGGGCACATGAGTCAGAGCCAGTCCCAGGGGACGACTCCCACTGCTGTTACTGGAAGCGTTTTTCCCTCATCCTGTTCCCATTTTCTTCGCCTCACACTGAATTTTCGGCCTCATTTTGGGAAGCAAGTGCCATATTTCTAGAAGCTGACCTTTTCAGAGTTCTTTTCATTGGGAAAAAAAATCCAACTCCTGCAAATGTACATTTGTGAAAAACTGTCTTTACCAATAGTGACACCAATACCATCAGCGCCAAAGAGCCTGCAAACTGCATTTAGATGCAACACCAGTAAGAACATGAAACAGAGTGAAGACTCAAAACATATCAAGATCACAGAGGACCTTTGGACAAGTGGCTGTCGCTCTGGTCAATGTATTTCCTTTGTAGGAGATGGGGATAGTCCACTGCACCCTGAAATTAACCTCTTTAATAGTGAAAATGGGAAAGATTTGTATGACACTGAGATATACTTTGCTAGTATTTGCCGGGGAAGTATCAGGAGAAGATCAGGGGAAAAAAAATATTATTTCTGTGAAGATGAATGTGAAAAGCATCAGACTGATAATAGTACGGAGATTTCACTTTGTAAAAACTTGCATTTCTTCTCTTTTCTTTCTTTTCCATTTAATGAACATACTGCCTCAGTTATGGTTGTGTATACAAACCTCAAATCCGATTTATTCCAGAAACAGATGTGGCATGCAGACTGACTGCTCTACAGAGCTTTTTCTCAGTTCCTAATTCCTAAATACTGAATTGCTAATTGCAATTCAATTGCAAAAGAAAAAAATTATTCAATGTAATCTTATCTATCTCTATTGCTACAAGAATACTCTAAACATAAAATTAAGAAAGGGAAAGGCAGGTGAAATTTATTTTGCATCTGTGATAAATTTTCAGAGCAGCTTTGTAAGTCCTGCAAAACATGCTCTCATAGACAAAATAAGGCATCTCCTCCTGGCTTGACTTGAAATTGAATAATAAGCTGTATGTTTAAATATGGTGTAAGTATGGAAACTTTTCCAGAAACAAAAAACCTTTTTTTTTTTTCAGAAACAAAGAAATTATTGTATTCACTTATCTTCTGAAGAAAGTAACGCCCTGTAAAATGGTCATCAGCTCAAGCTGTTACCTTTTTCAGAACCACCAATTCAGGTGGTTCATACCAACAATGACATAGGTTAAGGAAAAGGATCATGTTTGATTGCAACGCCACTATCTGAAATGTGCCTATCTGTCGCTCCGTGGTCCAGTCAAGAAGGACTGGCAAAGCCTGTGGAGGTATTTCCAACGCATTGCTAATTCTATTCAAAAGCTGGAGACTGCTGCGGAGCCCCTGCCCCAAGGGAGGACTAGCCCAGGGGCTGCACTGAAAGGAAAGCTCACCGAGTGCCTTGTCCTCCTGTGAGCACGGACTGACCTTTCCCGAGCAGTCCCCTTTTCCCATCCAGTTTTACAGTGCACTCCACAGAGCTCTGTTCCATACGGATGCCTTCCAACAATGCCGAGCCGCAACCGGCCGGACAGCTGAATCACACAGCGCGAGAACGCGCTCAGCTCAACGCAGTCGCCATCAGATGGGAAGCGGCAGGACAGATACGGCATTGTAATTCATTTGTACTTCCATGTCTGCCAACTTTTCACGGGCTAGGAAAGATCAATGAATCAAAGTTATTTTGTCCTAAACACAATTCTCACCGCTTTTAGGACGCCAAGCACCTTATATGGTTTGTATTAGCATGACTGGATTTCTGTCAGTGAAATAAGATGCCACCACTTTATAGCCTTGGTCTCATAGGCAGACCTCATGCACAATGAAGTAGTTGTGTGAGAATGGCTTTATGCCACCCACATGACTGATGATATTATGGTCTTAACTCGTTTTACTCACATTTTCTGCAGAAACAGTTATAGTCGCTCCTCTCTCCCCAGAATATACCACATTACGATCCTGAATACAGGGAAAGCATTATGTAAGTGAAGAGCATTTCGGCCAACTTGCTGAGACAAGGAAAACTAACAAAGCAACTTTCCATATGCTGTGCAGGCAAGATATTTTATAAAAAAGTGAGGCCTGCAGTAGGAAAGAAAGAAAAGCTAACTCTACGGTGAGAAGTCTGGGGAAATACACTATAAATCTTTCTGCTTCATCCACATTCTGTATTTTTTATCACCAGGTCGTAGACAATTCAGCAACAAGTGAAACACACTTGCAGAAATATCGTCAAGTCTTAAATAGGACTGAAAGTGTCACACACCCCCACTGCCCATCTCCTACAGCCTTAGTGCTTCTCCCTGTCGCCTTTGTTTCCATTCTGCAGGCCACGCAGCCGTCCTGTGATCTTGTGTACACACACATTACAGGCCTCTCCCTGACCAAATGAAGATGTTAGAACGGAAATAATGGAAATAATCACAGCGTTCTTCGAGTTAGCAGATTCACTGAGTGTTATCCTAAGCTCCCAGTGTCGTCTTTAGATATCGGTAACTAACTGATTCCAATTTTTTTAAGTGACAGTCCTTAGCAGCCTATGCTCAAATAAGATAAGCTTACGTAGTCATATCAAAAGAGGTGACATCAAGGTTAGGCAGACTTAAAAAAACACTAGCAACCAGAGACTTTCCATGTAGACTAACTCTCCTTGCCAGACGCTAGATATTGAATAAATTAAATATCTGCATAAACCAGCCACCTCAGAAAGAAACAAAACAAGAACAACCCCAGAACCACCTTCAATTCTATTATCCTACTGTGCTGTCTGACCGCAACTGTAGCTGCTTTATAACATATCCCAGTTCTCCTCAGTCAGCTGAACTTCCCAGACGGACTTTGTCATCTTCAAACTGCAGCCAGCTTCTGTAATGCTTCCCTTGGACACAAGACATGGTACGTCATGGAGATGTAGCCCGTCTATGAGCTATCTTACTATGTAGCGGGAAGTGGCACAGCGAGAAAATAGGGAACGGGAAGAGAAAACTGAGGATACAATCATTATTCCTTGCAGTTGCCTCCCACTTGCCTGACAAGGTCTGAGCCACGATGGGCTCAAGGCACTGAGAGGTGATGGAAAAATGGCTTTAAACTTCATTGCTCTCACAATGGTATTTAAAGATACATTGGATACATCCGATACGCCCAATTCAAATAATTCACATCAGTGAATTTAGCCTCTGGAAAACAAACTTGTAGTTTTGTGCCTTCTCAGATGTTCCAAGGTTTGAACAGTAAATGGAAAATGAAATCATGATTTGTTATAGAAGTGGACTGAAAAAAACCAGGAGGGAGTCACAAATCCTGCTAATAGGCAGATGCCCTACAAGCCTCTTGTAGCATCCAAGACTGGGGGCAGACCAGTTCGAAATGCGATTAAGCCATCAGTATCTCATTTCTGGCTCTTGTGGCTTAAAGGTTGCTATCAGAGATGTGTTGCACATTATGAATCAGAAATATGTTACCTAACCTCTGATATTTTTTTTTAGCTGAAGCATTCACCAGTGTCTGTCTTAGAAGGGACAGAATACCACTGACCTCCTACCCTCCTCTGAAGCTACACATCTGTGGTGAGACCTCATTTGAGAGAGGACAGGAACTATGTTGAGTTGCTGAGGAGATCCCAGGAAGGACACACCTTGAGCACTCCTTGAAGAGAGATCAACAGTTAAATTCCAGGCAAAGGCTGACTCACACCTCGCTCCTCTCCTGGCTGCTATGAAGGAATCAAAACAAGGCAGATAACCTGCTGCAAACGCTCCTCTCCTTTCTGAAGTAAGGTGTGCCCTTACGTTGGCAAGACTGGACGTGCATGTGGTGACAAGCGGTCAGGAGTACCAAACAGTGCTGTTGGCAACCTCCACTGACTGAGGACAGACCTGCACGTTGCCGTGGGCAAGTGCAGACACTTCCAGGTGCACGCCGTTTTACAACAAGAAGTGCGCAGAAATTTAAAGTCGAAATAATCATGCTTCAGAAATACAGATATAGAAGCTTTAAGGAACATGAACCAGGACTTCCCATGCTGCACTTGTGCAGGACGAAACAACCCCCAATAATGAGCTCTCTTGCAGCATTTGTGAAACTTGAATTAGTGAACTGTATGACACAGGCTTCTCGATGAGTAACCTGCAAAGCAGCTCAAAGACAAAACAAGCCCAATGCACACGTTTGTCATCTCCAGTCCACCAAGCTCAAGCAACCATGGGCAACTTTTCCCCAGTACTTTTCCAGGGCTAGCTTCTGTGCAGCGCTTCAATGTCAGCGTGCTACAGGACTGAAGTGTCCACACAGAACGTTCAGGTCCTTTAAAACAGGCAGAGACAGAGGGGTGGTTCTCTACTGATTTTATCCCAACAGTAAAATCCACCAGGCAACTGTCCCCTTTACTCCTCCCAACACACTTATCTGATGAGGTGAGATTATCCAAATCCTTCACTTTTTCCACAAAAGTACTACAAAGTGTGGAACATCCTTGTCCTCACAAGAGTACTCAGCAGCACATACACACGCTATTATTTATATTCCCTCTGATGCTGTAAGAAGGTCTTTTAGCTACCTACAATACATGCAGGGAAAGCCTTCCAACTCCCGAGTGTGCAGACAACACTTTATGTATAATTGTTAAGATGAAACTTTGTTTAAAATACAAAAAAACATACTTTGTGCACCACTCTGACATACTACTGGCCATATCATTGCTGATCCCTACCAGACGATTAACGTGAACTTAAATACTACTTGTCAAAAATAAGAAAACAAGTTCTTATTTCTTAGCTTTCTGCTGCTGGATGGAGCACAGCTGACAACGTTACAAAAATCCCTGAATAAAACCTCTGACATTGACAGTTTTCTTTACTTACTGGCCCGCCTGCAATTTTTTACGCTTGTATTTTTAATGATCCATTTCTGACGTTTAGTTACTGAGAACATTTGAACTCCAGTAACGCAACAGGATCACTGTAAGTGATTAATGTCTTCACGAATCAAATCTAGACAAGAACAGCTCAGCTATAGCCTTGGACCGCGGTTCTTTGTCCCTCGCTCACGGCAAGAAAAATCCCCTGTGCACATACTGGAGAAAGAGTCATGAGAGGTCCTTCCCTCAGGTACGAGAGGGCGTGTAAGCTAACGTTCCCTTAAAAGCACTGCTGGTGTCTGGCGTCTGATGACTGGTAAAATGCTAATGGTAACGTTATCTTAGTTGTACTCAACGTCTGCGAAGCCCTTGGTTTCACCTTGTAAAATAAAATGGAGATTATACTCCTTTCACTGAGGCCATAATTTTGTGGGGGTTTTAATTTTATTTTATTTTTTAAAAAGATAAAATTTTGACAGGTCGCTTGTGTATTTTTATGTGACACCACAAGGAAGAAAGAAAGTGTGAAAGTGGAGAGAAAGGAAAAACCTGAGAAACCAAAGCTTGTGGCCCGGTGCTTACAATTCACAGGCATGAAGCAGCAACACCACAGCTATTGCTTTGATCTATCTCCCTATTAATTCCTCTTCCCATTATAGAACCCCTGACATTTCACTGGTATTCAGATGTGATTAAAATATATTCTAATACCTATAAATAGAAATGTTGTTTCAAGTACTAATTAAAAACAAATCTGGCATTTGGAAACCTGTATCAACAAAAAAGTAAAAAGGTGCAGTAAATGGCAACAGTTGAAAAGTCCATTTTTTCCTGATAAAAGCTAGACCTCTGCTCTATCAATCTTTACGTTAACGTTTGGATTCCCAAGCGTTTGTAAGTGTCCGCCCACCAACTTCAGCATAAGAGTAACAAGAGAGGTTTTGCTCTCTCCTTCAATTTTAATTATTGCCATAAAGTTCCAATTATAACAGGGTCATGCGCACTGACTTTCCGCAGCCTTCACAGTAGTTTTTAATTAATCGGGAGTCAAATGTCACGTTAAGTTTACCGTGCTCCCTCATTGCACATTAGTTTGAGCACATGCTACTTCGTAACTACCCCTTGTTTACATATAAATGTATACATCCTTTATTTTCATGACTGATTCCATCTTCTTACCTTCCCTCCTGAATACTACGAACTCAAAGCACAGACTCATTGCATGGGTGCTTTCGGCCACAACTTCTGCTGCCTTAATTGTCATAACTCTCCCAGCTTGAGAAATCCATGGGACTCTACAAAACAGCTAGCGCTGCATGTGGTAACAAGGATTTAGTGGTTTGCCCCAAAAAGACACTAAGCTCTGAGGAGCAGGGGCGCTAGCCTCACATGCGCCTGTGATGGGGAAGGCGCGTTTACAATATCATATAAACCAGTGTTTTCCTCAGGGGCTGTTGATATCCCTGGCACATACTAGGAGCAACTGTAAACAACTGAGTCCCCCTTAAATTCATGCCCAAACCCAGAACACACTGTAGTCTCTCTGGAGAGCAAACTTTTCTAAATCCTGACTGAGACTTTGGAGCACTCAAAGGGGAACAATAGGGGCTGACCATGGGGAAGAATAATTTTAGACCATAACAGACAGAATCGCATTTGGACACGATACACACAACTGAAATGAACTGGGCTCTAATACACCATGACACGGTGAAAAATTTAACACTTGAGCAAATGTGGTGCCCAAAGTATATGGACAACAGTAATGACATCGAGGCTGCGCTCTCTCCTACTGCCGTGGTATGCAAACGCAGCTGAAGATGCAACAATACTGGAGCTAAGAACATCCAATTTCAGATTTAGACATGGGAAAAAGAACCTGAATGAGCCTGGATCCTCGTGGAACGTCATCACTCCAAGTCAACAATGCAACAGCATACATTAGAGAGATTTTTAATTTTTTTAAAGTGAATTACCTCAGCATCTTGCTCCCGGAGCTGGTACGTTTTCTCTAAGCGCTGCAGTATTCTAGGACACAATGTCTTCTCCTCCAAGAGAGACTCCAGAAGTAAGACCAGCTGGTCAGGGAGAAGCTAAGAGGAAAAGAAATGCCACGTGTGAATAAAGATCTCTACAGACTGAGCAATTAAATGGAAACAAACCAAAGAGGACAAGATGGTGATAACCTGTGTACTTCCAGCATGTGCTTGAAATATGACAAGACCTTCTAGCTGGTTTTTGAAAAACCTCAGGGTTTACGTGTCTGCATTCTGAAAGACTGTGCTGGGGCCCAATTAAGACACATTTTCCATGGTTTTCATTACTATAGTTAGATCTGATCTAAACCATGCTTATCTTACTGAAACGTAATCGTAGCTTATTAAGTAAGATTTTTATGGAATACATATGCCAAGTAATTCTATTTTGTTTGGGCTCAGAAGGAATAAAAAAAGAAAATAATTTACAGTGCATAATTTCTGGAATCAACCAGACATACAAATGTATAATTTTTAAGAGTGACGTTTTTATCTGTTGTATGAGCAACTGCATGACATTCTTCCAGTGAACAAAGAAACACAATACAAATAAGTGACCCAAAAACCAACTGTTGTAACGACACATTTTGAGGTATATTCTAGTGCAATGACTCACAAGCCATCCATCAGTACACGGTAAAGACGCATGAATGTTATGTTTGTGGCACACACAGTATATCTCTATCTATACATGTATATATACATTTAATAGTTAGTCGCCTGACTCCAGAACCTATTGTTTTCAAGTTGAACCTAATGTAACCTAAAAAGAAAAAGCACAAGAAGTCTGATGTAGTGAGTGCCTAAGTGCTCTGTTTAATAGGCTTATTGGATGAACAAATAAATAATTCAAACGGAGCTCAGAGAGAAATTACACCAGCTGCCAGGAAACATCTATTGGAAACTGGGGGCTCAGGGTGATCCGTCAGAAGTTTGTTATATGCCCCAAAGCTTTCCCCACTCTTCAACATTGTGGGGCACCAAAAGAGAAAGGGGGAAGGGAGGAAGAACGTGAATTTAAGCTTTTGCACACAAAAAGAAACAGCAAGTCCATGAAGATATCAAAGATATTCCGATAAGTAAAATATCTGTATAAAGTAGCTGTAAAATATCGCCATTAACAACTAAGTAAGTAACGTGATGTTTTCTTCCCTTTTGGTCTGACGTAATTTAGCATTAGTACCTAAATCAGAACAAAGAGGAAAAGAGATCTCTAGGGTTTTAATGCTTGGGTTTCCCTGCATTTTTATTTCTTTCCATTTTTTTTTTAAATATTAAAGTTGTATTCTTAGAAACTGAAAAAACCTACATCTTACTGGCTCTTACTGGAACATTTTCTAAGTGATCCTGAAGTCTGCCAACAAAATGGAGTTGTTTAAAATAGTCAGACATTTAAAAATATTGAACATTTCAATTTCAGGACAACTAAAAAAATGCCAACTTGAATGTTTGTTGCACAGTCCAACACCAGCTGCCTGGGGGATGGTGAGACACTCTAAAAAATAAAACAGGGAAGGCTTCTGGGAAGTGGCTCTGCATGGCAACTGAATTCATTCTGAACACTAATAAAATCTGAAATGTTGCAGAACACCACGTACAGAAAGGTAACTTCTGATTTAGAAAGCTTTCTCTGCTAGCAACAAAGACAGCAGAGCAATACCTAATTTGTTGAAACCGTAGAACAGCTGCTTGAATACATAGGTACGGAACAACTGAAAATTATTATTTTATAATATATCTCCAGTATAATTGCTCTACAGTTTCACCCACAGAAAGCCATTGTTTAAGATAACATTACAGAATCTCACTGAAGCCAACAAAAGCACAGCAGCAGAGCAAACAGCCATGTCCTTAACTTACCTCTTCCTAGCGCTGCATTATGGGTGAAGAGTTTTCAGAATTACAGGTTAAACTCTTTTCAGTTTAGATTTGAGACTACAGGGGAAAAAAATCTGAGACCATGGCTTCTGTTATTTTCCCACGTTCCAGCTGCCCAAGATGAGACTTTACATACCAGTTTCCAGCTCACCGTTTAATTAAAGTTCAAGGTAGGAGCTAGCAAACACCGTCGGAGAGGGTGGGGGCACCAGCAGAAGAAATGCTGACAGACCTGTAACCGAAGTGGCACTAGTGGGCGCAGCTATTACGTTTTGTTCTCCCACTACTTCCAACACAAAATAAAAGGAGGAACACTCTCTTTCATTCCTCACCCTTTCCTTTTCATAAAAGAGACTCTGCCTAAGAGAAAAACCTATTCCAAGCAAAGAGTCAGAAAGCCCGGCCAAAGTTGCACGGCAGAGACTACTACAAAATTCCTTCAGGAGTCTAGAAATCTTCTTTTCCCCAAACACAGCGATGCGAATAACACTACCTGCAAAGCGGCTTTTTAACAGTTATAAATAAATGTCATAAAATTGCACTCGAATTTTCAGTCAAAAAACTCACAGTCCATTATTTTTCATTTTTCACACCAACATCCTTATTTGTCCCACCCACCTGTTACTTCTCATCTTTCACACCATGAGAATTGTTTGGGGTACGCACTGTCAATTTGCCATTTCCTTGCCTTATGCTTAACACAAAGGGGCTCTTGCTTTTAAGTGTTACCAAAACATAAATGCTGAAGAAAACAAAAAGTAAATTTCTTTTCAAGTATTGTGAAGCCATTTTCCTTTACAACTCATATTCCATGAATGCATATTGAATATCTAACATACACAAAAAAATTACACAAAGCAGCTACAGCAGGATAAACTTCATGGTGTTAATGTGTGTTTCCATGTTGAAAACATTCACAAAACAATCATAACACCCCAAACACAAAATGTCAGTCTTCCTGTTAAAAAAAGAAAAAAAAAATTAAAAATAATATATTTTTTTATATATATATATGCATATATATAAAAAATCACTCTCAGAAACATATTGGAGCATGCTCCATCAAAATGCTCAAATATATGTGATTATTAAAGTAGATCACTTCAATCAGGAAATGTGGCGAGTATCGAGAAATGGTTTTCATTATGGCAATGATTGCTGCTGCAGCATCTATTTATATTGTAAAGTAGATATCTCCTGTCTGAACCTATCTGTGCCTGCTGCATGGAAATCACGCTACTTTTCCCAGGGTTCCCCCTCCCCCAGTTGCAAGTTACTGACACTACAAAGACAGAATAAATTAATATGTTGCCATCAAGCACACCAGAGGTTTTCTGTCATGTCCCATATGATTTAACATCATCCCCACTATAAAGCCGTGTCCCAGCACTTTATACTTTATCTTGCCCTTAAGACTGTAAAACCTCTCCTGCAACTCTTCAGCCTTTTCAAAGAGTTCACTTTGTCCTGCCATTAAATATCCATTTGACCCCTGCTTCCCCGCGTTACCTGATGTCGTAGTTTTAAAGTTTGAATAATTAGGCTGTTAGCTCTAAAACAAACTGTAAATGAGAGGCAGTATCAAAACTAGGGCTGCATTTGAAAAAGGCACGATGAAAGAATTAAAGAAAACGTAACCAAATTGAAAATATAGCTCAGATTATTACCGAAGCAGCTTACTAGGGCTGAGCTTCGATGTACACTAAATATCTGGGAATGAAGAAAAAGCATACTTTGTATTTTATTCATATCAGTACACAAGACTCTTATGCCATTATACTGTCTTACAAGAGTACCTCAAGACGTTAGTAGGTTTGAAAGGGTTTCTACAAATAATTTTGGAACAAAACTATGAGCTTTCTGAATCCTACCCCTAACCTGTAAAAAGCACAAAGAAAACAAATCTTGCCTCGTCAAAGATCTGGTATGGCAGCTACAGAGGTCATCGACCTCACATCCCAGAAGACCACCCACGCAAAGGAGCGTATTTATCAATTCCTACATTAACAAATGCAGTAAATGCCAGATTCACCCTTTATACTAGGAAAAAAACCCCAACAACCCGCTACTGAAACATTTGACTACTGACCTTTCACAGCCATGAAATGTGACACAGATCTATCTACTTGAGCATCCACAGCACCAGCGCTTGCACTGCACCCCTAAGCCAGGACACAAATCACTAAAGTAGTACAGCTGGTATGCTGAATGTCCCATTTGCTCCTGCCTGCACTTGAATGAAGTCATTGAAAGCCTCCTCGGAGGGGAAATGTGCCTCAGACTAATGCAGCAACCGATTGACAGTGGCGTGATTTCTATTATTACTCCATTATCACACTGGGATCTGTGCCTAAACGAGCATACTTCCTCCCTGATGCCATTTCCTTTTATCCTGGCTCGAGTCTAAAAGCGGATCAATGGGAGTAATATATATGATGTCACTTCAATTTACAGCTACTGCCTCCCTCTCTCACATGCACAGATAGATCGATTCTTCCCAAAAATGGTTAAGAAATGCACGGGGAGACTCTTCTCCCAGAAAAGGGTTCTCTGCTATATTTGTCTGTGTAACCACAGCAAGGAACTGTTTACACTGAGCAAAAACAGGGGGGAAAGGAAAAAAAAAGTCACTACTGTGCACTGAAAGATGCTGGCTGAAACACAACACAAACAAGGCCCAAAACAGAATTAAAGCAATTTGACCTTTCAAAATTATACAGAAAAGTTTCCGTTTTCTAAGGCACAATATATTTCTCCTGTATTTCTTTGGGAGAAGGTGGTCTCACGCCCTGCCCCCCCCCCCAACATAAAATGTCTTTTCATTTACATTTTTACAAGATTTTCTAAAGTCAAACCAAATTCCTTCCCACCCCTCTCTTAGGAAAGAAAGGGAAAAACCCCACCCCAGAGTTCAATAGTGAATAGTTCCCTTCAGACAGAATCTCCTCATTAATTGCAGATAAGAAAGCACTGCTACTGGTCCAGGAGACAGGATTTATAGGGCCAAGCCATCTCTGCGCCTATACTCTGAACCGATCAAACAAATCCCTGAATGAATCTCACGTTATAAACACTCCACACAGACAATTTGCCTTGAGGGCTGTTTTCTCCAGGCTGCAATTAAACAAAAAACCTTTGTAAAACAAATCCCCCCCCCCCCTTCCTCAAACTGTCCAGAAAATTTAGCTTGAAAATTCAAGAAAACACTATTTACTCAACAACATTTTTAGACAGACTTTGTCATTGTTTACCTCAAACAATATTCTTCAGATGCTGTTTTCATCTGCACAGTGACTTCTTTTAAATGGAAANCCCCCCCCCACCCCGGGGCTAAAATGTACTTATATCAAGTAACATATGAATTCAGTAAAAATGTCCACGCTAACAGCTGTTAAGTAGCATAGTGCAATACACTACTTAAGAGGGTCTAACTCTGAAAGAACTACTCTGCAGTTTGATTAATACACCAAAAAAAAAAAGTAATCTGCAGCTGACAAAAAATGCTTTGAACGGGTTCGCAAAATAAAACCCATCTACGCGAGAGGCTGACAAAATTTCAGAATCGCGTAGTGAAGCAGACTGTCCTGTTTAACCTTATGTGGGTCAGTTTGTTTATGACTTCCCTCTTGCTGAAAAATCAGCTCCCCTTTGAACGTTTCTGGAAGATAACTACATCTCACTGTATTTAAAAGCAAAATAAATATCTCTGTCTGTAACACATTCTCGTCTACCTATGAACTACACTCCTACAAAATGTCTTCCCATTGTGTGCAATTTTTCTCAGTCTCTGCTCAGATGGTTCTTTCTGTGCTTGGCAACCCATTTTTCAATATCTATTTTAAAATCAAAAAAGCAGGACTTGTGCTGGGTTTTTATAATGGAAAAGAAATTCCTATGAACTTTGCTTCAAAAAGTCTTACTTCAAAAAGTAATGATTGCAGCAAGTTCATCAGCATTTGATTTGTGTTACACTTCAAAATACTATTTCTAGGACATTTACATCTTGGTATCACTTGCTTCGCACTAGTAGGACATAAAAATGACAGAGCAATTTATTTAATAAACAACTGCACTTGCATTTAGTTCCCAGCTACTTTCCTCTTTATAACATCGAAATTAAGGATTTCTTCTCTTTCAAAGCAGATAATCTATGTCAGAAATAATTTTAAGGCCACTACCTACTCAAATATAAAGGTTTGATTTATTCTGGCCACGTATATGAACACATTGCTGGATGAAGGACACACATCCCAAACAACCACACAAATTTTAGCAAGCATGCAAGTGAAACAACCTGATCTCCATTGACTTTTAATGCTCCTTTTCAAATGCAAGGACAAAAATAGCGCTAATCAGAGTATGCAAGCATGAAATGTTATGACAAAGCTGCATTTTAAGGTGGGCTTCCATAGGGTTCAAAAAGGTTTTGTGCTTGTGTTGATTTTAATTATAACTTGACCTGATACGTACAACACTAATGTGTCCACAAAGCAACAAAACTTGGGAAACTTTTTCTGAGTAATGTATTCAGCGTTTTTGAAAGAGGAGTTGCTCATGGGCAATCCCTTTACAAAACAGGGCTGCTTCTTTGAGATGCCCTACTCAAAACCTGGCGTAAATTGATATTGATTTGTCAAGTAATGCTTGCATAACCAATGCTGCACTTCCCTAAATGTTACAGACACCCAATTGGGAAAGGCTCTTGGGATAACTTACGTTCTTAGACTTCATCATATTCATACAGTTTTTTTGCCCTGTTGCATTTAAATGCGATTTTGACACTGTACAAATCATTGTACAAATCACATCATATTACTCACAGCAAACTATTTGGTACTTATGCATCAAACTTAGAATTTGATTTTCTTAACACTGAAAAATATTTGTAGGGTGGAATGAAAGCAAAAGCAGACACAGAAACTGTGGTTATGTATGTTATGATACTGTGAGATCAGAACAGAGGGATTTAAATTTATCGATATTGTAAGCTGACTTTCAATGTGGGAATCAGCAGCATAAATAATGAAAGTTTAAAGCTATTTCATGTTCTGTGTCTGATATTCTGGTTACATGGTACCAGTAAGGTTTTTAAAAGGCCAGCCATTGCTACTAGTCCATAAACTGAAATTTTTTTTCTTAAGCTAAAGTACAAAATATTTTCCCATCATTTACTTAATGGAGAGACAATCCACTTACGAAGAAATTCAGCATCTGCAATCTCATATAAATGCACTGAGATGTCAAAAATGATTAAACCTTTATGATCGTACATACTGCTGAGCCAGCAAAATGAAAACCAGGTGGCTTCCACTACAGGTTCAGTCAAGTCATACAGTGCTTTCCCTCAACTCTAGTTTTCTCAAAGAACTGTTTCACCATAACTATAGCTGCAAGCATAATAATTCCCTTTTAAGCATAATAGGCTACACATTGTCTATTCAATGGAGATTATAATCTCTGTTGCTTACTACCATACTTGCAGCATGTGCTGCTCCTGGTTTCAGATGAAATGGCCATGGCAAGAGAAAAGTGGACATGAGAAGCCAGATTCCATGTCTGAAATCATACTCTACAGGATCATTACTTAGACGCACTGGGACAGACAGCATTGGTCTGACACAAACTAAAGTTGAGGTTGGCAACAGCAAGATCTCCGGTTACCCCTTCACTTGATCTCAGAAGTCCCCAGCACTGGAGAGGTGATCAGAACATCAGCCTTGCGGTTAGTGCTCTCCAACCACTTGAAAGCAGTTGGCACTAAGACCACCTTCTCATCTAACAGCAGACCCAACAGAGACATTAAAAGAAAGTTGCAGACCACAGCAGACACTGAAACCCAGTGTTTCAGTGGCCAGTCTACCAACTGTGAAATAAAGAGTTGAAGAACCATTATCACTGCATGCTAGCCACAACCATCAGTGAGACCACCCCAAAAAGGTTTCCTTTATTTTTCTGACTGTATGTACTAGGAGAAGAAAAAGGGACAAAAACCTGAGACCCAAAGAAAACCAACTAATTTTTCTAAGTTTTGCTACGTTGCAAATTACTGGCCGAGTAACCTCATCACCCAGCACTGAAAGTGCCAGATCCTGTCTCTAGAAACTACTACCCTGGGCAGTTAAGCTACCTCTTCAGTCCAAAATCCTTACAACAGATCTGAGCAAGGGCTAGCTTGAAGAAGTATCTTCTTTTTCCTTGGGAAACTGGCATATACACTGAAATTTCTGGAACAGAAATTTGTTCTACTTATGCCTACCAATGCAGGACCCAGTCAATGCCCAGAGTTCATCTAGGGTTGGGATCTTCAAGGATCATGGGAATTCACTAAGAGCTTCCCAGCTCTCTTCTGGTGTGGGTCAGGTTTTAGGGAGACCATAACTGGTTCACCAGAAAACATTCCTCTAGGATAAGTCAATAACAAAGGTATTATATCTGCCCCAAACAGATATCACTTTGCTCAGACAGATAACACTTTGCTCATGGCTGCAGGATACGTCACCGCTTCACCAGGGAGGGCTGGCCAAGGTTCATCATAAAGCACTAATTATGTCACAAGCCTTCCTGAAGGAAAGGACTAAAGCACAGGTGGGAAACTGCACTTCCATCACTTGACCCTTTACTCCTGGAATCCGCAAGAATCAATTCTCTTTTCTACCCTTTTGATTTCAGAACAACAGGTGATGAGTGATTTCACGTATAACTATGTCAGTTGTCTTTTAACATTTGTAGATCAACTGCATTTCCAGACCTCAGCTATTCTTCTGACCTGAAATGTGGCTCTGATGCATTGTGTGTCCAGCACAGCCTGTGCATACTCACAACAGTTTTTCCAACACACCACTTCCATTTGATCCTTTGTTAGGGGCCTTTTGTTGTTTGGGGTTCATTTTAATTTGTTAAGAATGCAACCAACCAGATTGAGTGGACTCAATTTTCAGAAATACACACATACCTCAAAGGAAGCCTTAACCACAGGTGACCTTACAATAGATGTAACTGTAACAGATGAGATCTAAACCAAAGACTATGTAGGTGATGAACTTAGAAGAGCAGTATGTAGAGTTTGCAGTCATGAAACAGTCTCCATTGACTGAAGATGCAGAGATGCCAATGCACCACTACCGGCTTCTTGGATTCTTTTTTTAACTAAGATCTCACAACGGCCGTGACTAAAAATCTCCAGTTGTCTGGGAGAGCTCTTTCATCGTGGCTGAAAGTGATCCAGTTCCACAGCCGCTGTCACTTCTCAGCCCAATTACCTCAGCATCTCAAAATGAAGCCTTTGGCACTTCAGAAGATAACTGCTACTGAACTCTGCACTGCGACTCTAGCAACACAGGGTACCAGACGCCTCTCATATTGGTCTTCTAGTTTCTACACTGCTTCCCACCAGAATCCCCTCTAACCCAGCCACTGCAGCCGGCGCCAGCGACCCCGAGAAAGCCGCCACTGACTGCTGACCGAGGGTCACAGGTGACAGCCGGGTTCTTCCACCATTCCACAATTCTCCACTCAAAGCACACAGACTTCTTGAAAGGGAGCCTGAAGTTTTTGACGGGTTGATCTACAACTTGCACTGTGAACTAAGGACTGGTCACAAGCATCACCACCTTCCACTCCAGATGCACGGAATGTTTCTCAGTTTTGCCTGCTCTCGTACAAATACATAGCAGTATCTATGTCAGAAAAAAAAAGAAAAAAAAAAGAAAAAAAAGAAAAAAAAGCAACCCTTTCTCCCTCCCAAGAAACCCTTTCTGAAACAAAACACTCCATTGCACACAGCTCTCTCCAGGGGGAGAGGACGAGACAATAAACAACACATGACAGATGTTAGTTCATTGCTTAATGCACTTGTGGAAGCTACTCAGATTCTATGGCGATGAGTGTGGTATGGAACAGAACAAGCGTATCCCATTACTTTTTATTCTTGATTTAAAAAATATGGGTAAGATTTTATTTAAAACTGTTGCGGAAGACAATTACCATTGGGAAACCAAAAAAAAAAATCAAGCTTTTAAAAGATCTGAGGACAAGTGGATGAGTGTTGCATGACACCCTTATTATGCCCAGTGCTATTTAAAAAGATGCTATAGTTCTTAGCAAGGATCTTGCTGCTAGATTTTCTCTTTCAAAATACTATATAGGAGCATTAAAACTAACCATAATGATAAATCCAAGCTAAAACTTCCTGGATATGAACTTTTCCAAACTGCAATTTGACTTATGGATTTTTAGCTTGAAGGAGTGCAAGAAATTGAGTGGTTTGAGACAGAATTTGCACACCATTGGCATGTGTAGAAGCAGGACGCCATAATAAAAAAAATGCCAAAACAACAACCCCCCCCAAAAAAAACCAAAATGGCAGAACAAATCCTAAAAGTTAATTGAAATACTGAAGTTTTCAGAAGTAATTACCAGATAAAATGTGATAAGAGAAAGAGTGCTGCATTCTGCCCATGTTTCTCAGATGAGACTTTATGTAATGACAAGGAAGATATGTGAGTTATTAAAAGCGAGCAGGAGTTATTTTGTCATGTGCACTGACCAGTACTTCCACATATAGACACAACACTAATAATCACTTTTAGATCCAGATAATGGATTTGTTTATTGACTCATAACTACAGCTTCTTGTGGGAACAACTCTATTCAATTCAACAGAATTACATCAAAGCACTAGCCTCTGAAGAGCTCTCTTGAAAAAACAAAAATTAGTATTTTCTTGTGATTATAGAAATGTGTGCTGGTTTTATGACAATGCAAATGACAGAAAGAGAAAAAAAATTTTAGACATATTAAGCAACTACTAAGTTAATGCAGGGGTATGAACAAAGTACATGACATTTAAGGTACAAACTCCTTTATAATTCACTCTCACAGTTGGGGTAAAACTAGAGGCTTTAAATGTATTAATTTCTTTATAAAAAGGGATAAATATAATTTATTATGCTCATTTGTAATACTGGTACATGCACATAAGCACACAAAGATATGCTCACATAATAACCCACTGCAAAGTTTTTACCTCTCTTCAAACCCCTCTTTTGTAATAAGAAAACCCATAATTTTTAAAAAATTTTGGTGGTGGTGGTGTTTTTTTTTTTCTTTTTTTCTTGTTTTTTTTTTTTTTTTTTNNTTTTTTTTTTTTTTCTTGTTTTTTTTTTTTTTTTTAAATATATCTGTAAGGAAGATTCAACGAGCTGCTTAAAAGACCTTAATTTCATACCCCCATGCCCCCCACTAGGTTCACGTGTCACATTCCAGAGTAGCTGGAATCATTTAATCTATTTATAAAATGCAGGTACTTGCAGCTTCATTTCCAGAAGCAGACATGAAGACAAGTCTTCTTGCTGAAACGGAAGAGGGTTCTAGGTTCTCCATTTTCAAACAGAGCTTTTCTACAAAGTTTTCCATCAATCATTTACTACAATCTTCTTTTTTAATGATATTTGAAAATTTTCAGTGCTTTACAAATGACCGAGGAAGCAAAGGGTAAAGCAGTTGTTGCAGAAAAGTAAAAATAAATCCTCAACCAAAAGCCCCACCAAAAGTTGTTATTTATTTTTAGTCTATAAACGTGCAGAGAAATTATTCCATTTACTGCCATTTGTTTCCATACTATTTTCCCTTTAGCAAAAGGATCTAATGTATGTAAAGCAGAGAGCGCCCCATATCCCACTCCTGACTGGTGTACTTTTGGGTTCCGCTCCAGACATTTAATGTCCTGCTTAATTTGGACCTTTCTGCGTCAACATGGAGGAACCACTATGGGCCACAGCAGGAATTCTGGTAAGCAGGCACCAAGCAAATCACTGCAATCAATAGCAGCAGAGCCTATCCGCTACAAAACAGCATTTACCTACTTATTTATTTCCAAGGCTGCATGCTGCTTAACTTCTCCCTCTTCAGGAAAGGAGGGAGAGGAAAAAAATATTGATCTCCAGGAAGGATATGTGGCAAATTTGCTGTCCTATGGCCTCATTCCATACTCCTTATGGAAGGAGACCTCCCACTAACTTCAAGGGAATATTTACTCATGTAAGGAGAACAAGACCGGCACTCAATCACAGAAGTTACATACAAATGTGAAAACAATCAAGCAGATAATGCCAGGGAGCAGTGGGCTGACTGTGCAGAAGTAGAGTATTATTTATATATAATACTGGTTGGATAACCAGTAAGTTAAGTACAATGCTTCAACAGTAATTCATAATCTTATCTACTAATGGAAATAGTTGACTAAAAGTCGGCTTTCGCACAAACCTACAGGGCTGTGCACAGTGACAGAACCAAGTTATTTACAGGAAAAGTTTGAACAGTGCAAGCCGACAACTAATTTAAGAAATTGCTTGGTAACATGATCATTTAAACCTAATTTAAGATAAGTAACGAATGCTTTTGAACACTGAAATGCAACCCATTCCAAAGTACAAGCAAAATATCTGCTTAGTATGGATCTTGCTCTTAGAAGCAAAGGCAAGTGCCCACTCCATCAGCTCTTTCCGTCTAGTGAAATCAATCTTTAGAAGTTTCATTTCAGATACGTGTGCGCTGCTGTGTCTGAAATGGACCTGAAGTTTCCAATATAAACTGCAATTCTCAGGTGTTTATAACTTAACTATAAAAATTCCCTCCAGCAACAAACTTGGCATTAAAGTTCTCAGCCTATAAAGAGATTTAAAGAAGATTACTTTCACCATTATCATTCCAGATAAAATGTCCAAGGCGGTTTACTGATTTAAGACAAGTGACTATCACCAAACTCCTCTGTTTAGAAATGAAAACTTAACAATTGGTTACTCTAGGATGAGTCTAATGACATTTGCAATGCTTTGAAATTAGGACAGCTATGGTAACAAACAGCAAATAGCTATCATTACTTTAAGAAGTAAATATTTGTGACTGGCAAATTTAACCCCTCATAGCTCCGTTTTAAATACCAAAATGGTAGTGCTTTTTAATTTTCTATCAAACTAGGCAGTAGCGATTTAGTTAGCTGTGTGGTTTTTTCCCCCGTGCTTAAAAGCAATCCCTTGAATGTGTCTCTCAACATCCTGGCCACATCACCGCCTACGCCAACAAAACCCCAAGACAACCACAGTTTATGGGCACAACCCTGCAAACACTTAGGTGTAATTAACTTTGCGTGCATGAGTACCTCCACTGAAAGGAACAGCAGCATACATGTGCTCACAAGTTTACAGCATTGGGCCCTCTTAAGTGTCCCTTTAAAAAGGACATTACAGGGTTTAATAAATGAATAGCAAAGTCACGCGGTAGAATTTCGCGGCAACAGTACGGTTATTGTTTTTCCAAACTAGCTCAAAACATGAGGATTCTGTATTATAGAGACTCATAGAGCAATTTCTGTTACATGCTGCTTATTATCTGCAGCATCTACTGAACCCATTACTTTGTGTACAACTTTAGCCAGTCCGGCCTGAAATAAACAACATATTATTGGAAATTTAACGCTTCTTACTACCCCCTCATTTTTAAACACAGCCATCTCAGCTACAACCGTATGTCAGTTTTTAAAGCAGTTTCTGCGTACCAGGGACTTCAGCCTGGGAAGCTGCTGCAGCACTGGCTTTCAGATGTACACATACCCACAAGCCCTAGAAAGCTGGGAAGCAAAAGCACTCAGCACTTCTGGAAATTAAGGATCTCATAACCATAGTGCCTACATTACAGTGGCCCACGCAAAGCAGGCACTATACACTGAGATTTGCTGTTTCTCGTCTGTTTTTCTGGCAATCCTATAGTTGTTTCACCATAGATTGTTAAGAGAGCAAACTCCTGCCCACAATCAGCTTCGCTATGAATCAGTGTGTCTGTCTTCATTTTGCCAATTATCTTTGTCTAAATTCCAGAGAAGCCAAAGGACCCACTTTAAAGAAGGAAAATCATGTTAAACAGCTTTAGGTTTCACCATTAAAAAAATTCAACCTTGAAAAAACATCTGAACAGACATAGGAAGCTGATTACATGTGTAATGGATATATTTTTTTTCTGTTCCTAAAGAAGTTGCCTTCATTTCAAATACCTCTAAAGTCACAGAACAGACACCAGCTGCGCTGTAAATGCCTATCTGGCACTGGCAGGTAAAACAATCTCAGCCGAGTGTTACTGTTTTAACGTTATGATTGAAGTCTGCAACAGACAGTGATTTTCTTTCATAAACACCCCTAAAAGAAGTGATTAATGATAAATCTAAGTTCTTAAAAACTATGAAGTGCAAATGGGCAATAGAGGCAAGAAGGTGATAGGAAAGGAATTTCACTGATACTCAAAACAAGTGCCACAACCAGTAACAGCTGAATTACTCCAAGAACTGGTAAGTCACATGACAAAAGAAATGCAGTATTATCGTGAAAAGGCCAAAAGACAAGGGTGTACTTACTGACAAGGCAGTTTCAGTTCCGCTCAGTTGGCGAGAGCACAAAGTCCTTTAACCTGATTATACCTTTACTGTAGTGCCTCTACAATATTCGTCTTCTCTTCAGACTAAATACACAAGCTCTTCTTCTTAATCCAGATCCAATCACAAACCAGTCTTGGACATGCTCCACCCTTGCAATTACATATTGCTCTCGGTGATCATATTCCACCTCTTTCCTTCCCTCCTCCTTTTCCATACTGTAGCCCTTTTTAGTCAATGCTCTTCTGGAAGCATTATCACTCATCTAATAATCACATTAATTAGAAATTTTAAGTTTGGCATTTAAACAACGTGAAACTAGTTTTGACAAATCTTACAATTCAGGGGCAATAACAACATAAAAGTAAAGCCCTTTTTCATCTGCCCCCGAACATATATGAATTTCTAAAAGGCAAAAAGAAAAGAAGAAGTATGCCTTCCGTAACAACACGAGAGCACCCATTTGCCTGAGAGCTCTGTTAATTGCAGGTGCTAGCACACTGACTTCAAGGAAATATAAGCAATGAACATATCCTTTCGCTTTAACAGCTGAAATACCGAGTAGGTGCACCGAGGTTTGCACCTCATTTTATATGCAATTTATATGCAATTTTAATGTAAATAAAAGCAATAAAAGGAAAAAGTCCATTGAAACTGTATTTTCTGTTAATTATGAATAATATATAATCAGCAGGCTTACAGTAAATCATAAATGCTGTTCTGCATGATTTCCCAACGCCAAACTCAGCTCATAGAGAGTCTGGCTGGAATAAACAAATGTAGCAATGGTATTTCAGCAGGTCTGTATCATTAGCAAAACCAGTGCAAATAAGCAGTCTTTCCATTGCATGCTGCCCTTCTATGTTAACCTTCGCGGTCAAAAAATAGTTTGTCCAAATCGAAAGAAAGTGTTCACAATGGTGATTAGTTTTGAATGTATCCGCACTCAGCAAAATAATAAGGATCTGTACCTTTCTGAGAGGTATCTCAAGGGAAAGAACAGGAAAAATGACAACAAAGACATGTAGTGATATAACAGCCCACGATTTTTTTCACAAAGCTGCCCAAGTTCCACACAGTGCTGAGGACTGGTTTTCTCTGGAAAACGTATTTTCCCTTTTTTTAAATCCCCTTGGGATCCTTGCCATACAGTTTGAACTGACTTTAAAGAGCAAAGCGGGGGGGGGTAGGTGGGTGGCGTGGAGTGAGTGAGTGAGTGAGTGAGTGAGGAAGACGACAAAAATCCAAACTGTCGTGACTGGCTTTTTCAGCATTTACATGGCTTAAATTTATACCGCAGAAGCAATTAGAGCTTATTGGCCCGAATGCTGAAAATTATTGGCTTATGCTTAGCAACCCTGCAAATGACAGCATTTGCTGCACACAATAAGGAAACCAAATTAAGGGCCTTTCAATGTATACATTACCTCCTTCATTTATTTATTTATTCACTTACTCACTTACTTTCTTACGTACTTATTTAAAGCTCGGGTTTCCAATTCCACCAGCAAGTGCTGTCTGTGTAGGCCAGTGGTAGTGTGGTGATACACATACACGCTGTGTATCATAGCATGGCTCTAAATTGCCGGGGCAGACAGCAAGAGGGATTAGTTTAATCTAGATTTTGGATATGTAAAATTGCAGTAGACAGAATGGAAGCTGGCGAGTCAGGCTGCTGAGACCTCAAAATCGTGGGAAAACATACTGCTGGCTTTTAGCCAGTTATTTCTTGAATGCCTCTCCCCCTTTCCACTTATACCTGCTACTGTTTAAAGCAGTAAATCAAATATTGTTGTCTGCTTTTTAAAAATGGGTTGCAGGTTATCCGTAAAAGAAAAACGTGAGCTCCATTATGCTTACATCTTTCTTTCTCTTTTTTTTTACTCACTATATATACATTGGTTTTTTTCAGTTCCTGGTGACTGGATTTTCCTCTATTTTTGGAATGTTTACTTAATGTTTGACATCTTACTGTTTCCTCCGGACAGTCAGTTTCTCCATTATTTTTTTTTTTAATTACTCACACAGCAACAGGGAAAAGAAAAAAAAAATTTTAAAACCCTCTCCAGGAAACTGGATTGTAAAACCACAAAATCTGGCAGAGTGACAAAGCAGGGGGGGACCTTACATATTTTTAACTAACATTTTGAAGCTGACTAGATTTCCAGTTGAGCGTTTAAAAAACAAAGAGGAAAACGAACAAACTTTGCTGATTGAAAGAGAGGACTTTGACAGGGAATGGAGGGGAACAAAGAAGCATGCTTGTATTATGAAATTCAACAGAAGGCAAGAAAACACTGCAAAAAAAAAAAAAAAAAATCCATTGATAGGATGACATTTTCTTCCCACAGAGACTTTACACATTCCACCCTTTCACCACTTTTCAAAGCCCCCATATTTTTTTTTTCCAGTATTTCCATATAACTGAAGTTGAAACTCTCTCTTTCTTCTCATTTCCCCACATTTTCTGTATTCGACCCTGGATTAGGACCGTGCGCTTCCCCAAGACGACTATGGCCAGAACGCAGCGCGTGGAGGCGAGGGCTGAGCTGAAGCACCGCAAAATGAACTGCGGCGGTGAAGGGGCTGCTCGCGCTCGCAGAAGGCCACCTGCCCCCGGCGCAAGCGGGAGGCACCGCCTGCCCACGGGACGAGGGACACGCGAGACACGCTGCCACTTGGCACTTCAGGCGGGGAAAATACTTCTACTTCGTTTTCAAAAGCCATTTCTAAGGCCCTTCTGTGCAACTCTCCTGAGCGCCGTCTGAAGGCTTTCAGCGGTGGTGTTTGTGTAAGGGAGACAGCCAAATACACCGGGAAGTCGGGAAACGCTACGAATACGTTTTTGCTCGTTGTGGGCGAAACAACTAAATTCAGTGATACGCAATTCAAGGCAGAATAATCTCGCACTGCGCGATGCTACCTGGCACTTACAGAAGGAGTTTCTCAAACTCCCTTTTGCTGTTGCTCATTTTCTACCACATTTTCATTTCTAAGTTTTATTACAAAGCAAATACAAAAGTAATCAAAGTGGCCGTAAACAGAAGTAAAAACCTGCTGTATTTTGCGCAATTACTATGAAAAATCCACATATACCTATTTCTCATACAAAATATCTTCGGTACTCCACAAATGGCTTATATTTGAAACAGTGCTCAAAGCTGTGTTTAAAGTACCTTATTATGAAAGGCAGACAGAAGTAGTCTTGACTGAAGTGGAGTTACTACTCAACGAAAAGTAAAAAGAAAAAAAATACAAGGAGGAAAGTCAAGTGTGGAGACAACAGGCTCAAAGCAAGGTTCTGTATTTTTCCGCATTGAACTTGATGTTAATTTTCCAGCTATATTAACTTACCACACACATTTTCATAATTAAATTATATAATGTGACACTTCCATAAACATATTAGGTAAATATCACAGGCACTTCAGTTTAGCACAAGAGAGCTTAGCCATGTATTTAAAATTAGTTACGTGTTCCTGATCCACTGCTTCTTTGAAAAAAGTCCTATTGTGAATAACTGTAAACCAATTTTCCCCAATTATACAAATCAGCAAATATATGGAAAAACTAATCTGCAGCACATTTTTAAATACAGATTTTACTACAACTTGAATGGAGCAATGAGAGAAGTTACTGTTCAGATAAATGTTACGTACATTTTTTGCACATTTGTGCCTTCATCACAACTTGCAAATAAACCTGTGCTTTGCAGAGAAAATTAGTAGGTCCTGATGTGAAGAAGAGATACAGTTTTGCAGTGCTTTTCTGACAGGTGTGCATATAACAATATGCCGTTACGGGGAAAAATAGAAATTTCATACAAACCCTTTAAGAACCAGCGAGACAACATGTAAAACATAATACACTGAATGGATGCTTGCAAGAATTTATGAATGCTGACAGAACTGATCTGACTGAACTGACTTGAGACTAAAACTTTTGAAAAGGACCTCAGAGAATCACCTTGTAACAACAGTGTCAAAGAAACAAAAATAACAAAAAGGAGGACACAATCTAGTTATTTCTGACAATATTAAAATCAAACAAGTTTGCATAGTGGACATTAATAGTCACTTTATTTTTTGTTATGCTACGTGGGCTACCTACTGCTCAAAAAGAGACTTGCACACACTTTTTAGAAACTGGGGAATCTGAGTTGCAACTGCTTTGCATCAGATTTATATGTTAAGCACTTAAGACATAACAAACCTGATTTTTGCAGCAGTACTTGTTGAGACAGAATTCCCATAGATTTCAGTGAAACTCATCTGTGTAAGGATTGTAGGGTGGGGCACACAGCACCTTCTGAGTAATCATTTTAACATACACACACTATGATCATTTAAATTTATTTTGACATGTTATATTCTTTGGTTAGCTTTAAACTTTCAGCGCAAAGCCAAAACATGTAAACATTAAAGAGCATAGCATAAAACAAAGTGCTGCAGGCAACAGCCTTGCTCAAATCTACGGAGGTTGAAGTCAACACATAACATACTCCTAACCACCTTGTTCGCAGCTTTTATTATTGAGGACATCTGCACGCTGTGTTCGTTCTTATTTAGGGAAATCATATATACTGATACGCGTCAAGTTAATTTAATATAGGGAAAAAAAGGTTTCAAAATAATATATGTGTGCAGAGCAGTACAAAATCATGCTAGACTACACGATTAAAAAATGATGAAATTCAGTACAGGTGTATTTTCCAGCTCATAACAGAAGATTTTTAGAAACTAGCAGGAAGCTACTATAGAATCTAAACCAAGAAAGCACATCACCAATGCATAAGAAGTATGCATTATCAAGGCATTTTCTGACATACACTTTGGTCACTGGAGATCCGTCCAAAAACTTCTTCTAGGAAGTTGACTTTAGATGTCTCTGAATACTTTATAAAAACAAGTTGTGGCGATGTAGGCAAATAGACGAATGCTAAGCCTTGGCTTCTGCAACTGGAAACAGCCAGATTTGCATGAGCAAACAGTGAAAACAGGAAGTTTGAAAGGCCCTGGATGGAAGGCTTACCATTTCCATCTCATCTATAAAACCAGAACGTCACGTATTGTTACAATAATTCATTGTGTGAGAAAATTAGAGTTTTTTATTCATACACACTCTGTGAAGCCAATCCTGACACCTTTACAAAGCCATACTTCTGACATTTTTGCTTGTACAGTAGGGGCAGAAGGGGATCTTTTCCTCCATTTTTTTTATACTATTCCATATTGGAATTAGGAGCTAAATCAGACTTAGACATTTACCAGCCCCCTGTAAGCTGCGGGAATCTTGGCTTCTGAGCTACAGGAAATATGTCCACAGTGTCTATGTACTTCCAACTTTGTAAAAGGATGAGTGTACTTCTGGCATATGGTCCTGTATGCGAAAAAGATTTACGAAATGGAAGAGAGGCTTAAACATTTACAGTGGAGCTTAAATACTCTTTTCTAGATAAATTTCCTTTCTGAAGAAACACAACATTAAAAACAAAACAAAAGGTAGCTAGGTGAAATGAGCTTGGTTGCCTCGGTTCAGCCCCTACGAAAAAACCCATCCTTATCACAAAGGCTGCCCTCACAACTGGCAACCCTGATGGACACGGGGATTGAATGAGTGTGGAAATTGAATTACACCCTCTCTCCCTGTAGGTGGTCCTTACGGATCAGCGTACCAGAGTGTGTCAGAAGTTGGCACCACTCCTGTCCACGATGCATCTGTTCCGTGGACACAATCCTTCAGACTGCAGCTCTCTCAGTACGACACTATTCAAGGGAGCTAAATACAATTTAAAAAAAAAAAAAAATCTCTCTTTGAAACTAATTTAAGATAAATGTCTATTCGCAATAGACATTTGCAATAGGAACTCTCATTGCAGGCTCCTGCTAATCTCATTTAAGCATGATTTTGTTTCCACTCAGGAAGCTTAAATTAATTTAGCTGTTCCTGAAAACTGTTACAGAAAGATGAAGTATCCAGTGGCTCACAAATACAGTTCCTAGTTCAACAGCCACATTTGCTACAAAGTCAGGTTATGCTGAAAATTTGTTTGCTTTAGCTACCATTACACAAGGGATTTATACTATTAAGACTGTTATCCCATTAAATTCAGTTTTTAGACTTGCATAGATTGCCTACAGACTGAAAAGCAGAACAATTCAGATCCTCATGCGTGCTAAATTACCAGCTGTGAGAAAATCTCTGGCATATTCCCCACACTGATGGGACTTTGTCATTAATGCACCCCAACATTGAGAAGTCTGACGTGATCTGATTTCCCACTGTCGTCTGCTTTCTTGTTCTGTAGTTGTTAATAATAATAATTTAATTATTATAATTACTACTACTACTATTATTCTTCACTAAACTGTCAGTCCAGGACTACTTTTTGATTTTAAAATTGTGGTTAGTAATTCATCCTGTGCATGGAAGACATTGTTTTGGTAAGTAACAATGGGCAGGACAAAAACTATGATAAAAAACGCCAAAACAGGTAATAGTCTATGATGCACAAACCGAAGTCTCCCATTGTTTTTCAGAGACTTGCAAAATAATTTTTGAATAAAGGCAATTCTTCTGTTCAGCTCTTCCATAATTACAGAGAGGACTTCATCAAGTCAATTAGAAAATCAACACACCTGACTCTCTGTGAAGTTTCCTAACTCTAGGACACTTCTTCCACTGTCCCTTTCAAAATGAATGGTAAATACTGACAAACGAGATTCAGACAATGAATTAAGACAGCCAAAATCACTGGTCGAGGGATGCCTAATTAGATGAAGAGCTCAGTTCAGAGGGTCAAGTCTGTTCCTCTTTGCATGCGACTCCTGCCAAATACATGAGGGCAGGTATCACAAGATAACTCACAAGCAGACAGACTGCTAGTGTGATACAGGAGATGCTTTGCCCTTATGCAAAAATTCACACTGTGGCTAGCACTGATGGCACTTTTTTAAAAAAAAACCAAACCCTAGATGTTTCCAGTCATCATGTTGACACAAACAGCCACGGGGAATGCCCAAGTATCATCACCACAATCAATATTTTAAGTTCAATTGCTTGCTATTTCTAGCTGATATGACAAGGTTCTCCCTGCTGATTTTTCATTTAAACTCACTGGTGGCTATCTATTAATGGCAAGCACCCCCCCACACACACACCTCATTTTCTTTACAGCTTTCTCTTTAAAACAAAAATTCAACACACAGGTCAGGAAATATCGTAAGATGAAGCTGGCTGCACGCCTAGAAATAAAAAAATTAAAGTTTCAGTAAAATCTGAAGTCTCCCTTTAAATTACACCTTAAAGACCCCCAAAACAAACAGGAAAAGATACTATTACCTAATGTCTGAAAATTCAGAGAATATATTCATTCATGGAAAATACTTCTGCAAGTGAAATGACCTGAAATTATTTCCTCTGTTTATTACATAGTAAACAAGATATTCAGATACCTTTTTAACCTGTGCCTTCCTGGAAATAGTACATTCTTTTTCTTTATCAAGGAAAGTGAACATTGGTCTTGGTGCAGATAATCTTATTAGCACAAAAACACACTCAACAAGACAGAACTCGACACTGCATTTTCACAGAGGCATGCTACAACAATTTCCAGTGTGATCCCCAAAATTCCTGATCTCCGAGCAAGACAGCTATCCAAATTTATGCTACCAAGGTAAAAACATCATATCCTCTATACTTCCAAGTGTATTTTCAGAGGAATGACTTCATTTGCAAGCGACACATCCAGAATTCATTCAATGGTAATCTCAGTGTGCAATTTAAACCCATGACAATCACATCATCTTTCAGATCATTCATGTGGCCATGACTGTAACTGCAACATTTGTGGCCAGTCCAAAACACAGACAAGATCAAAGGAACTATAAACCAGGACATAAAGGCAGCCCCACTGGGGTGACATTACACACTGTGTCTATAAAATGAGACTACTGCTTCCACAGCCACGGCTTTCTCTCAACATCGAAGTTGTATCAAGCTCTGTAACACCTGAAGTAAACAGAAGTTTCCTTCTCAGGAAGGCAAGCCACGACAATCCCAAAATTTGCTCAAAGGAAAGCACTGTCGTGTTGCCTCATGTCACATTTCAAAGACAACAAGGAGCCGCAGAAACCTTCTGCAAGAGGGGAACATATCGTGAAGACCCTTTTCTTGCGCTGCATCATTCTGGTGAACAGAAGGGTTTCTGCTCTCAGGAGGTGTTTCCAGGCATTTTGGGCAAAGTGTCAGTCCTAATTATAAGTTTAAAACCAAAGCTAAGTGCTGCTGGATCACAGCTGCAATTAAAACCTGTGGCTGCTCCTGCCTGCTCTGGCTCGGCCTGACAGCCACGCAAATAGTTAACGAGAGTTCATTAAGCCTGTTAAGACACAAGTTGGCAGCAAACAGGTAGACGCAAGCACAGGTAGCAAGGACACTCTCATCTCCCAGAGGACCATATAAGGTTGAAACTTACCTAGCTAACTACCTGTAACTCCAAGCTCTGTACTATAAGCCCGAGATTAAAAGTATACGTTATGAAAGGAACAATCACTGTCCTAATGGTTAAAAGAAGCATGTATCTGTATGTTTCTCATAATCAGAACCTTAAGAATGCTCATTTAGGAGAGGAAAAAAAAAAGGAAAATTATTTCTGTAAGAATTATATTTAATATGTGCCCATTACATGGCTGGGGTCCAAGGGCTATTATGTCTCCTGGATGGCTCATTGACTACCCTGTTCTAGCTCCCTTTTGTTATGGTAGGCTATTCAGCAGAAATAGAAAGCGCAGTCAGCATGGTAAGGCCACATTAACTTGCTGAAAATGGGCTCAAAAGCATCTCTTTTTGGATTAGTTCTATGACTGCAATTCTCATATGAGTCAGCAGCCAGAGAAGTAGGTATTAATTTAGCAACCCAATTATTCCAGAATATGTGAAACAAAGCCCCTGTTTCTGTTAGCTCAGGGTCAGTTGCCCTTCCTGGTACTTCTGCGCTGTGTATGTATGTGAGTTACGATTACGCTGTACACAAAATCAGAGCAAGTTCTTTAGAAGGGGTCATTCCTTTCTATAGTCCTCTCATGCCACTGCTGAACATGGCTGTACATAACTCTGTGTTATCTCTGTGTAGAGACAACCAAACAAAAGCTACATTTATAAAATCATTCAAATTATAAGGAATTATACTTTTTGTCAAATACTAATCATTAATGCTACGTTACTCAACTATGCCCTCAAAACACATGGAAGATTTAGCATAAATAATTATTTAAGGGATTAGGTTCAGAAATCAATTGTTACATCCAAATCTGATTCACAGTAGTCAATAGCACAGAAATGTTATTTCCTACATGGGTGTTAGGCTGGGAAAAAAAGCCCAATCCTGAAATACCTAACAGTTTTAACCTGAAATCTGGAAAGAAAAACAACTGTAGTGTTCACTTATTTTGCAACACATTAAGAATGCTCTATGTGGTATTGCTTACTTTTAATGAAATACATATGCTATTGAAACCAATGATACTTGTTTCAACCTCTGAAATAGAAATTTACTCTTCAGCACAGTGATCTCACGATGATTAAGAAACATTGTCAGGAATGTCCATACCCTGTAGTCTGAAATGGCTGCAACCTTTATATTTTATTTGATAACAACATCGCAGGACTTTAAAAAATGAAGTTTAAAAGTAGAAGCAAATAAGGAGCAAACAGAGATATTTTTAAATAGTCAGGAATGCCTCTCCACAACTTGATCTATTTCCAGGTTTGCCTCCTGACCTTGCCGTGGCTCTCAAAAGACTTAGTGAGAAGCTTGAAAGAAAAGAGGAGAAACAAAGAGACTTTACACAAGTCCCCAGAAAGCAATTTTGCCTCTCCTTCACTTTTCCTTAAATAAACCCTGGTTACAAACTAGAACCATAATTTTTATTACCTCTTGAAAGTGGCCAGAAATAGATTTTAGCCTCATGATTACATGGTGGGGAGAAAGGAAAAAAATACTGTGAGCTACTAAGTCTGCCAATAAACATTTGAAGCTATGGAAACCTTATAATTTTTCCTAAATCCGGTTTTATCATTCAGTTGCTAACAGCAACTACTATTTGTTTGAATCAGCAATAGAAAAGCTGGGGTCCAGCCCATTGCAGCTGGCACTTTGACACAAAATAATGCAGAGGTAATGTATATTCTCATACTGACCAGTCTAAATACATAGAACAATAATACTCACTCGACACTGCAGCCATATCCTGACAGGATAACCTTCCATATCGTGAGGCCAACACAAACGCATAGAGTTACACCTTCTGGTTATGTTGCCATCCCTCAGTGACAACCATACAACCAGAAGATCATCAAACTCTTGAGGTTCTGGGTGGACACAAGGACCAACTCCACTGCAGCCTCTGCTACAAATGCTGGCTCCTTGCCTTCTAAAAATGGTCACAGTAAAAGGTGGAGTTTGCATGCCCTTTAGCAGCTGGTTTCATGTAAAAATGAGTTTCTGCCAATGCAATTGAAACAGGAATTTTGTTTTGATGCATGATTTACTATGTATGTAAAGGATCAAGACTTTAGGCAAAACACAGATGAACTACCATAGTAGAAAACTAGTATTTTTGAAAGCTGACAAACACAGTCTCTTCCTCTTTGTTTCTCAAACAAACCAAAATGCCAGTATTCAAAGTTACCACACTCAACTATCTAGCAAGGCAGAAGGCCTCTCCTGACAACTTTGCAGTTTTACAGAAAAACACTACTCTGACCTGATGACTCAGATAAGGTAGCATACATAGAGCACAAAAATCAGCAAGTTCTAAGATTATACCAATTTCGACTTTGAAACTGGAATCAGAAGACTCATGCACAAACGCTCTCCTCTCATCACACTCAACAGGACACAGCAGCAAAACAACAAGAAACAAGTCTGTTTTGGTCAACAACTGTGCATAATCCGTGCACTACATTTTATTTGAAAACCAACAAGTTTTGATGCATAATGCAGTCAAGTGTCCAAAAAGCTCAACAAAGCTTAACAAAAGACATTGAAGAACAGAGAGTTGGTAAGTTCTAGTGTCAACCAGGAATCAACCAACCACTCCAGATGCAAGAGGCTCCACTGCCAATTCTCTTGGGCCACCTCTCTTCTCATGAGGCAGAATTTCAGATGCAATACCCCACCCCACCAAAATCAAAAGCAAACCCAATTTTCAAGCAGAATGCCATTTTACAGAAGTTCCATTTACCTGCCACTGGAATAATCACAATTAAACACTTCACAGTGTCAGCTGAAGAAGACAGAGAACAATTTAGGTTTCTATCCTCAGGTTCCAGCCCAAACAACACTGAAAGATATAGAAAAATCCATTTTTTTTTTTTTTCTTTTTGGACAGAGGGCAAAGAGACCAAACTGAGGGGGCTCCTACATTTGGACCAAGAAGAACTCTAAATTATGGAATAAATTGGAAGTTGTTTCCCAAAGTCATTGCTGATACTAGGGTCATTGACAGAAAACTTCATTTTTCGTCAGTAGCATAGAGAGGAACAAAGAAATAATTCAGGAATGGGTCTTCATGCTTTGACATCAAAACAGAGCTGGAACTATGAAACACTGCTTAACAGTCAAGCTCTGGACAGAAGGTTTTTCCAGTGTTTGATTCTGAATACGTTGGTATTCAAAGCACACTTCCCACACCATCTTTTACAGACTCCCCTATGCAAAAAGAGGTTTGAAATAATACACACTAGCCAAACCATAACATATTACATAGGGGAAAGAAACAGCCATAGAATACAGCAGGTAGTGTTGCGCTGTTCAGCCTATGGGGCAAAGGAACATAAGCCATGAAAAAAGCAGTATCTGTTCTCACATGAACAATTAAAATATAAAAAACCTTAGGCATTTTTAAAAAATTCTGGGGCTGTACTTGCAAAGCGATCAGTAATAAAACCACATTTTTTTCCCTTTGCCTTCACACAACACGCTCTCATGAAAAAAGCTCACAAATGGTTCACCTACAATTAAGATGGATTTCTGGGTGGCATCACTACTCACTGGCTCCCCATTTCACATAGGATCTGGTACATTTTTTCATGGCAGAAAAGTACACCAAAAATGAGTGAATTAAAATAACCCGTTGAATAAATAAACAAGCCTTTGATCAGGACTGAACTCACTGCTTCAGCACAGATCCCATGTGCTGCAGTGACCAAAGCACTCTGACGTTAAGATGCACTATTAGAGGTACCTTAATAGTTGGGTTAAAAAAAACCGGAAAGATTGAAGTAAGAAAATATTGCTGTCTTGCTACATTTTTAGGCAAGAAGACAAAACCCTTCTCCCCAGATTTCACTTCCAAACAAATGTAGTGTTCCTTTCTGTTTTCCCTGGCTTTAGTGAAACCAGCTGAGAAATTGAGTAAGGACAGTGGTGATTAACACAGGGCTGCTGCCACGATCCCTCACCTAAGCATGGGGGAAACAGATTCTACCAAATCTTCTGCCTGGGAGGTGGTGAGGTTGCATTGTGCACATCTCAGGAGAACGTCCCCAAATCGTGCAGCCGGGTGCTGTGGGCACACGCATTTTCTGTAGCTCCCCCGCACGCCACTACTGCCAACACCACTGCTTCAGGCATTCATCGAGGCCATGGAAGAGCTGTCATCTCATCCCGTCCGAGAACACCAGCACACAGGATCAAAGTATCTTTTTCATGAGTTTTCCCACTCATTATCACTCCACCCACTCATCCACCCTACCCAGTACATTCTGTCTAAAATCACAAGCCCCGAAACAGCTTATTTAGCAAAAGTTTTGGCATTTTCCCCACAGGTTCCTGCTCCAAGCTTTACTACTCAAAACATATGCTTACCATGCTCAAGCACAGTAGCACCATACGGCTGCTCTAAATCCCCCCCTATAGTATGAATTAGGCAGAGTTTTATTTATGTCCCAACTTAGAGGGTGGACATTGTTGACACACATTTTACACGTGCCGCTGTGATGCTGTTCTGCTACGCACATGCCAAAAGAAACCAGAGAGATGGCTGGCTGTCGATCACAGTTGAAGCAATGTCTGAAATAAGTTTTTGCTTCTGAACATCAAAGACACTGAGATCTTGCAACTGGACTATGAAGTTTTGCTATAAAACTAAAGCACTGCTTCAGGGCAAAAAAAGAGTTATTGTTGTCTAAATGCATCAGTTAACCTTCAGACCACAGCACAAACAGACTCTTTAGTCAGATTCTGGATCTTGATACAAAGCAAATAAAGAGTTAGCTTAGATGCCAAAAAAGCTGCCAGGGAAGCCAGAGAATCGTGAAAGGAACTAAAAATAACAATGACTGTTCTTAGCAGGAGGGATAAAGGGATAATGACAAGACCACGCAACTTCTAAGCACCACATTTTTTTCAAGATATGACATGCCTAAGATTAAGAGATGGTGTGAACATTAAGTATATCTAAATATTTACCCATCTTCCTGAAATTATTCATTTTCTGTATTAAAATGCTCAGGACTGTACTTTATTTCCCCCTAATGCCCCAATCCCTTCCAGTGCTGAAATCAGTGTTCCCTGGAAAATGAATATAGCAGACACTTTTTAAAGCACTGTCTATTAATACATCAATGGACATCTGTATTTTCTGCCTTCTCTTCCTTCTTAGGAAACCACCACCTCACAGTGGAAAATTTTATGTTGTATTAAGGTACTCTATAGGCTTGGTTCTACACTGCCTTCAGCTCATACCAACGTGAGAATTAAGAACACTGCACAGATACTCAGTATGTGAAAGACTTTGGATTACCTGAAGACCAAAGGGAAGCATTGACACCACTGCTACTGCTGTCAGGCTGAGCAATATTACCCAGTATACATTTGTAATACCAGTTATAAATTTGGCATCGATCCAAAACCCACATGCTTAAGACATAGTGAACTGGGCTCTTTGCACAAGGGTGTGCATGGTGAAAAGTCTTGATGGGCGCTGTAAAATCTCATTTTTCCTGCTGAGAAAGGACTATATCAACATCTCCTATCCTAAAATTTCTATTTTGAGTGAAATGGTTTCACTGTGAAATCGAAAAGAAATTCAGATGAGCCAGATTCTTTCATATCAGGTGCATTACTTTGAAGAAAATAAAGAAAGTTCATCAGATGTGATCAAATACAAATTTTCAGCACTGCTCAGCAAAGCAGAGTGAGGAGGGGCATATACTTCTCAAGAGCAAACACACCGGCACACTCACTTTTAAAATCACAAACCAATGTCCGCTCATAGCATTTTACAAACACCAAATAAAAAGTTATTTGCTGTGCTTTGCATTTACGCAATGGTTCTCTCAGCTAGACGGGTCAGGCTTGTCTCACAATCCACTCCAGAGATCAAAATCTAACCTTCGGACAGTCACTTAATCAGATTCAACAGGAATTGAGTAAATATATCTGATTATTTAAAAAGTTAGGTTCAAGATTGATTTTCTATGTATTTTACTTTCAGAGGCTATTACACGTCGTTCTTTCTGACATGGAAAATATTGTCAAACCACACGGTCAAAGCTGGAAATCTTCCAATGCCAATCTTCCAATGTATCATACCACTACGTGCAACAGCTCTCTACAACAGACGCAACTACTCTGCACAACAGCAGCAAGCACGAGCAAGCTTCTCCCTGTATTCCTGAAGAGGCACTGTATTCCCTCATCTGCAAGAAAGGGAGTTGTCTACAGCCTCCCCCCCCTCCCCCAGTTTTAGAAAGCTGAGCCTGGTCTTTGAAGGACTCGCCTTCATCAGCTGGAAGACAGTTGATGCGGCACACTGGGTGGAAAATAAGAACAACGAAGATCACCATCACTGCACGACCTCTTGGCCTGCAAAGCAATAAAACATACTGCACTCAGAATCTGCCAGCTGACATAACTACAGGGTGCTTCTGCGATGTATGTAAGGATTGATTTAAAGCAGTCGTTCTTCATCTTATGTGCATATTGCAAGGGAGAAGGATATTAGGATCATTCTGTCACCCAGCTGAGAAAGAGAGGCAGAGAGACAAAAAAGTAAGAAAGAGAACAAAAGAAAAAGGCCAACAGAGGACCAAACAAACAGATGTCCAGATGGTGACTGCAAACCCCAAATCTTTTTTAAGTTCCCTGTGCCTGTCAGATCCTCAGAGAATGAAAGGATTGGATAAGAAGAACAGGCATAACCTTCTGATCTTGTTATTTTCCATCCTTTGCTATTAGCTTAATGAGTTTAATGGTTCATACCATGGAGGACCACAGTGGGGGCTGGGGGAAGCTAATCAAGCCGCTTCTTCCCCTGAGTTCTGTAAGGAAACTTGGAAGGAAGATGAGTACTCATGAAAGAACAGCCTGTAAGCTCTGGCAATTTCTGAAAGCTTGCTAACATGGAAAATACTGGGGGGTGGGGGGTAGAAAGTGGAAGGATCTCAACTGACTTAAATGGTCACCGATCTACTTTTCCTGACAGCGGCAACGAGCCATGCCAGACAGAGATGGGCCTCTTGAAAATCAAGAGTAAAAACTTTGACAGTTGTGATGCACGCAAGCACTAACCACCCATATGCACATATGTGGCTTACAACGAAATACTTGGAAACAGTATTTGCTTCCTCATCCCTGTGATGCCAGGCAAAGATGTGAATCAGCACACTAAAAATCCTAGAACAGAGTTAATGCCATTACTAAGTGTGAGAATGAAGATTCTTCTGTCCTTTAAGGTTGAGCACAACATCAAACAGAACCTGCTTCACAGGCCACTGTTGTTTCAGGCGGAACAAGGGAGATAGGAACACTTGCCCTCTCCACACAGATGATATGACTTCTAGGTTCCTGCTATGATGGGTTGCCAGTTGTTTTGCCCAAAGTCACTAAGAATGTTAGCCTGTCTCTGTTTTTCTTGCTCCTTTCCATCGTATGCCAAAGTTCATGGCAGAGAAGCAGATCACTGGTAAAATTTAATAAGATTAATGTAGTAAAAGCCCTGCCTGATCAGGCTTTCCCTGAAGAGGAAATTAAGTAAAACAAGCCACACTTGTAACAGTATTTTTAGTTACACAGGAGCAAAGCAGATGAAACAAGAATAAATTAAAAATTAGATTATTTCTGTTATTTTTATGCAAGTTAAAGAAATAGGTTCTTTTTCATTATTGAAGTGTAATTTATCTTAACTAATGATGCACACACAGCACGTTTAATTGACTACTGTGAACTACTAGACTATGAGAAAAGTAACTTACCTAAACAAGCTGGGAGGAGTTTCCACCTGTGTTTTCAATTAGCGTGTAAGACAGTTTGAAAAATACTTCTGCCTCGCTAATAATATTATTCACATGCGCTCTGTGGGAGAGGCCAAGCAACGTGCTTCGAAATTGGCTCAGCAGTCTCAGTCCAGCTTTGGAGACGGTATGAGTTTTACAATGACTGGACAACCCGGGTGGAGCTCAGCACTGATTCTGTCTAAGTGAATCCACATGCAGTATAACTTAACTTTTGGGAAAACAAAAGACAAATCCCCAGACTCGAACACCCTTTTTCACAATGCTGAAAAGAACACCCTCTACACCACCTGATCTGACTTTTCTTAAAATGTTATTCACAAATAAAAACTAGGAAATATATTACTAGCAGATTTTGCATTCCCTTCAATCCCCTTGCAAGATATTTCAACAGTTAGGCCAAGATCCTAAATTAATCTGAGGACCTCATGAGAATGTAATCGCTAACTACCTTTGCATTTGTCCTATCATACATGCCTTTGCCTGATGACATTATGTTATGCTGTTTGAGGATATGAAAAAGCAAAATACGTGGTTGGGTAGTCTTGTTCATGAAACACTCTGCAGTGAAACAAGAGCACCGAGTTGCTAACATCGCAACAAATAAAACTGTATTTTCCCCTTACACAGCTTTACATGCAGTAACTGGATGCATGTCCTGAGGTTGACTGTAAACTCACCTGAAGTTTATTCAGGTACTTCTAGGGCATTTCTACAGAGAGATTCCCTGTGTCTAACAGATCACAAGCTCTGTTTCAGTGGCATTATTTACTGACTCTCCTTCCTCTGTCTGGCTAGTGCTTACTGTATTAGCTGTCTTTGACATCTGTCTTTCTGTCATATTTGATTTAAATAAGCCAGGTTACTAGAGAAAACATATGGATAAACACATAGACACTGAAATTAGCTTTATGTGAGCATATGTGATAGGAAACAAGACTAAAATAATCCTCAGTCCTTTTAGAAGGTGAAAGACAGCATCCATAAAATCTAAATAGCAACTATTAATACCACAGTATCACAAGCTCAGCCCCTGCAGTTACCAAAGGAATTTCCTGGGAGCTGATCAGCTTTCTTCCTCTCCTCTGAAATCAGATGGGAATGTCCTTGAAGCAAATTCATCATTGTAGGAAACAATTAAGGAAAAGAGAAAAAGGGAAGAAAGAATGACTTACGTAATTTAGATAAAACCCTCTGTGCGAGTGACCTTGTAGTTGCCACTCAAAGCTATGTAGTGGCAGAGGACTAAATTTTCAGATCCAACCTCTTTCCTGGTAGCAGTGCTGGAGAAGCACAAAGTCGGCCAGTGCCTGAACTTTAGCAGAAAGGAGAGAAAAACCTGTGTGGCACTAGGGTGGCTTCTCAAGTCAACTGAGGCACGAGCTACCAGCTATTCACAGTTCTACGCCTCGGAGGATCTTAAGGCTGAAGAATCCAGCCTAGCCTGAACACAGCCAGCAACTCCAGGGGCTGTAAGATCACGCCTTGACATTGTTCATTGTGCACGCAATGCCATCCTCCCTGAAAAAAAAGAGGAATACAGAACGTGGAAAATTATTTGGCAGTTGGTATTCAACAGCTCAGAAGAAGATACTTGGAGTAAGCCAGGCAGAACAAGAAGAATACTACTGCACTAATGCAAATTTTTCTAATAGTGAGTAAAAACAAAAAACCCCAACCCAAGCCCCCAAAACCTATCCACTGGTAATACACAAATGGGATTCTACTAATTCAGAAAAAAATAACTAATGCCAGTGTGCATTACAGTTTTAGGGGAAGCAGGTACTTTTAGATGAATCTGATTTCATTCTGTAAGAGTTGGGTAAAATATGTTGGCTAATGGCCAGCGAGGAACCATCAGCAAACAGAGATAATTGCAGAGGGGATCTGTGAGGCCATACACACAACTTCCTCACAGGGCTCCACACAGAGCCACCTACTTCACTGAGGACCATCATCCAGCTTAAGGACGCAGAAGCTCCATAGTTGTTCCTCCAGAGCTTACATGGAGCTGCTCTGTTTCATCTGGAAAAGGTAAAGTCCAGGGGAACCCCCAGGACACCCAGGAAAGTTCCTTCACTGTAGGTAACAACCACCACGGCAAAACAAACACAATGGCAGAAGAATCCAGAGCCACTGTCTCAGCAACAGTCAGCAGGAAAAAACTTGCTAAAAAACAGGGAAGGCAGATGATATGGAGGAATTGTTAAGAAGTAAAAATGATTTGTCTAAACTGTAATCTCCATCTTTCACAGAAACCCATCTAAAGCTGCCTTAAATAAAGAACAGCATCTTATGCAGACGACTGAGCAGAAACACACTGCCCCAGAAGCATGCGTATCTGGCACACAGATGTCTGATCTGGTACACGTTAGCTCAAGCCTTTGCAGTTAGCTTATCATTTTGTCTCCACTGTTACAGGTGTGAAACACTAAGTGTTTTCCCTATGAAAGCAAAGTACTGACTGTATCTGTAAAGAACGATGAAAAGCGATCCAAGTCACTCGGCGCACCTATTCCTACAGCCGTACTGTTGTAATGTGGCTGGACAGACCATCGTCTCTCTGTTATCCTACACTAATCTCTCTAAACTGATCTTTCTAATATTGCTAAATGACGTGGTATTTCTGCACTGTGGAAGAAGATCCAGAAACTGCTGGGTGCAGGCATTCTATCTATACATGCTGTACGGGTCACAGAACAACTCATTACATTGTTTACGTGTAGCCACTGTAATTTGAAAGGCACAAACACTGAACCTACAGTGGATTACTGGAGGAGCTCAGTCACTTTCCTGTTTATGCAACTGAATTTCTCCATATTTTCAAGAAGGGGGAGAATTAAAAAATTAGAACAATAGCTAATGTATTTGGACTTTTAAATTACTCTTTCATGACCTTTAAAACCAATTTTTTTTGTCACGACACTGCCAAGATATGGCAGTATGAATACTTATGTAGGGGAACTAAAACAATCACAAAACTGTTGAGCTTCTCTGTAAGCTGATGGAGAGCACCAAGTTCCACGTTGTTCTACATTGTATGCCCAGTATAGCACCACTGCACTCTTTAGGTTACACAAAGCTTATACCAGTTCACAGCTTCATAAGAGAAAATGTGCATAGTGATGTTTGCTTTAAACTAGTATATGTGTATTCCAAGAGTACAAGTGGCTTTTTGTTACATGGAATACACACAAAATAGCTCCATTACATGGATTATAAAGCACAGAATCACTGAAGCTAAACGTGACGTGGGACTAAACAAAGCCACTTCGTTCAAAACAGATAGTACTTCTCCATCACAACTGATGGACAGACATGCTTTCCCCAAGTCCTCACATTTAAACTCCAAACTCGAAAGTAAACTTAAAACCACAAAAAATAATTTAAAAGACCAGATCTGCAAACATTAATCCAGTGGCTGCATTCCCAGAACAGTAAATGTGCACATACCACTTTTGTAAAAACTTGCATTAATTTCAGCTAAATCTGAGCTCTTCAGTCCTTCTGTCTTTCCCCTCACTTGAAAAACTGCCAGTCCTTCCACTGGCATATACTAAATGGGGACATCTGTAGACACAGGCATCACTATGCTGGCAAAGAGCTTGCTTAAGGACTGAAAGCCTATGAATAGTTTATCACTATGGAACTATGTTGCCTAGATTTGAAATTGGCCCAGTATTAAAATGTCTGACTGACCAACGAAAGACAAAGTATGGTTTGGGCTAAAAAGCTGCTTTTACTCTTTTCACAGAGGGGCATGCATCAGCCTCTGCCTTGTGCTCCTATATATAGCACCCTGATACAAACAAAAAAGAAAAGTGAAGATTGAGCTTTTGACTCAAAAAACAGAATTTGTTGAATCTTGAATGAGATTAGGTTTTATGATTTTATTAACCCTCTCTTTTTCTTCTTTTCATAAAGGTCGTAATTTAAAAACAAAAATAAGTATCTACTGACATTTAAGCAGAAGGAGTTTAAATCAGACCAAGTGAGCCATTAAAATGTAACGAAGTTACTATCAATCCACAATGGAGGAGTGCCTGCTAATGATCTATTCTATGAAAACCTTCCATCAATAATATGTATTGCTGATTCACAATGCAGTATTTGTGGATTTTCATTGTCCTGTGGATACATGCACAAAATATAAAAAGCATCGGTTTGGTGACTTCCAAGAGATAAGGTGGATGGGGAAAGGGAAAACAGTGATAGTTTAGGTCCAGAACCAAGGAAGGAGCACACTTGGCATTTTTCCTGTTATTTGTCTTAAAGTTTACTCCCTGAAGTCATGCAATTTATTTTCCTGATCCCTCCAGAGCGTACAAATTGGTAACACGGGGACTCAAAAAATACTTAAAAGCTTCCAGCTCCAGCCTTTTAGCATTGGTCGCAGTGAGGAGCTGCAGCTTACTCCATGCTTGCGTGATACTGGCAGAACGTCCTCTGGAGAACTACTATGGCTACTTCACAGCAGAAGGGAACAGGCAAGAAGGTTATGACAGGCTGGCTCTTGGATGCCTTCAGAGTCAGCAGGGAGAAATGCAGACCCTGCCCACAACCTCCGCACAGCCTCGTGCACCTAAGGACCTGGCCTTCCACACTTGATGACTGACCTTCAATCCACCTGAGCTGTGGGGTCATCCTGGATGTCTCCCCACACCCTTGAGGAAAGTTCTCTGTGCCCCTATGATGCTTCTTGAGAAAGAACAGTCAGGTTGTAAGTGGAGCTCTGCCCACACCCAGCCACATGAACCTCCACAGGCAGTGAGGAGGGACAGCTGGCGAGGACATCAGGTGGGGAGGAAGGAAGCCTTCTGTGGGTGTTAAGTACATTTGCTGTAGACCAACCCACCTTTTCAGATTAAATCCACATCCTCTGCTCTCACAGACGCAAATGTGCGTGTGGTCTTACTCAAGCCTAGTTACTTTGCTGAAACATAGATGGCACAGGAAAAGGCGAAGTTCTTGCAGAGGACCAAGCAGGGGTTTAAAAAGGGATTAATCATGCTTTCCCAACAAGGTCAAAAAAGCAGTATTATTAAATTTCTTTTAAAATCAACTCTTTTAAACTAAAAAAGTTATAATGAAACCAATTAAAAATTGACAATCACATTTCTTAAAGCACAGCAATTCTTTCCATTTTGGGTGAGGAGGAGTGGGCGAAGCCAAACCACATATATATATATATATATGCGCACACATACACCCACTGTGCTTTCTTTAAGAAGATAAATAAGATCTTAAAGCTTCCTGCAGTCTGAGATGAAATCAAAACTTGACTAGAGCTCTTCGTCTATCCCATTCCACTAATACAGTTACATTTCTTTAAGAAAGCTATACTTGTACCGTATGCTCTTCCAGCATTTTGCTTTCACCTACACATTTTGCCTTCTCAAGCAATAGCTTCAGACTTGTATTTTTCCACTATAAACTGACATCAACCCAAAACCTGCCCCTTAACAATTCAAGGGCATGTAGGCACAAAAAAAATATTGTCCTCCTAAGCAGGCTGGGCGTGGTGTTTGAATGTTGTACATTCCTTCAGTTAATTGAAAATTATATCTCTCTTTTCAAAGGTTCAGTAAACAAATGGCTTGGCAAAAAGACATTGAGAAATAAGCCAGGAATACCTAGTTCAAATAACTTCTATTTCATTTATTATGCCATTAATATATATGTTGATACGCAACAGAATTTCTGATGCTGTAAGCCAATGTCCTCCTTTAAAAAGAAAAGGAAGAAAAATCAGAAAGTAGGGCACTACCAAAACCTAAGAACTTGGCAGTGAGCCAAAATGAAGATCTATATATACAGCTTTACTAACCCCAGTGAATCATCCCAAAATTGACACCCAGATCAACAAAAAGTAACAGAAATTCCTTCTCTCTCCCTCCACCTTTTTTTTTCCTCTCCAGAAGACCTATTTGTGACAACCATATTCATTCTCCAAGGCATGTCATGTCTATTACAGACATGCAACTGTTTCACAGCACAGGTTTGGGGAAATTTCTGAGCCTCAATACTATTGTTATTTCATTTATTTACCAAGGTACACTTATCTGGAAAAAAAAATTTCTACAATATTGATTCATAGAAACTGCATACACATTCAGAGACACTAAATACAGTTTCAGGAGTTCTTAAAATAATACCAAAGACTCAGAAGAAATCAGCTGAGCATTAAGAAAAAAATGTGTATATACTGAGATATGCTGACTTTGAAACAGCCTGTTTTCTTCAAAACACTGAAAAAGGATAGTCTTGTTTTTAGGGTTTTTAATATTGATTCTTAAGCCTCCTTTTTATGCAACCATGCTACCACCATTTTCAACAATTTTCAAGATTTGCTGTCAAGTCTTAAAAGTGGTATCTCAGATACTTTTTACCTTGTCTTTTGTTACATTCATGGATTTGCTCCTTAAAACTTAAGGCACCCTGCTTTTCAGCTGAAAGATGTGGAAATTTTCAGAACAACAGAAAAGCACACAACAGAGAAGGTTAATTTCAGCTAAGAGCTGCTGGCACAGGTGACCGCATTTCACAACAATATGAACTAAAAAAAAAAGAAAGTATCTGAGTATCTTGAGTATCTGCATAGGGCCATAGGAAGAGCCCCGCGCTCTCCAGCTCTCGGGAGCCAGCCCGACTCTCTCATCTGCCGTCACACAAAAGGCAGGGACTGTGAACACGAACTCTTCCCCATGCTAAAATGTCGGTGCTGGCTGGTCCAGACTTCAAGCTGCAGGCATGCCTGTTTGTCTATCATGTTGAAGAAAGAATTTTCTTAATAGTTCTACTTTAAATGGTCAGTGGGGGATGCTTCCCGTGATGCCCTGAGTGCTCACAATGTCCTTTCGGCTGGGCAGCACAGCCCACCTCCCAAAACTATTGGTTCATTAATTTATTTGGTACAACAAGTTTGGGAACTTAGAATAAAATCTTTGTACGCCTGACAGTCTACTTCCAAATTTAATATCAGAGAACGAAAAAAGAAAAAAAAAGGCATTTTAACACTACTATTAAAAAGAAAATACGTAGTTCCACCGGCCACAACTGCAGCTTTTCAGAAAGGATGTGTCACCCCCAAAGTGGGAGCAGCAGCGTCTGTGCTGTTCCCTGGAGGTACTAATTCCTTCCTCTGCATTAGCCTGAAATGTTAGCCCACTCCTTCCAGGAGCTGCCATGTTGGTGTGATCAGATTAGACAGGATTTTTATTCACAGTCACGAGGCTCCTCACTGCTCTCTGATCTCAGCACAGAAGGTCAACTGCATAAATACCGGGCAACCGAAACTGCACAGTTATGACCAGACATCCTGTTTGCTGTGAATTCTATTTTTAATACTTTTATGATGTTAATAACGGGAACTCCCAGTTTAACCAGTTTGCTTTTTGTTATAATTTATCCTGCAGTTAGTTAATCCAAAAACACTTTATCAGAGATCCCAGTGTGTACAGATTCTACTCCTCATTGTCAGTTTTAAGGTGCCTTTTCCTTGCCAAGCTCCCTGCTCCTGGATTTCAGGAGCTTTCCAGGCTGTTCTGAGGAGCAAAGACAGAGGTTTTCATAAAGACTTCAAAAGGGTCCCCCTGTTATCTAATCTTAAAGCAGTATAGTCAAAGAAGATTGTAACATTTGGCTTCTGTATGGTAGCCAAGACATTAGAAAGAATACAAAACTCAAAACATTTTATGCAGGAATTTCCTAATAGTGAATTAGCCAGGAGGCTGTGAAGGTTGGGAATTGCGGTGCACACTGAACACCCACCGGGAGACGGATATTCCCATTTGGGACAAAGCCTTTCTTAGCAAGAACAGGTACTCCTTCCCTGAGAACTTACAGTGTAGGTGCCACCTAGACTCGGGTTTCCCTCCCACACTGGCCATTTATTCCTTCTCTCTTAGGTAATAACCAGGCATCTCTCTCAGCCCTCTCCCAATCACTTGTGGTGTGACTGCGAACATTCACTCACTGCTTTTTAGTGGATGCTCTCTTACACACAATTCAAGCTCAGCAGCTCCTGCTGAAAGGCAATTGGCTGTCTTTTGCCCTCCCCCAGTTTACCAACCATCACCTCAATTGACCTAGCAATGGTTTTAATTTTAAAAGAGTGTTTTGATTGAGCATTCACATTGACTGGCTTATACACAACATATTCAGTCCTTATATCTTGCTTAGTTCAAACACATCTTCTTTCCCCTGTATGGACTGCAGATTTCCAGAATGAATGCTACACATTTAAAAAATGAAGTAACTAAAACAAAACCCCCAGAGTAAATAGTTGAAAACTTGATCTTTTTTCTTTCCAGGGGGAATGCCTGCAAAAGATACAAGGCTGACAGAACTCGCGTCAACTCAGAGCCTCAGATGTTGATACGTATCTTCAAATCTACCCTATCCTTGGCTTTTGCTGAAACAATCAAAAAAGGATTTTAAGCAATACCAACTCTCTTGTTAGCTGTTTTAGGAGCCATTCCTATTGAGAAGGAATAAGGAATGGCTTACCTCACCCCAAAACACTCAGCAACCTTTAGATACAGCTAATTTTTAGCTATTGCCAATCTTGTCCAAACTTAAATCAAGAAACCAAAGGCTCTATATAGCCACTGTTCCCCCCAGAAACCCAGTCTAGTTATCAAAACTGTCAGCATACTGTAAAAACATTTAATCTGCATAAACATTTAAGAGTTGATCTATTGCCATTTGGGTAAAAAAAACCTAACCAACCCTATTCTGGAACAGCCTACTTTGTAACAGAAAGGCCTACTTCAAAAGCACTAGTCCTCAGAAGATGACCGCACATTCCTTTAGCATTTAAAATGACTGGGAGAGCTATTGGATGAAGCCAAAGTATATACTGTTTTTTCAGCCCTGTGTAATCCCCACTTCCAAATTATGATCCTGTTTTTACAGCAAATTAGGTAAAGATACCTTCATGAGGTATCATTTGTGTTTGAGCTAAAATGAAGCCATCACATTCTTAACATTTAAGTTTTTATGTTTTAGTATTTTCTGTGCATCCAAAAATGCTCCAAAATCCTTCATAAAATTAACACAGGCACATTCATGAAGAATCGGTTCTCTACAATTTATATTATATGACAGTAGTATCTTCCACAAGAACAGATGAACAATGGCACAAAAAGAAAAGAAAGAAGGACAAGTGTATCGGTAATAGCACAAAGTTGCTCCATACAGAAAGATCTATTCACTTTCCATTGATTCAATTGAAAAGAACAAAGCAAGCAGACATTAACCTTTTATCTTCTCCCCCTTTTTTCACAGGCAAACCAGAAAAAAAAATAGTTTAACAGAGGTTTAAATTAGGTAAAGAACAGGTATGCGTTACAGTAGTGTATCTATAAACATTCTCTGGTTAGAAATGGATTTTCACCCTCATGATAGCCATTTTTGCAAAGGGAGGAAATAGAGATTGCTGAAACTCAAGTCTTCCCTACAAAGAAATGAGGAAAATGAGGGTAGCGAACATGGTAAGAAACCATGTGAAAATACAGGCAGACAGGACATGATGCAAGACAGAAAATGAGAATAAAAGAACTGCACTTGATATATGGTACTGTGGAGAGACTGACTTAACGATTGTGTCGCTCTACCTTTCATTTTGCTCTAAGCACCCAGTGCTGCTAACCCTGACACCAGCAGGAACTGTGGAGAAGACTTAAGCATAGATGAGTAACTGACTGTCAGAATTTTTAAAGTTGTTTTCTCTAATCACACATGAATCTAAACTTGTCAAATATACAGTTATTTCTAAAGCATAGCACAATTCTGAGTTGAAAAAAAAAAAACCCAAACAATTGTGGTGATGCGTCATTTCAAAGTTTAATAGAAATTTCTGCTTAAAGAGGCATGGGACAATGTTTATTTCATGATTCTTATTCATAATATAACCCAAAATACTGGCAGGAATAGCTGAGGCACCCTGCCATAAAGACTCACAGCAATATAGACATAAAGCAGGCCAAGGAAACAAATGGGAAGTCCATTTGGCCATTGCGACATCACATAAGACACTTGCTAAAGTATTAAAAAATACAACTGAAGTCTAAACAGGGAAAAAAAAACCAACCAACCAAACCCTAAAACATCGTCTGGTTGAAATACACCGCATAGTTGCATGAAGCTTCAGGTGTTCAGAAAAAAGGGGGAAGCCTTTTTGGGGGAGGGGATCCTCAGATGAAGGAAACTTGAGCAAAGAAGTTTGAGGGGGTTGTTTTTTATCTATGTCTCTTTGAGTCCCATAAATAAGAACCTATTTATCCTGGATATATTTTTGATCCAACAAAGAAAACATACATGAAAACGATTTGCATCCCAGTTGCTTGTTCTGTCAGTCACATGCTTCATAAAAACTTCAAATAATTCTTGTCTTGTAACCATGCCTAATTTAATATGAAAGTCAGAATTTCAGATCAAACCCTCAGGGGAACTCAGCTGGATTTACTGTTAAATCTTTGCCAGTGCTTTGGAAAGACTCCGCATTGCAAAACACCCACCCAGTCCACTCTTAACTAAGCCAAGATGGCAATAAATTCAATAAACTGGAAAAAAAAGCCAATTGCACTATATGCTAGCTTCCAGAATATGAAGGATATCCTTGTAAGGGCATCTTTAACTTGATATTCCCCTCCATGTATCTTTTCATTCCCATCTCCCACATCCTAACATTAACAGCAAACACAACATAATTAAGTAGCCAAATTCTCCTTACCTGTAACTTACAGCAACTTTACTTCTATGTCCAGTTTTGGAGTGTTTTACAGGCCCACAGTAGGGCTATTTGTAATATTCCCAGAGGAGAACAGAAGCCTCCACAGTGGAAAATGCAGGTACTGGCCGGGGAGGGGAAACACAAAGAGAAAACCTCGAGCTTCAATTTTCCTTCTACAATTCCTTTCCTATGCCTGCCTAGATGTCCTCAGCCAACACGTGAGTAGAAATGAGCATTACAAAAACTCAAATATATTATTTGTGTTGATATCGCTTCATGGCTTGTTCAATTCCCATTTTGTGACTTACAAAATTATAAAAACTTTTAATATAATTAGAATCACAATAATGAAAGTGATGGCATATTGATCCAACCTCTCTCACTTTCCAGTTTTTCCTCTGCGTAATTATTATTGAGCTTTTTTTTCATCTGTGAGTAATCCAGAATTCATGTTTCTGTGTCCATAATCAGGTTTCCATAAACTTTAACAGATACTTGCAATGTTATGACCAAGTAAAACTCACATAATAGTCTTCAAAAGTAACTCTTTTCCACAATCACAAGGGATTTTTATTCTGTCATGAAAAGACATTTTTACAACATTTTAACCATTTGGCATGGTTTGAGGGTGATAAAAATATTCAGATGATGATGACTCAGGAAGAGATAAGCTGAAAAACACTAGCTTTTTATTGATGAAAGGAATACAGTCAAACACCGGCTAGCGTATGATTTGGAAACATCGAGTCGTATTGCAAGACAAACACGGGTAAGATACTGAACAGCTGATGTCTAACACAGAGAACAATTCACATTTCAATTCCCTTACATTGCTCTGACACCAGCAACAACAACAGGAACTCCCTGAACTCTAACAGTCACCACATCTACCAGCTTCGGTGTGTTTTACAAGTATTAGCTTGGCCTGACAAGTAACAAAACACTTAGCTGAGTATATTCTTACATTACAAAGATGCAGAACCTGAAACTGCCTGCCCTCTCGACATGGCACAGAAAGCATAGTAAGTTTCAGTAATTCTGCGGTCTATGCATGTTTAAGACAACATCTCTGTAGAAGTTTCCCAGATTTTGGCACTGTAAATGGAATGAGGAGCAACGGTAGGGGTTACAGAAACACAATGATGCGCCCAATATCGCTTTAGTTTAAAAAGAGGGACACGTCAACTAAAGCAGCAGCAGCACCATGACCTAGGTGTAAAGATGCATTGGGACCCATAGCTCACTGCTCAGCTGAATGCTCAGATGGAAAACAAGCAGGATATAAGCTAAGGAGGAAACCAGAATTCCAGACTCCTAATTGCTCAGCCATCTTTTTGTCACAACAAATGTGATGTCATAAAGACAACACAATTATAGAGCAAGAAAGTGACCTTTTGGACACGATCATCTCACTACTCCGCAAAAAATCAATCCGCTTACTGCGTTGGACTTAGACACACAATGAGAAGGATCACGGATACATGAGGGAGCACTGTCTTCTATACCCAAACGATTCAAGTGTGACAGTCCAATATAAATGGAAGTTTCTGAGTAGTTACTTTAAAAAAAAAAACCACACAGGCACCCAAAATAAAGCAAAAAATTGCAAGCATATGGCACCATGGAAGAGTAAACAATATTGCTTTCAGGCCCAGCCAAGGGATTACTGTTACATGAGGAAATCAAGGTTGACTTTTAAAAATCTAAAAATAATTCTAAGAATGCTTCCTGTCTCAATGCTCTGTACAAGAGAAAACAAATGAAAAGACTTAGTGTCTACACGCCATCTAGGTCATTGGTATTACACAACCTCCCTTTTTAAAAACACTTCAAACAAATTCCTATACAGGACATTCACAGGCTTTAACTGATTAAAAACAAGTGCCAGATATGAAATACACCCTGCAAGTACAAAATGGCTTGTTTTCAGAAAAAGTCCCTGTGCCCCCAACAAAACAAGAGAATCCGATAGTCTGACCAGATACTTTTAATTAAATATAACTTGTTAAATATTTACTTACATGCCACTTTATACCAGAAGGCCAGATTGCTACACAGGACATTCACACAAGATACTTAACTTTGTATTTCTGTCTTACGTAGCTGCAAAGCGACGTACATCATTAGGATACCTCTATAGTAAAGAGTTATGTATGCAATTGTTCTTTATCATAGGATCCAGCTCTGCACTACTTCCAGCTTAGGAAGACAGGAACAGATTTGTCCATCATATCTCTTTCTGTGCTGTGCAGACACAAGACACAGGCACATTTCTGGCTTCTAAACTAAGTACCATGCCCCAAACACCCTATCATACCATGCCTGAAAGTTTTACGATCAAAACTGTTTGCACTGAAAAAAACATGATTTAGCAAGCTTTTATTAATTATTCTACTCTCCCTTTGTGTTAAAAGTTACAGGACTGCATACGCTATTTAGACAATCAAAGACAAAATGTTAAATTGCTGTCCATTAAACTATTACCCTTTAAAATACAGTCAAAGCCAACATTTATATTTGGTACTTAGAAACCACTAACCATAGCCTTAATTCATTACTAGAAAGTATGTTCTATTGCAATATAAATATTGATAAAACGAATCCTCCCATGCTCAAGTTCACCTTATCAGTTACACTGCTATATGCACTGGGCCTTTCATGGTATTACTGGGGGGATGAAGTCACAGCACTAGCTTCTGGTCCCATCGCTGCTACAGGTTAAAATATCACCAACCTGCCCATACTTTGGCGCACAGAGCACTAACAGCTTCATGGAAAATTGTGTGGCTTAATTCTTTGGTATTTATAACACAGAGAGCCCTCAGGTGAAGGTTTGTGTTAAGACACCAAACTTGAAGACTTCAGTCCCTTTCCTTGCCCCGCCCAGCTTTCTTAGATATCTTTGGACAATCTACCTAGCATCTCCATGCCTTGGTTTACCATCTCTAAAATCAAGATAAACATTCTTATTTCAATTCTGAAGGACAGAAAATTTTTAAGAGAGATGTTACACGTTTTTGAGGGGTCTCCTGCAATGGTAATGAGGGTTTTTTCCTTACAAAAAAAAAAAAGCACTTTGCAATTGCTCAGTAGAAGACACTTTGCAAACACACAGCTGCATCAAAACTGTATCTTCACACTACTAGGTAGTATTTTCTGAGATGTCTAGAATCTCTCAGCTACTTTTATACAACTTCATCCTGCAACTTCGAGCTGCTGTAAAACTAGGAGCAATGCATGTAATACAGACAAGCATTTTGTTGTCATATATGTTTCCTCTCCTGTGCTGATAAACAAGCATGGTAGTTTGTCAAAGAAGAGCAAATGCTTAATTCCTTGAAAAATATTACAGATGTTAAAAAATAAGGGGGTCTATTAGAACAAAAGTACGGTATATTAATTGCGTAGACTGGAAGAACTTTTAAAATGCACCTTCTGTTTACATAACCAGCTCTATAAAAGCAGATAAGCTGAAATCACATTCCCTGGCTTCTTAGTCATTTCAAGCAATCACTTCTCCTAAATATGAATGCATGTGTTGCTTGGGCTTCACACAAGATAAAATTATAAATCTTTTTACTTCCTTCTATTTCTTAGCAAGCATTTGAAAACTTAAGAGGCTTGCTCAGGGTAACACCTGTTGTCAAAAGAAGAGGCCGTTTTTATCAAGCCACAGTGAAGTTTATTTGGGTGATAAACTTAGAATTCCACCTTGTGGGTTTCTTGCACTATAAACTGGCATACGCTCAGAAGGGCACCTACTTTTAACTTTTGCTTTAACAAGCAAAAGAGGGGAGGGGAAATCGCAGGACGTAGAAGGAAATTGAGCCTAAGGCAAATGAATTCTACAGTTATCCTCCCTCAAATATTATATCCCCCCTCTCCCTCCCCCCCAATGGTTTAATCTATACTGTAAGATATAAAAAAAAATAATCACACAACATCTCCCAGTAAAAAGCACTCTGGGCAATTAGGAAAAGTCAAATCTTCTCTTCAAACAGAAAAGTGGTCACTTGGAAAGAAGATCGTGAGGATGAATGACTAAGGCCTGGTTCAGCAAAGCATTTAAATATATGAGTAGCTTCACTGAATTTGTCAGAAGTACAGCCAAAAACCAGAGAAATCTCTTGAATTTAAACAAAATCAAAACAACCATAGTTACTGCAGAATGGACACTGAGCTGGTCATCTTTTCTTTGAAATAAACAGGATCTTAAGCAAGGAAACATTTGATACTCTCTAGCTTTATTTCATTTCCATTTGCAATACGGATGACAGAACATATGCAAGACACTCATCAGTCTTCAAAGACAAGTCCTAAGTCCCTTTTTTCTCAGGTATTTGTGTTAGGAGTGAAGAAGGAAACCAACTGTAAGGCAAATTCATTACATGAGTGTTCACCACATTTGGAGCATGCGACCTGAAGAGTACGTAGGCTATAGTTCATAAAACCAAAACATTAAATTCTGTGAGAAGCAAAAGTAATGAAATACAATTTCTTAGGAACTTGTGTCTCATGACCAAACTGTCTCATAGGCTCAAAATGTCAACAGAAATGTTTCTTGTGGTTGGGACAGTCATAACTTCTTCCCCCTCACGCATCTGTTAGGATTCCCAGAAATGATGGGGCTCACACTTCGGCCTTGCCTTTATGTGGGCTTTCCCCACAGCATCTTGAACAGGAACATGACAGATTTAGAGCACTAACAAGTTTCATTGAAAATGCCCAATGGGTGCCTAAATTAAAGGCAGAGAAGGGAGAAAGACGCATACAGAACAACATAATTGCCTAAGCTTCTTTTCCATCAGCAACTTTTCCGGATAAAAAGAAATGCTTTTCTTGAAAAATGATTGTTAACTAGAACACAGTTATAGCACAGGAGGACAACAACATTCTTGTACCTTCTTTATTAAGCAAATTGTCCCTGGTAATAATTTGTTAATCAAAACTATGGAAAATTTAAGTATCAATACCCTGTGCTTCAAGAATGCTGTTCAGATACAGAGACTGCCTGGGTGGAGGTCAGTGTAGGATAAGAATTTAGCTTAATAGTACCAAGAGAAAAGGAAAATATTTTCTGTTTGCTCATCCACAGGCAGATGGCAGTCTCAATAAAATGACAAATATTAGACAGCTTCTATCTTGTATCTCATCAGATCAAAAATATTTTCTATATTTATATAGCATATATAGAAATATATTTATATAGCATAAATATCCATGCTAATGTTGAGACATTGTAGTCTAGTTTCAAATGTTGGTATAGGTTTCACAAAACCTGTAAGCAACGCATCTGATGAGAGGAGCTAGACAATTGTGAGTAGTCACCCAGTTTGTGCCCGCAAGAAAAGTAACCCAAGAAAATATATGCAGCACAGACCAAATGAGTATAGTACAATTTACACACCTTTAAGAATTTAATCCTATCCGTTTAATTAAAATAACAAAGAATGTGTTTGCTTTTAACAGTGAGCTACCTTCCTGCTCTAAAAGAACTTCTTGGGGGGTCTGGAAGGGGAGAACAGTAGTATAATTGTGCCCATGACTACTTTTAGTACTATGGCCATCAAAAAGCAGATTAAGAACTACCAAAACCTTTTTAATTGCTTTTGTAAAAGGTCTAGCCTCTGCCTTCTGTGCTCATATATTTCTTTAAATAATGATGTCCACACTGACAGACTCCTATACATGGGCTTTTACTATACAGTAAGTGAACATAATCTAAACTGAAAAAGACATAGAATGAGGACAATAGCTAAGACTGGTCATCAAAAAATTGTTAAGCCTATTTCTGACAATACGTAATAAATTTAAGACTGAAATAAAACACATGTAAGACTGAAATAAAGCACACGTTTGTGCCAGCAGACCATTAAACTTCCTTTGGAGTCATTACAGTCAATCACATCAAGAAGGTCTTGGGGACATTTAAATCAAGTGGATTATTCAGCTGCCATGCACAAGCGTATATTCTCAACTAATAAAAAATCCATAGGAAATTCTGTAGAAGAAAACTTATGAAGTGTTTGAAAGCAGCGTGCTACTTTTTTCCAAATGTAGTAAGTTGCTCCAGTTGCAAACGCCCTGAAAGGGACAGCCTTCTTTCTGCTCACTACATCACCACTCAGAATTCACTGCATAAACACTGGCAGGGCAGAGAATTAAAGAAATATTAAAAATTATCAAATACTTTTTGGTTTTCTGTTATTTTGGAAAGAAGAAAACTGTTCTCATATTTTCTATTTCCTGTTTTATTAAAGACAAAAGGTATTTGTAAGCTAAGGTACAAAGGAGCACATTTCAACCATCAAAAATAGGGCTTTATAACTAGAAACAACAGCAGAATGAAAAGTTAGTAGCATTAGTAGATCCCAGTAATGTAATTCATCTTGTTAGTATCATATGATAATAGGCACAAACATCGCCTCATTAAAATGCTTTCAATGAGACTGATTGTCAAATACTGCTCCATCACAGGCGTATAACTAATTTTTCCTACAAATACAAATCAAAACGAAAAAATCTCTCCACTAAAACTGCCTTTTTCTTTCCTGCACAAACCTTGTGTTTTACATTAAAGTGACCTTAATCTTTCACCGCACAGGATGGCTGCTGTCTTGGACCACTATAATTAACAGTGATGTAATTATCTGTAAGCTTTAAACTATTTCAACACATGGACATGCTGGCCTGAGTTCTCCCAATATAGAAATGGTCATCTCCGACTCTGAAAGGGAGCGGGTGCATCATCAAATGCGTGGGAATCAGTTGCTTCATTGATCCAAAAATGTGGCCTGAACGTGGCCTAATAGGAACATTCGCCCTTTGACAACATAATAATAATATCCACCTGGGAGACTCAATCTGAAATATGCTATGCAACAACACCTCCTTGATAATAGAGATGGGTGCTATTAAAAAGGAAACAAAGATCCTGACAGAACACTACTGCAAATAAGATACAGCTGATACTGAGGTCAGGACAGAACTAAATTTTTTGAAGTTATTATTATGGCTAAACCAAAAATTCCACTAATTTTTTTTTTTTTTTGGTTACACATAGACATAGTGGTTTTTTGTTCTATTAAATGTTTCTTAAGTGAACTCTGAAGCAGCACCATCCTAAAAAAAAATAGGTTTTTTAGAGCTGTACAATTACCATTTCCAAACAATCCATAAATACAGATGTCTTTATGGGATGGAAAACTAAATGGTGAAAATATTTAGTTTTAATGGCCTAAAATTATATTCATACGTATTCAGGGGAAAAGTTTTTAAAATTACAGGCTCTGTTTCTCAGATAGCTTAACGTTTACTGCAATTCAGGTCTTGTACATGAAATTTTCCATCCAAATCCCTGTTTGCCAAAGGAATTACATTTTATCTGTAATCAGTGAAGGCCAGCAAATACATTTACAGGTTCCTAGAAAGTTCTGTGAGATTAACAGAATTTGGAAAGGTAAGATACAGCAAGTGACTCCACTGAACGCTCCGAAGAACACGTTAGGACTTCTTACCATGTTTCTTTCAGCTGTTAAGTAGCATACAGTGCATAAGCTCAAGAGGTATTTTTCAGATTTGATCCTTGCTTTGATTCTTAGTTTGGTGGATTCAAGTAAAAACATTAATTTTGAGAAACAAAAAATACGTGGTAATTAAAATGTTAAAGTAATTTTAATGCATTATATGTTAATATTCCCTCACCTGAATTAGCAGAAGCACATAATCCTGAATAAATTCCCTAGTTAAATAAAAGCTCTCTTTTACCACATTGTATTTTCTTCTCCCTAGCTATTTTTTGCTGTCACTTCAAAACATTTTCTCCTTGAAGTATAACACCACAACTCATTTTACTGAATTACAAGATTTGTTTCTTGTGTTTCAGTTACATTGGTGAATTCATTGTTAAAGGACAAAAGAGTTATAGCATTTAGCATTAGTCATACATATCACAACTGCTTTCATTTTAATTTTTTTTTTATTAGAAACTTAACAGCTATTTCAACAAAGTCATTTTTGCTCAGGTTATAAACAGAGCTTAAATACTGACAATTGTAAATCTCTGGAGTAAGAAGAATGACCAATAGCAACAACCAGTAGGAAAAAATCAAAGACAATCATATTTTTAGTAAACTACCAGACAAACTTTAAACACATGAAAACAGTATTTCTGAGAAAGCAGCAGAATTTTTTCTGGGAAAGTTGAATTCTTCCTCAAAGTTTCAGTATAGAATCAAACTAAAACCGAAACAGACAAACATAATTTTGATAATTTGCACGAATCATCTTCCTTACCTAGTATACATATACACACATATTTCAATGCTCCCGAAACTACTGTGTACCTTTGCTATCTCATCCTATGACACTTTTGCTATTGCTGCAATACTTTCAAAGCAGTTTTTATGTTTTAACACTGAACTTCAGATAAAGTGAATCGGTCTCCTAATAAAAAGACATGTGCCCCCTCAAATTCCACAGTGGATACAGACCGCATGCTTACAACTCCACTAGTCTGATTGAAAGATTGTTTTCTTCTGCCTAACACTCAGCACTGGCATGGATAATGGAACCTTTTTTCAAGCAGGCACAGTCCAGTATAACAACAAAAATAATAATAACAGTTAGCATTTCTATCACACTCTTCATAATAAAACACTGATTTTAATCAACCAATTCTTTCCAAGCTCTGTTCCACCTTCTCTAATTTTCCCACACAAACAACACTCTGTATTGATACACATTCTGATTGCTAGATGTGCGGACCAATGATGAAAAGACAGTGTAAGATTAAATGAGGAGTAAAGAACGTATAAGAATAGGACGGATGAAAAAGCAAAGGGTGAATGGGTTTTAACTTGTGTATGTGCACACACACATACTAAAAAGGGTATCTACAGAATACTATAAGCAGAAAATAAGGTGAGCAAAAGATAACTTATGAAACAGAAAAAGTGACTGAAAATAAATAGAAAGTAATGAACAGTACTGAAGGTGATCAAAGGAGACAAAGGAGAACAGAGAAAGAAAAGAGGTGTGAAAAAGATGCAGGAAAGGAAAGGAAAGATTGTAATAACAGCTGCTACGAAAATAAAATTACTTCAGAGACAGAGGAGCAAAAAGGTTTGAAAGAAAAAAAAAGCTCAAAGAGAAAAAAAAAAGAGAGAGGGAGAGAGAAGAAGAGCAAAAGAACAAGAACCCTCTCGTTACCTGACTTGAAAGTCTTTCTCACCCACGGAATTTGTTACACTGCTGTAATCCATCACGTGTGGGTCCACACTGGAGAGCAGCACCACACCTTTCTACACAAGCTTCCCCACTGGTTCATATGCCCCTTGAGTGCAGTTAACGCTACCAGTTAAACAGTTCTCATCCAGCACATGGTATCTTCAAATGTTCTTTAAATACATATATGCATATGTAAAGTCAGCTCCTACAAACTTAACTGTTTAGAAGGCAACTTTTTTCAAGAAGCAATTCCCCGGCAGTTGTCAGCAACCTTTCCTCCACAATTCTGTTTCACTTATTCCATACAGAGTTATCTCTCTGTCCTAGATTTTGTACTTGGATGCAGAAGCAGTTGCTTTGATTTGGCGGTGTCTCAGTATAGCAAAGCCATCCATCTTGTATTAGAAATAGGACTTCCTATCACAAAGAAAAAAAATGATAGAGGAAGATCGGACAGCATAGGCACATGAAAGTTTAGAAGCTACATTGAATAAGTTAGTGCTTGTTTTGAAAGGATAAGCAAGATCAACACAAAGCTCAGGTTTCTAGATGTAGCAAAATACATCAGTATCCTTACACCTGTGATACGAGCTGGTACCAGCTCTCTGACTTCTCTGTTTACCTATTGCTCTGCTTCTCACCTCCCTCTTCTCACTTCATGGTTTCGTTCCTACCTCTGCTACTTTCTTCATGGGCGCCTTACTTTTCCATTACGCGCTTTTTTCTTTCCTGTTCTCTTGTTTATCCCTGAAGAAGTACTTAAACTGCTGTATTATGCCATTTCTGCTACAAGCCAAAATGGAAACAGCTAAAAATCAAGAATTCTAATGGAACAGAGGTTAGCACCATTCACACTGACTGGGTACCACACCGACTTGTAAGCCCATATTGGAAACCTAGTTGTAACCAACTCTGACACCAAATAATACAATAAAGCTCTGCCAGCACCAGAGAGGTCTTTCGCTCTTTTTCTCTTCTCTCGTCTCTAACTGCATTGGAAAAGTCACCATTGCAATCGCCAAACTTCTAAGGAACATGAAGAATCCCACCCTCAGTGCCTAGTCAATGGTTTCACTATCAAAGGTAAGGTTATTGTTACACCTTTTCCTTCCCATGGGGTTAAGTACCCTGCCGATGCAGTGATGTGAATCTGCACTGAACCTCCACGAATTATTAATACTTACGGCTATTAGAAGACAATGTGCATTCTTGCCTTAAATTTTAATTCACATTTCTGCTCACAGATCTTACTCAAGAATTACCATTTAACAAAAACAGTAAGTGTATCTTAGGTTTATACATTAGGTTTTGCGTTTCCAACACGGCAAGCCTACGTGCTGAAGTTCTCTCTCACAAACCTTGGAGCAGCAGGAGGACAACAACCCCCCCAACAGAAACGGAATTTTATCGGTACAAAGGGGTTTTGTGCTGAGGAAGCATTCTCCTATAAAAAGGGACGAGGAGGGCTGTAACAGCATAAGGTACCATTAAGCCTACTGTTAAGATGTAGCAGGGGACCTACTTCGTATCATTTAAAAATTACTTCAAAAGGTATGCAGACTGTAGCTTGTACTAGCGCTACTTGTACCGTCAATGCAATTTGCTCACAAATTCACATGAAGATACATTTTTTATCTTAAAAAAAATCTTCTTCATCTTAACACAAAATGATTGTAAATACAAATGCTACACATACATGCAAACAAATGTTCACATACAGAAATACAAACAGAAATGGAATTATTTGGTGCAACAGTTTATGCTATCTCTGTTTAGATCGTGTCATTCTAAATACAACACCGAACATCTTTCCCAAACGATGTATCCCAGTGACAAAATAAAAAAAGTAGTGAATTAAAGGACACTATTTGGTGGTTTTTTAACTCACCATGGAGCTGGTATATCACCCCCACACAACAATGCACTTTGTAGACATTTGTCATATACTGCAATGCCCATACTAAGGCAACACATCCCAGGAGTTGGCAGCCATGCTATCAGCAAGAATTTGGCTACAGAAACAGCAATGATTCATCATGCATTCTAGAAGCACTGTCGAAACAGCAAAACAACACACTGCTATTTTAATCCTTTAAAGGTAACAAGGGTTTAAAATAATAATTATAAATTCAATTGTAAAAACAAAGCAAGCAAAAAACCATGGTTCTAATAATGCATTTGGAAATGCATCTTTATTCACATTTTTTTCTTCAGAGGACAGAAAACAGCTATTTAGTAAAAGTGTCAGCTAATTACTTACCTCTCTACATTGTGATTTAAATGGTGAATTCAACATTATAGAACAAATGTTTCACAATAGCTAAATCAAAAATCACCAGTTTAAAGACAGTTTAATTTAGGTTGTATTCAGTTTTAAAAATCCTCTGTAGCAATTTTAAAAATAACCATCCAGCCACGTTTTCATTAATTGAAATTTATGTTGCAAATAGATGATTTTCAAACTCACCCTCTGAATGAATAAGCAACTGCATAGTCAGAACATTTGTTTCAACGTACGTATCCCATCTATTTTTGTCCCAATATCTACCATGAAAACTGTTTCTCAACTACCAGTGTCTGAAAATTGTGAATAGTGGTGCAGGTCCTGTCAAAAGCTCTCAACTGCTATTAATTTCTCTGATGAAAGCACTCTTCTTTCTTCCTCAGAATGTTCCAGTTAAATACAAATACAAGGAAATTGTGTCTCCTAAGTTACAGGCACCTGAAAACATTATTAATGTCTTTCTATTGTAATTACATAGTGACACGGAAACTTTATCAAGTAACACCCTTTTACTATCACCTTGTCGAAGAAGCTAAAGAACATGTCTATAGCGTGTAAGAGGGCGTCACTGGAAAGCATTTTGGATGTGCTGCCCTTTGTCCCATTACACAAACACACATCATGAACCCTTACCTTTTGGAAAACGACTTCATCCTGCTTTCTTTTCTTTTTGCTGCTTTTTCGGATCCTCTGGTTTGTCTGAATCCATTTTGTGACCTGGAGTTCAAAACCATAGTGCTTTTTTAGGAAGAAGATGCGACCTGAGTGCAGCTATTCAGCCTTAGTAAGAAGCCATAAACAGTCTCAAGACAATTTTTTCCATTGCTTCACTGGAAAGAGGAAAAGCACTTTTCCCATCTAGAACGACATGGTCTTAGGTAATTGGGTTAGTTACTTGTGCATGGTCAAAGTGGAAGGTGGTGTTCTTCATCTTAGAGCTTTCAGGGTTTTTTTTTGCACAAAGAACATGTTTGATGCCAGACCAGGTTGCCAAATGGAAAGTTATCACTGCAGTGTGCAAAAATCCTGGGGAAAATCTCCGCGCTTTATCCCTTACACCTTCTATTTCAAGTAAGAAATTTATTTCCAGCCACCCACTCGAATGCTGTTGCAGACTACCAACGCCAAATTTAGATGGTGGGCTGCTATTACTTAATAAAGTAATAACACTTGGGGTTTTTTTTCCCACCATGTAAGTATTTTTATTCCTAATAAGAAAGCAATTATTTTTTTGAAGCAAAAGCGTGGCAGGGGTGGGGAGGGGGTGTCAGGTGGAAAGCTCAAGGAGCAGATTTGCGAGGGAACGAAGGAGGACGGGGGAGGGTGGTGGTGGTGGGGGGGGAGCAATGTAACAGCTGGAAAGGTTTTCTCCTCACCTCGCCGCTCACTTGCTGGACGAGCGGACACTCCTTCCAGGTCTCACCCTCCTCCAGCAAAGGCTACACGGGGGAGAAAGCGCACGTTGAAGGGGGCGAGCGGAGCGAGTATCCCCGCTGCCCTCCGCTCCGCTCCCCCGGGATGGGATAGGACGGGACGGGACGGGACGCGCTGCGCAGAGCCCGGTCGGTCAATCGGTCGGCCCGTCCGCCCGCCGCCACCCCCCGGCCCGGCCCCAGCGTCCCCCGGAGCCGGAGCTGCCTCTAAGCTCAAAGAGAACGTCCCGTCCCGTCTCGTCCCTTCCCGTCCCACCCCGTCCCGTCCCGTCCCGTCCCGTCCCGCCGTTCCCGTCCTCGGTGGCGGCGCACCGCAGCCCCGGGTAGGAAATGAAACACCTCCGCGGGGTCCCCCGCCCCCGTGCTTCGGCCCCCGCAGCCCCGCGGAGAGGAGGAGCCTGCCGTAAAGACGTAAGGGCCGGACGGCTGCGGGGCGGACCCGCCGGGGCTTCCGCGCCTCCCCCGGCCCGGCCGGCAGCTCCAGCGGTGCATCCTCCTGCCAGCCCCGCCGGCGGGCACGGCACTGAGCGCCTTTCCACGGTTTTCCGCGCCCCGGAGCGGAGCGGGACCCGCCGGCGGCGGTGGCCCCGAGCCGCGCTCCCCCCGACCCCCTCGCCGGAGGGGCGGCCCTTCCTCACCTCTGCGCCCACGACCGTCACGGGTTTACGGTCTGATTCGTAGAGAGACGCTCTCCCGTTAAGCCCCTGACTATGAAAGGCGCCTTCCAATTAACCTTCCGCTAAAGACCCTCCGTCACAGGTCTTTACAGACAGAGGAACGGGGCTGGTTCAAGAGAGAAAGTATCATCACCGCTAAGTGCTTCAAGATTTCGCCCAGTACTTGCTTGACGTCTAAAGAATCCAACTATCAAATTACCTCGGAGGGTCTGAAACGCATCTTAAAAGCAAGAACCAAAGCAGCTTTCTATTCGTATTACAGCACAGCAAGCCCTTTGGTGAGGCCTCAGTGAAATGCTTTATTCAACAGAGACTGCAAGCAGGTGATTAAATTTAGGCATTGGACTTCAACAGATGTTTCTGCGCCCTTTGAAGAAGATATTCAAACTAATGTCAGCCATGCAAGATCTGAACACTAGAAGTTCTAAAGTTAGGATTTTGTTAAGTGCTTTGTGTTGGGCATTTAAAATGAGAGACAATAAAGGACAGGCAGCATCACACTTGGTAGAGTTAAAATGATGCTATTTTAAAAATAATTTATACTCTGTGCTATATATAACAATTCCCTGAATTCCCTGAAAGCTTCAAAAGAAAATCTGTTCTCTTGTAAAAGAATAAGGCTCATTAAAGCATGTGTTTGAGCAAACCCTCCCATATATAGCATTAGATGGACTTTGCAAACAGAGTTAAGTAAATAAAGGTAGGTCCAATTAGCCCATACTAAATCTTGACAGTATCCCTTTAACTTTATCACTTAAAAAAAGAAAAAACCTCTCCCCTACCCTTTTTGTTTTACTGCCACAACATCCTTCTTTCAAGATCAAAAGCTTTAGATCAAAGCCAAGATCAAACTCAATGCTTTAAATAGAAGCAACTTCACTATGAAGCATTACACAAAGAAGAACTTTTTAATAGAGATATCACAGTAGAAAATCTTACTGTAGGTTTTTATTTCACACTTATAACAGGTCTACTTAAAACCTGTATCAACAAAGTATTTTTATTCTGTAAAGCCACAACACAATTTCTACTAAATGGGAATTCTGAAAGCTCCTATAAATTGACTCTTGGACTGTGTGCATTTGAATGAAGAAGGAAGAACCGAGCATAGTTCAAAGACAGTGAACAAGAATATGAACAAAAAATTATGTTAATGGCAAACACAAATTAATGCAACTACCTAAACAATATTCCCTTGGATCAGTTAACAGGCTAGATTGTGCAGTCCCACAGAAGAAGCTATGGGAAACACAGGGTGACAGAAACAGTGAAACAGATTTATAATTTATATCCTCTGAAGAATTACACTTCCTTTCCTGTCAAATGTTTGGAGAAAACTAGTTACACAAAAAAAAAGTTACACGAGACATTGATTTTCAGACCTGCAAACCCCTAGGATGATTTGGGATGAAAACCCCTGAACACTCAAACACACTGTGTGTTAAAACCCGGAGGTAGCTCCTGTTTTCCTGTGAGTAGCTGCACAGCAATGAAGGAAACTCAACAGGAGTTATGACTTTTTATAATAGTAATATACCTTGTGGAGCCAACACCTGGGGTTCCCTGCTGCTGGCTGCTGTGCACATCATAACTCGAACACCCGTCTACTGTAAGATGATTGCACTGTACCATAAGATAAGAGCCAACATGCCCATGCAGACAGCCTGCAGAGGAAAGAAAGAGGCGAGAGAAACAGGGTGGGCCTAACAATCTGTGGTCACAGCACACTGGCTGTGCAGTCAACCGCTAACGCTACTTATTGATGCTTCAATAAGATTAAGCTCATGACCAGACTAGGAAATCTTGCTGGGAAAATTGGGAGCCAGAGAGAGAGAGGGGGAAGAGGAAAAGAGGAGGGGAGGAGGGAAAGGGAGTAAGGGAAGAAAAGAAGTTTTTAAGAACATTTGGTCTCCTACTGTATTCTTCCATACCCCAAAAAGAAGGAGCTTACTTACACTACATAAAAGGATGATGGCACACACAACTTAAAGGGAGAATGACTGCATCACCCTCCATCAACAGTCCTGTTTGCTGTCCTCATGACACTGACTGTCATATGTGAATCCCCTCACAACAGAAATTAAGAGATTAGTCCATTCTCTGTGTCCTTCTTTACTTGGGAGGACTTTCTTTCAGAGACTGCTAATGGAGCTGTCCTATGTAATACTTACATTGCAAACAACCATTTATATACCTCAAAGCATGCTAGGATCCTTCATTCTTGCAGCAGCAGGATTAAATGTAACTGAATTTTGAAACAGGGGGGAGGAGGTAGCACTTTCTACCAGTTGGGGGAAGACAGGCCCAATATCCTGGTGAATAACTTAGGCCATGATTTACACCAGGTATTCTTCAAGTCAGACCTGATCCCAAGCATAGAATGAACGTCCAGGATTGTACGTAGCCTAGAAAACAATCGGATATTTGTGCAACAGACAACTGTTTCATTTTAAATTGAAACAGAAACTGGTTTTAAATTGCTCAGGCTGCGATGGCTACTAATGATATTTCATAACTCAATCAAAAATTATAATCATGCAATTTTCCTTTGCATAGGTTGTTTACAAGTTCAGCTGGTCTGTGCTACTCTAATGCTAAAACATTGAATATTGATAAACTATTGTTTTATCTAAGGTGAACACTGAATCAGTGCCATTTTGTTGGCTTGCCAGCAGCCCTCAGATACTGAAAAGCCAAAAGAAAAAATTGAAAATGGAGGAATGCAAATATTTACTGCAAATGAATTTCAGAAGAGCTTCTGCAGAGCAGAGGAAACTGACAACTAATGTAGTCGAGTCATTTTCCAGCCTCTCATTTCTACAGATTTTATTTTCCTCTCAATTACTGAATTTTACACCATGTATAGAAACCCACATTTATATATTCAGATCTGTGTGGACACTAGCAAGCGCACAGAAAAGTCTAAAGATTTTACGATCATGTCATGTTTTCTCCTAGAGGATGTAGCTACCTTCACCAGTCTACAAATCACAATTTTGTACCTTTCTGTACCTTCTCATGTCACATAAAACAAAAAATGGACTGCCCCCCTAGTTTCGTTCTATGGTACTAGAATGATACTGCCTACCTTTTAAGGGTGATGGCATCACCTCTGTGATACCAGTAAAGGATAGTTTAAAGGAACTACATTTTATTAAATGCAAGATACATAACTGTGTTCCTACCACACAGAAGATTTATAGGGAAAAAAACCCACTAGTTTAAGTTGGAAAATTAACTTACTTGGAAACTGAGAATATGATGTGCCCTCAGAACAGTCTGTGACCTGAAAACTGCCTCAGCCAAAGAGACCTGGCTTCCAACCTTTTGCAAAAAGGTTCAGAAAATGAAAATACAGAAAAGTATTTTATCCAGTAGTTCATAAGATGATTAATAATGGCTTGAAACATTTGACTGTATTCCCCATGGGCAACAATTGCAAGGATTTTAAAACACTACTGTTATCAGAATTTGGCAGAGAGACTGTGGAAGCAGTAGACTGCAACTGAAAATGGCAAGATGGCTGGTGCATCTGCATTGCAAGAAGCAATATATCAGCTGCAGATCAAAATTACTGAAAAAGAAATCCAGCCCAGAATGTGCTCCTGTAAGAACAGCAGGTCCTCCAACTGATTTTGTGCAGTTTTCATGGCGACAGCTTTATTCACTGAAATGGAAAATCAAGTTGTTCTGACATTATCTGTATTTTAGGAAAGATGGTCATTTATATTGATACCATAAATCCAAACGTTCTAATTCCTCCAAGAGTCTCTGTGGTGATGTAAACATGCTCTTTTCAGGTCAGCATGCTGTGTCTGATATTCTCCAACTTAACACCCCTACAGAGACACTATGTTAAAGCCAAACTTGCCCTTCCTGAAAATATCTCTACCTCCCAGAGACAAAAAACTGTTGAAACAATAACTTAAAGGATGTACTTCCAGTACATTGCAACATGACTTTCAAATACTGGGGCAGGAATATTTTTTTCAAAGGGATAATGCAAACACATCCTTCATACCCACATTAGCAACCCTGCCTTGTGGGGAAAGTTCCTAGGTAAAGATGAATCACTGTACCCACCTATTTAGTTCAAGATCATATTCATAATCTGATAAAGAAAGTACCTCTGACCACATGACCTCTAAATAATATGCTTACTACTTATTAGTAAATAACAGTATGTAACATATAATGGCATATAATTTATGGATCATATTGCATTATATTACCTATATTATAATATTTTTAGCGTATGCTAAAATGCTCATTATTTTCTCTCCTGATTTCACCAGGTGATCTCACTACTATACAGGTGCCTCTCTGGAGCAACAGGAAAAGTTGATTATTGTTTTTATATTTAGGCCTTTCTGCTTCAGAAGTATTCCCATGTGCTGTGAACTTTCAACACAGTTCAGACTGCAAATTACAGCACTTTCCTCTAGAAGTAGCAAGACAATATTTAAAAGATCACAGAATCACAGAATCATTTAGGTTGAAAAAGACCTTTAAGATCATCAAGTCCAACCATTAACCTAGCACCGCCAAGTCCACCACTAAACCATGTCCCTCAGCACCATGTCTACACGTCTTTCAGGGATGGTGACTCCACNGGGTGGGTGGTGGTGGTTTTGTTTGTTTTTTAATTACAGAGAAAAACAAAGAAAAATATGCCTGAACATGGATACTAGTCAGTCCTGCACCACTGATGTGACAAGCAGTTTTTTTCCTTTTCCAGTACAAAGAGACTTAAAGAAAATGAGGCAGACTTTATTTCTTGAAGAAATAACATACATCTTTCAGAGGTACTGACCTCTGAGTCTTACTGATCCCTTGAAGCAATCAAAAATCCTTCCAACAGCTCTTGTAAAGAAACATATTCAAGGCAAAAGTCCATTAGCCCTCTGGCCATGAAATACTGTTAGCCCATATGCTAAGGATAATAACCATAAGCTGAACCATGACCTTTATTGCTCATTTCTGTGTTGACTAATAGCTTTGTCAGACAATAGACTTTTCAAACCTATCTTTCTCCAGACATCTTCATTTCGGCATTTAAATTTCACTGGGAAGGGAGTAGACAGAATAGTTAAAGCATCCTGGAAAAACATCCCTTTCTTACAGAGCTGGAATGAGTTTTAGAAGAATCGCTTATTTCATCCATGATTAAACAGAAGGTGATCATCATCTACAGCTTCAATCTGCCTATGAAGCGCTGCTAAATGAAAAGAGGATGACTGAATGTAATATAAACGGGAAAAATCTTGACATTGCTCATATCAGCTTTTGTGGAAGACAGAGAACTGATGGAGATGGAATGGAGACCATTACACAGATTTTGTTACCATTTGCTCTCTAGAAGTACTTCAGCAGCTCAGTGTTTTTGCACAATGCGTGAAAAAAGCATCGGCCTCAAAAGCAAGACCTTCCATTCCAACCCTAGCCAGCAGGGAGTGCAACGGATGGATCTGAACCCCCAGGATCACTTTGGGCTTCTGACTGGACCACTGCATGAATCAGTTGGTCACAGTTTTTTTGGGTCAGCATTACAGAGGGCTACATGGACTTCAGATACATGGTATGTGTTTATACACATGCATGAAATACATCTTCCCCACATATCCATTCCTTCCAGTCACAAACAGGTCTTTCTAAAAGCCTAGAAAACAGGGAAATTTTCCAGGATAAAATGTGAATTTCTTTTAAAAACCCTAGCCCGTTGGGGAGGGAAGGTGGCAACTTGTTGCTGTCGTATAAAATTTTTACCCCACCTTCATGCCCAACTCTCTACCCTTCTGCACTAAAAAGATCTCAAATATATTTCCTAAAGTAGCATTTGACTTCTCATTATTTCGTATCCTGTCTCCAGTGCACTAGAACTACTTGTAAGGGACACCAAACTGGAGAGATTTCAGCCATTTTGAAGGCTACTCTTCCGTAATTAATACAGAAAAACTGTTTTCTTGCAAGGTAGCATGGAAAGTATTTTAAACTTCTGTGGATTGTTTCCATTGGGTAAAGAAAGGAATAGGCAGGTTAAAAATTGGTTGCTAACTTCTGTGCTTCTCTTAGGATGTTTTTACAAGCAATGGATTAAAATCAATGTTTATTGCTACGCAAGCCCAGCTGTGCCCTTATCGGGCAAATCTCATTTCAACATTTCTGTGTAAAAGAGGACCCGTCCTCCCTCTCTTTGCTATGTTTCCACCCCCTGCACATGTAGGTGGGAGAGTGGGAGCTTGGGAATGTGAACTTGATCCAGCATTGATCAGCCAGGCAGCAAACTGTTATTGTTCTTTAGATACCAAACATAACTCCTTTCTAGTACGGATAAGCTCAGTCATTCTGCACATAACACAGCTTTTTGTGTTCAGCAATGCAATTAATAGGAAAGGGAACCAGAACGACTGCTTGAGATTTATTAAACTTAAAAGAGATTCTAATGAACAAACAGGTGGAATCCAGTCCACAATTATTTCAGAAATTGAACATTTGTTTCAAATGCACTTCAGCTTCTTGGACAAGCTATTACTCATGCAGATTTAATATACTACTACTATTGTATGTCTGAACTGGACACATACGATACTGAAAGGCAGCCTGAAGAAAAACAGAGAGATGGTTGAAAATTTGGCTTTTGACTTGAGAAGCAAGCCAATGTTTTAGCAGGTCATTAAACTAAATTCAGTGAAGTATCCTCCTCAGCCTTAATGCAGACTCACAGTCCCAGCTGAGAATCTCAAAAGCATTTTTTTCTGAATTATTCAATTAATGGCTAGATTAGAATAATAGAATCATAAAATAGTTAGAGTTGGGNAAAGAGACCTGGCTTCCAATCTTTTGCAGAAAGGTTCAGAAAATGAAAATACAGAAAAGTATTTTATCCAGTAGTTCATAAGATGATTAATAATGGCTTGAAACATTTGACTGTATTCCCCATGGGCAACAATTGCAAGGATTTTAAAACACTACTGTTATCAGAATTTGGCAGAGAGACTGTGGAAGCAGTAGACTGCAACTGAAAATGGCAAGATGGCTGGTGCATCTGCATTGCAAGAAGCAATATATCAGCTGCAGATCAAAATTACTGAAAAAGAAATCCAGCCCAGAATGTGCTCCTGTAAGAACAGCAGGTCCTCCAACTGATTTTGTGCAGTTTTCATGGCGACAGCTTTATTCACTGAAATGGAAAATCAAGTTGTTCTGACATTATCTGTATTTTAGGAAAGATGGTCATTTATATTGATACCATAAATCCAAATGTTCTAATTCCTCCAAGAGTCTCTGTGGTGATGTAAACATGCTCTTTTCAGGTCAGCATGCTGTGTCTGATATTCTCCAACTTAACACCCCTACAGAGACACTATGTTAAAGCCAAACTTGCCCTTCCTGAAAATATCTCTACCTCCCAGAGACAAAAAACTGTTGAAACAATAACTTAAAGGATGTACTTCCAGTACATTGCAACATGACTTTCAAATACTGGGGCAGGAATATTTTTTTCAAAGGGATAATGCAAACACATCCTTCATACCCACATTAGCAACCCTGCCTTGTGGGGAAAGTTCCTAGGTAAAGATGAATCACTGTACCCACCTATTTAGTTCAAGATCATATTCATAATCTGATAAAGAAAGTACCTCTGACCACATGACCTCTAAATAATATGCTTACTACTTATTAGTAAATAACAGTATGTAACATATAATGGCATATAATTTATGGATCATATTGCATTATATTACCTATATTATAATATTTTTAGCGTATGCTAAAATGCTCATTATTTTCTCTCCTGATTTCACCAGGTGATCTCACTACTATACAGGTGCCTCTCTGGAGCAACAGGAAAAGTTGATTATTGTTTTTATATTTAGGCCTTTCTGCTTCAGAAGTATTCCCATGTGCTGTGAACTTTCAACACAGTTCAGACTGCAAATTACAGCACTTTCCTCTAGNAGGTCATCTAGTTCCAACCCCCCTGCCATGGGCAGGGACACCTCCCACTAGACCAGGTTGCTCAAAGCCCCATCCAACCTGGCTTTGAACATTTCCAGGGATGGGCCATCAACAGCTTCCCTGGGCAACCCGTTCCAGTGTCTCACCACACTGAGAATAAAGAATTTCTTCCTATCTACACTCTTTTAGTTTAAAAAGATTACCCCTATNCCACCACTTCTCTGAGCAGCCTGTTCCAGTACTTGCCAACCCTTTCGGTGAATATAAAAGTTGTAACACTTTTTAATACATTTTGAACTCCGAGGACAAAGACTTAAGAATCCTCTACAAAATTCACTTTGGCTCCATCCAACACCAAGGTCTGGGAAAGCAGTGGATAGTTGCTGGCTGGCCAAACTACATAGGGCTTTGAAAGCCCTTTGTTGCTTNCAGACCTTTGATCATCTTTGTGGCCCTCCTCTGGACTCATTCCAATGGGACCACATCCTTCTTATGTTGGGGGCCCCAGAGCTGGACAGAGTACTCCAGGTGGGGTCTCACGAGAGTGGAGTAGAGGGGCAGAATCACCTTCCTTGACCTACTGGCCACACTTCTTTTTGTGCACCCCAGGATGCGGTTGACCTTCTGGGCTGCAAGCACACATTGCTGGCTCATGTTGAGCTTCTCATCAGCCAACACCCCCAAGTCCTCCTCAGGAATGCTCTCAATCCATTCTCCACGAAGCCTGTATTTGTGCTTGGGATTGCCCCGACCCACATGCAGGACCTTGCACTTGGCCTTGTTGAACTTCATGAGGTTTGCATGCACCCACCTATAAGCCTGTCCAGGTCCCTCTGGATGGCGTCCCTTCCCTCCAGCATGTTGACTGCTCCACACAGCTTGGTGTCGTCAGCTAACTTGCTGACGACAACCCCACTGTCCATGTCGCCAACAAAGATGTTAAACAGTGCCAGTTCCAGTACTGACCCCTGAGGGACACCAGTTGTCACTGGCACCACTTGGACATGGAGCCGCTGACCACAACTCTTTGTGTGCGGCCATCCAGCCAATTCCATATCCATGCAGTGGTCTACCCGTCAGATCGATTTCTCTCCAATTTAGAGAAAAGGATATTGTGTGGGACACTGTCAACTGCTTTGCACAAGTTCAGGCAGATGACATCAGCTGCTCTTCCCTTATCTGCCAACGCTCTAATGCCATTGTAGAATGCCACCAAATGTGTCAGGCACAACTTGCCCTTGGTGAAGCCATTTTGGCTGTCGCCAATCACCTCCGTGTTTTCCATGTGCCTTAGCAGGAGGATTTGCTCCATGATCTTGGCAGGCACAGAGATGAGACTGACCAGCAGGTCTGTCTTTTTTCCCTTTTTAAAAACGAGGGTTATATTTCCCGTTTTCCACTCAGTGGGAACTTTACTGGACTGCCATGACTTCTCAAATATGATGGACAGTGGCTTATCATCTTAATTTGCCAGTTCCCTCAGGACCCACAGATGAATCTCATCAGGTCCCATGGACTTGTGCACCTTCAGATTCCTTAGATGGTCTCGAACCTGTTTTTATCCTACAGTGGGTGGTTCCTCATTCTCCCAGTCCCTGCCTTTGCCTTCTGTGACTTGGGTGGTGTGGTTAGAGCACTTGCTCATGAAGACCGAGGCAAAAAAGTCGTTGAATACTTCAGCCCTCTCCATATCCTGGGTGACCAGGTCTCCCGTTTTCTTCCAGAAAGGGTGCATATTTTCCCTAGTCTTCCTTTTATCACCAACATACCTATAGAAGCTTTTCCTGTTGCCCTTGACATCCCTGGCCAGATTTAGTTCTATCTGGGCTTTAGCTTTCCTAACCTGATCCCTGGCTGCTTGAACAATTTCTCTGTGTTCCTTCCAGGCTACCTGTCCTTGCTTCCACTGTCTGTAGGCTTCCTTTTTCTGTTTGAGTTTCTCCAGGAGTTCCTTGTTAACCCATGCAGGTCTCCTGGTGTTTTTGCCCTACTTCCTCTTTGTTGGTATGCATTGCTCCTGAGCTTGGAGGAGGTGATCCTTGAATATTAACCAGCTTTCTTGGGTCCCTCCTCCCTCCAGGGCTTTATTCCACAGTATTCCACCAAGCAGATTCCTGAAGAGGCCAAAGTCTGCTCTCCTGAAGTCCTGGGTAGCGAGCTTACTATGCACACTCCTCGCCATCCTAAGGATCTTGAACTCCACCATCTCATGGTCACTGCAGCCAAGGCTGACCTTGAGCTCTACACTCCCCATCAGTTTCTCCTTGTTGGTGAGAACAAGGTCCAACATAGCACCTCTCCTCATTGGCTCCTTTATCACTTGGAAAAGGAAGTTATCACCAACACATTCCAGGAACCTCCTGGATTGCTTATGCCCTACTGTATTGTCCCTCCAACAGATATCTGGGTGGTTGAAGTCCTCCATGAGGACCAGGGCTTATGAACATGAGGCTGCTCCAATCTGTCCATAGAGGGCCTCATCCGCTCGGTCTTCCTGGTCTGGTGGCCTGTAGCAGATGCCCACTGTAACATCACCTGCCCCTGCCTTCCCTTTAATCCTGACCCATAAGCTCTCAGTGAGGTCCTCATCTATCCCTATGCAGAGCTCCGTGCACTCCAGCTGGTCACTGACATAGAGGGCAACACCCCCTCCTTGTCTCCCCTGCCTAACCTTCCTGAAGAGCCTGTATCCTTCCATTCCAACACTCCAGTCATAAGAGGAATCCCCCCATGTCTCTGTGATGCCAATAAGATCATAGCCCGGCAGGTGCGCGCACGTTTCTAAATCCTCTTGTTTATTCCCCATACTACATGTGTTTGCATAGAGGCATTTAAGTTGGGCCCCCTGATGAAGCTGACTCACTGGCTGGAATGGCTGGAATTCCTTTGTGCTGCACTCCAGGTGCTCTCCTGTTGACCTGCGACCCTTCTCCAGGCTCTGGGCACCTATTACTCGCATTGGCATCATACTGGTAGGAGTGGGATGGATTGAGGTTCCCCTCCCCTGGCATCTCTAGTTTAAAGCCCTCTTCATGAGCTTGGCAAGCCTCTGACCGAAGATACTTTTCCCCTTTTCTGACAAGTTTACTCCATCATGCCCCAGTAGACCAGGTTTCTTAAAGCGAGTCCCATGGTCTAGGTAGCCAAACCCCTGGCTGTGGCACCTGTCCTGTAACCATTTGTTGATTTGCTAGATTTGATTTGCCCTATCAACCCCCTTCCCTTTGAGCGGGAGGACTGATGAAAAAACTCCTAAGACTTAGACTCCTAAAACTCTGTTTTAAACTTCACTTTGAGAAATTAGAACGACAGAGGCACTGAAATGTTATGGCCAATACTTTCAAATGTAACATTTAAAAATTAACATCTACATTCAACCTAGACAGCAAGGTACTCAGCGCTATGTAGGTGTTGAAACTGAGGCAGCAGCATTTTTTCCAATTTTAGAATGTGATCACACAATAATTCATAACAATGCTATTCTCATCTTGACTGTCTGTGCTTTTCTCCTAAAATCAGCAATCACATGCAATGCAGAAGAAACTTAGGCCAAATCCTTCAAAACTATAACAATACTCTAAGCCATGCCTGAACTTGAAGAGCTCTGAAATAAACTTGGGTCCTTACTGACATTTAATAATGTGTCATTTTCTATAAGCGACTTTCTTGAATTTTTGAACTAGTCAACAAAAAAATATATCACTGTTGTGTCTTGTTTAGCAGTATCTTAAATACAATTTATAGGAATGGCTAAACTAATTACAAGGCCATTTTATGCCAATAACCTTCTTTAGATCAACACAGTATCTTTTTAGTTAATAACAGACCTTACAACTTATTTGATAGTTTGCACCAAACAAAATATCAAATTCTCCATATACTTTGGTCTATCTAGAAAGACTCTCAGATGTATAGTCTTCATCTAAAACATCTTTCAAAGAGTTAACAACATAGAGAGAAAGTTCGTCTGTGCAATCTGTCTTGATTTGTTTCTCTTCATGATTCATCTGACATTTATGCATGGTACAGTACTATACATGTTGCTTGATTACATTTTTATATTTTCCAAAATCCCATCTTCTCTTCTAAGAAAATGGGATGCAATGTTAACAGTACAACTGCTAATTTTGGAAAAACGCAGCACTAATGATTTGTATTCAAAACCTTTTTTCTTATTGTGCTTGTTATCATTAGAGAATCCATTAATCAATTTATATTGTTGACCTATGCTCATTTAAAATTTTAAGGACTTTGGAAAGATCTTTTCATCTTCCAATCTGCAAGCTTGCTAATATAAAAACAATACAATTTTTCTTGAGGGGAAGTGCCTATTCTTCAAAGTATGCTTTCCATATACAAGAATAAGTACTTATTGTAAAGTAACAGTTACGCTTTCTTCAGATTATTTTTCAATTATCAACTTCTTAGAGTTCAACTATCAATCAGTTACATTCTCTGCATTGATGTTAAAATACAAAAGTCTCCATGTTCAGATGAAAAAAAAATCAAAGTGTAAGTAGCAAACTTCAGTATTTAAGCACCAGCATGTTATTCTTGTGACTAATATTTAACACCAGCTTTGAAATTAATCTAACAGTCACCATTAAACTTTATTAAATTAGTAAGAAAATTATACATCTTCATAGCCCCTTCCCATTTTTTTCCCCAAATCACAAGCTTGAATGAGCTACTTAATGGGTCATTCTCACTGCCAGTGCCTACAAATTTACTGTATCTCAACAAACAATAAATATTTCACTTGTTTATTGTCTCAATGTTGCCTTCCACTAACATGCAGTTATTACGTACCTCCAGACAGAAAAATTGCAAGAGAAGGCATGACTAGCAATGACAGGAAATATCAAGTGTTAACAAACCCAAGCCTTAAGTTACACTCTGATCCAATAAGAGTGATTTTTCTGCTCAAAAATCTTCCATGTAAAACTTGGGTGAACAACTGTTAAAGATAATTCAGAAGTTTAGTGAGAGCATTCTTTTTAAAAAAAAAATTTGAATGTTGTTGGTTTGTTCGTAATTGACCATAACTGCTACCATGCGATGCATTCTTTTGTAGAGCTATCCCTTCATCTCTATTTTTGTCTTAGTAAAAGGACACAGGAAATCTATAAAGCTTGTAACTGGGGCAAAAGCCAGGAACCTTCTTAAGAACAAGCTGCTTTATCAGAAATCATACTAAGTACTTGAGCTGCTGCTGTAACATCCTCCTAAATTTATGAAACCACAAAAATACGTTACTTGCATTGACTTACAACACTTTACAAATTGTATTTCAGTTCAAATTTTGCTATGAGTTTCCTTTCAAATCTATTTCTTCTTCAAGTAGGACAATCCAGGAGCCAGTCATATACAAACAAACCCAGAAATATATGGATAAATGAATATTCACCACTGGAAGATTTCTTTTGACTGTGTATTTCCAGAAATGTAGATGATTCACAAATAACATTAATAATTGAGCTTAAACTACTGTTTTACCACAGTAACAAAAAGCAGTGCAGAAAGGAAAAAATACAAATTCTTTTCCAATGTCAAAATTCTTAGTCTTGTAACAGGAGGCTGTTCATTCAGAATTAGAAAGCATGGGCTAGTATTCTCACAATACACACAATAAGCTGTACATACTCTGAAAACCTCTTGGCAGTACCTACTTTAATCAGGAAATACTGTTTAAAGTAGAACAGTGGATAAGAATTAAGCTTTTACAGGAGGATAAAGTAGTAAAAGGAACTAGGAGAAGGATACAGCAGTGATATGGCCTCTTGCAATTTTTTCATAGTTTTGAGAGGATGTTCAATGTGTTTATCCTAGTGCCTGCAGCTATGTGATCATGTAAGACTTGTAGATTACACTGAAGGATCTGTTGGAAACTAAAAATCATGAAGGAGTGGGCCAAGTACTCTTTTTTTTCTTTTCTTTTTCCTTTTTCACCTTTTTCTTTTTAACTCAAGAATGAATCTGGAGAAGATTGTTTTCATCGCACAAGGTACCAAAGGAGATACACACCCAAGGAACATTCAAGATAGCAAGTTTGCCAGTAAATCATAGTATGTTATGAAACAATGCAGTTTCAGAGGCAAAAGAAAAGGTGGTGAAACTGGAATGAATTAAAAAATACATGTAGGAGTTTATGAGATGCAGAGACTACCTAATGTTTATTGGTCTACCTCTCAGTTAAACAGTGTACAAAAGAGTTCAGAACAGGGAAAGATTTTAAGCATATTTTTAAAAGGTTGATTATCTAGGGTAGAATAAGAAATTCAGAGTAAGTGGGCAATATAACACGAAGACAAGTCTGTACAGAACTGAGAAAATCTTCTTCAAGGAGCATATGGTCTTTTAGTCTTAAACTTTAAGTAAACATTACACAGAAATGCGTGAAAGACACACTAGAAACTGTAGTTAAGAGAACAAATCATCATCAGGAGGGATGAAGTGGACTTAAGTGATTTCATAGGTGTTTTCTAGCTCTAAATGTAGTTTTGTTCTTCTGATTCTACTCCTTGCCAGCTTAACTCATTGACTTAAGTTGGTGGTGTTAAGTCATTACTACTTCTACATGATGAAAAATTGCTATAATCCCCTGGTGAGTCACCTCTGAGTGAGACAGAAGTACATGCTGAAGGTTGCTTGATTTGATAAAAGGTATTTTCAACAATGCAATATGCTTCACCTTATTTAACACCACCACAATGTGTTCTCAGAAAAGCTCATGAAAGCTTGTATTTCAGAAATGCTTGCTTTGCAGCTCTTATGTTCCTGATTGTTTTGTGTGTGAGAAAACCTTCCTGCACAGCGAGCCTGAAACAACTACTGTGCTGTGGCAGTCTTCCATGTAAAAAAGAATTGGCCAGGCACTACCACACACCCTTTTTTATATGATTAACCTTTAATGCTTTAGAAAATACAAAATTTGGAAGTGTAACTTGGCACACAGAATTATTTTTTCATGGCAACAGGCCAAATTCTGTTTTTATTTATGAGTATGACTCCCTTAAGTTAAGTTATTCTTGATTACTGCTGGTATATACATGAGCCTGGAAACTGGCCCAATATTTAGAAAAGAGCAAATGACTTTTCGAAGAGTGAAATGGTAATAGAAATTGACAAATATTAAAGTTTCAGTGTTTGTACGTTGCAAGTATAAAGGGGTCTGTATATGAGGTTCCCTGAACAGAGTTGGAGACAGGATTTGGGATGGCAAATGTAACAAATCACAGGTAAAGGAGTACAGGATCTTCAGTTAGCCAGATGCCATAACATATGACTGTAAAGAATACAAAATGCTAATTACTCTACTGGAGGTAAGATGGTAAGTAATGTTGCTTCAGCATTTTGGGGAGTGGAAAGTATTTATCCTAATCCATCTTTTGCACAAGTACTTTTCCAGTGTCCTTAAGGTAGACACTGCTGTGAAAACAGTGAACTAAGGGGTCACCTAACAACTCTGGTTTTAAGTGACGAAATTTTAGAGAGTACCAGTTGTATACAGGTTACAGAATTGGATATAACCATGGAAGAAAATTCTTAACAACACTTTGGTAGCTAATGGTGTAAATCAACCACAAATGGTGAATTTTCTTTATAGTTAATGGATGATGTGAATTTCCTAAGCAAAACACACCAAAACACAGAAATAAAAGACGCCGCAGAAACAACCACAGCCACTATAAAATATAAAAATGCTCATATGGGAGAGATATAAAGGAACCGTGTCCTCACTTGATTTTCAGAATGGACAGCATGATGCATATTTCCAATCCCATTAGAAAGGAGTGTCTCTCCAGTAAGGAAGTTTCCTCTCCAAATGTAGTGAAGTCTTAGATAGCATTTGTAAATTTAAAATTTTTCAATTCTCAATCAAATTATTTCTCATAAGTACCTACTAAACCACTAAGAAATGCATTTTGTCCCTCTAAGAGTAGGTGCTGCAGGATTTAGAGTGACTTCAACTATTATGCTACAGGACTATAGCACAGCCAGTAAAATAAGGACGGTAAGCAGCTGCTTTTCAGTTGCTCTAGTACTCAAGAAAGGTAGTCAACTGCAATGGATACTCTGTACATCACACTGCTCAAACTGCCTGACTGGCTGGCTCAGCCGTATGACTTCGCCCGAAGGAGCTGACAGAAACCTTCCTCTATACGCACCCCAAACCTTCCTCTATGGCACCCTATATACCCGCTCCTCTGGAAACCCATATGAGAGAGAATAAATCAGTTCTGTGGCATTCCTGGGCTGCTATTGATGACGCAGGTAGTACAACTGCATGGAAGAAGGTGGTCTATGTGCCCTCACATAGATTCATCATGTTAGCCAACTTAATGGTTTGCTGAAATAAAGATAATCTAAATACTTTCTAAGGGGGCTTCAATATTAGCTCCTGTACAGCACATAAATAGATTAATAGTTCTATAGTCTGTAAATACAGTCATATTTAGATTATAGATACAAACATATTGAGAGCTACTAAGTAACCTCTACAGTCTTGATCTCAGGAATAAGGGCTCCCCAAATGATTTAATAAAGCACAAAGGAAACAAGGTTTCCTATTCACTGAATGACAACAACTCCAGGTCTTTCAATAAAGTGGAAACGAGTTCCCACAAGAGCCTGAGAAGTGCTGAAGGCAACAAGCGTAAATCATCAAAAAGGTTACTGAGAGAAGGGAGAGACAGAGGGAAGAAGTCAGCATGCTGATTCTCAGAAGAAGCAGAATACTAAATCAGCACCATTCCTGTTGACGTTGTTTTTACAAAACAGCAAAAATATCAGGGAAATCTCTTTGGTCTTTAGAGAAAACTTACAATGATTTACAAACCTGCTGGATGTGGAAATATTTTTGTGACATGTTTTGCTCACACAACCAATAGATACTTACAGGTATAATGAAACTACTCACTACTCATTCTGAACAACTTAAGGTATGCACTCAGGAAAACAGAGTTCAGATTTGACATTAATCAAAACCATTTTCAGTTCTTTAGTCTGCTCCTATCTTCCTTATTTGTGATTTAAGAGTTGATTGTGGGACACTAATAATGCACATCCTCAAAGTACCTGTAAGTAAAATGCCAGAAAACAGACAGCCAGTTCAACATCTTACAACTACAGCTGTGCAACACCAGTTTCTCCCCTATACTTGAAGCAGCTGTTCTACAATGTATTGAATTTTCTCAGGGGCAAAACCTTGATCAAAACATAGCATTAAAATCAAGGTCCATTTTCAAGAAATGACTGAACATCAAGATGCATGATGATACTTACTGTCCCTTCCTTTCCTCCCTTCCAATTAAAGCTAATTTGATTTTCAATAATTTTACAGCAAAAAACAAACTCCACCTTGATCTTCAAATATTAGCCTGTGAACATGTTGATCTCCAGGCAGAACTTCCCAAAGGGCCTTCTACAGCATACAGAGAACGGTTGACACGCACATCTCTAAAGCTGTCAAGGGAAGAGCTCAACCACAGTGTTTGGGAACAGCTCAGGTTCAGCAATCACTGCTTATCGTTTTGAGCTCTCCAGCTATTTTGACAATTCTACCTGCAAACATGCCCACTCCTCACAGCCTCACTCATGCTGCCCAAGTACCTTCACTTTTCATAGAATCATAGAATGGTTTAGGTTGGAAAGGACCTTGAAGATCATCGAGTTCCAACCCCCCTGCTATAGGCANTTACTGTCCCTTCCTTTCCTCCCTTCCAATTAAAGCTAATTTGATTTTCAATAATTTTACAGCAAAAAACAAACTCCACCTTGATCTTCAAATATTAGCCTGTGAACATGTTGATCTCCAGGCAGAACTTCCCAAAGGGCCTTCTACAGCATACAGAGAACGGTTGACACGCACATCTCTAAAGCTGTCAAGGGAAGAGCTCAACCACAGTGTGTGGGAACAGCTCAGGTTCAGCAATCACTGCTTATCGTTTTGAGCTCTCCAGCTATTTTGACAATTCTAGCTGCAAACATGCCCACTCCTCACAGCCTCACTCGTGCTGCCCAAGTACCTTCACTTTTGCGCATACAAACCATGACTTATCATAGNTGCTGTAGGCCCCCTTTAGGTACTGGAAGGCCGCAATAAGATCTCCCCGGAGCCTTCTCTTCTCCAGAGAAAAGGAGAAAAAGAGAAAAAAAAATTTTCTCTTCTCTTTTGCGCGTACAAACCATGACTTATCATACTAAAAGTTGTTGTGTTTGTTTGGGTTTTTTTAAATGCTCTTGCAAAGTGGAAACAAATGCAAGCACCAGGTAAGATAAATCCCAAGCAACCTAAGGGGATGTCAGCTTAGAGGAAATCAGTTAGAAACTGAGCCCCGAGTGTATAATAAAAACATACTTTCTAGAAAACTGTTTTTTAAGAAGATCTATACAGAGATATCTTTCTTCAGCTAATCCCAGTTTTGGACCAAAATGAGTAATCAGTGCCTTCACATAGCACAGACACAAATAAGCATTTTCAGTTCACAGAATTTAAAACATTAATACTAAAAGCTTTTAGTATTAAACGCAGAAAATAATGCTCAGTGTCAACTGCAACAGAACTGGAACACCAATGAAATATGTTACCTGTGCAGCAGATTCTTGAGCAAGAAACAATATTCACAAAGTATCAAATAATTTAACATTTAGTTACTGCTGTCAGTAGGGCTTTCAAGTAATTCATATACTGTCAACTGTGAACAATGCTCCTTACATTTAGAAGAGTCCATTACTATCCTGTAAAGCTTACTTCCATGTGACTACAATACTAAGCAAGAGGACAAGTTTTGTAAGATTTGCTCTTTGACAGGTTTGTTGAGATGATGGTAGAAACAAAAACCTGCAACCGATAAAAGCTAAACCCATATAAAGATGTGGAAAGCAGTCATCATCAAAACTGTTTATTTAAAACTATACCTATTACAAGTTCAGGTAATGATTTAAATAACTTACAATGTAATGAGAAATGCAAGACTCCAGAAAGAACTGGGAACTGGAATTTTGTATTTACCTTTGGCATTCCCGAAGTGTCAAGCCAATTCTGGAAGATACTTTCTACAGTTAACCCAGACCTTAAAAAAAAAAAAACCCACAAAAATTAGAAGACACACACAAAAATACCAATTTTTCCACATGACAATTAACTCTTTAGAAGCTGAGCAAAACCCTGAATTCCAAGTATTGGTTGTAATGTAGTGGTACTACATTCTTTTTTTTTTTAATGAATAATACCGTTAGATATGAGCTAATTAAAAACAGATCAGTGTGTTTAAACTCAATGATGTGCTTAAAACTCAATGATAAATTCAGTGCTTATGAGGACCGACAGAGAAAGTGTAACATTTATGAAACATGTAAAGTATGAACAGGTGCTCTACTTCTTGTTGAGTGGATTTTTGTTTCTTTCACAGAAAAAAAAAGATTACAGGCATGTAAATTTAGTCAGAGACATTTAAAACCAGTATTTTATTACAGAAGCAGCCTAAATGTAAAGCCAAAATACCAAAGAAAATGAAAAGAAATGCAAACTTCCTTAAACTTTTAGGTTTTACAAGGCACTGATGGATATTAATCCTCAAAGTTACCAAATATCTAATATATTTCAGACTCATCTTTTCTGCACTTTCTTTATATCCTGATAACATTCACAGTGAAGTCACAGAATAGTCTGGAGCCCCAACAAAAGGAAACAGTCTGTCATGATCAAGCTGTGTGGGACTGAAATAAGTAATTGCAAATTCAGAAATTATATTTCCCCTTTTACTTTTGTAAGTAATTTACTTCAGCTCTGGTTGAAGTCTTCCGAACTTGCAAGGAAGACAATTGAAAAGAAATAAAAATAAATGGCACTGTCCATGCAATGTGCCAATACTCGAAAAGGAACTTGAGTAAGCCCTCAATGAGTGTAAATATTCTGAGAAGCAGAATAGATGCCCATGGTCCTGTCTATGGTAAGGCCTTGGCCAAGACTCATTCTAACACTTGCACCTACCTTCATGTGTGTAATGTAGACTCATAACCAACAAAGCATTCATGAAAAGAACAGCCATTTGTAAGCTCTGAAGCAGGAAGGCAAGCAACCCAATACAATTTTTATTTGAATTACATGACAAAGAAGCCTCCCCCTCCCAACGCCTCACAAAGCTGTGATCAAAATTCTGACCCTAAAGCATGTTTCTTGATGGACTGTATCAGTGACTAAGAAGGATTTGTAATGAATACATCAGTCATTTTTACTGAATGATTTTTAAGGACCTTTAAATATTAACTTTCGCTGTGCGAATGGGAGAGAGATCAATCACTGTTATACCTGACATGCAAATGGGAAAACTAAGGTTTAGAGAGCTTATGGAGTCTCAAAAGCAGTCAAGCAATATGTTAGTGGATGACCCTGGAACATATTCATAGAGTAAAAATTTCTGTGTGTTTACTGATCATAGTTATTATATTTTTTTACCTTGGCTAGTTTTATTTGGAATGGACAAAGATTTAAATTATTTGATATTAATACGTGTAATAACAGCACTTTCCCAGACCTGGCTTATATCCTGAGTTAGATATTCTTATCCTTGCTGAATCCAAGATGAAAAGTTTACCCTCCATCTCCAAGCAGAACTATGTGTTAGCATTCCTTTGAGGTAGAATTAGCAGCTACAACCTCCACTCTACACCACTGTGTTGGGAGATGTGACATCCCTGCTTACGCTGAGAAGTATTGTGAAGGAGGTCCATTAAAATTAGCAGGTCTACCTAATAGAATAAAATTCTGCCAACATGAATTAAGGGTGGAAGAATCTGATCAAAATGATCAGAGAGTCACCTCTCTGACCAGAGAGTCAGCTGCCTTCTCATTGAGTAATTGTTCAACAGTACAGGCAAAAAATAAGCAATCTGGTCTTAATAAGCTTGTCCAACATACACAGGAATTTTGTAACAAAAGGCAAAAAACAGACACCAAGTGCCTTAAATAAGAAAGTCTTGCCTTACAAATGCTGCCCTACGTTATTCAGCTACTAAGATATGCATGCATACAGGGCCTACAGCATCATACTGAAAATTGGAAGAAGCAACAGATTAAAGAAGAAGAACATTCCGATTACAATGACAATAAATCTGTTTATAAGTGCTTTCATTTTCTATTGATAGTTTTCTTCAGGTTTTGCTCAGTCATACCTTATGGTGCAGGCCAAGGAGGCTTAATGCAGAAACAGCATCAGTCTATTCGCTGCTGGTAATATATTTTGATAGTTTGTGCAATTTATGTATAAACTTTACTTCAACAGTGTCTTTACAAGTAAGAGATGACAGATCAGCCCGGCTGAGGTGACTTAAAAAGTCCTGGAAGGGAGAATGGTTCCCATTGAGACAACGAAATCTTCCCGATCACTAAATCTGAAATGTCAAAATCTCTCTTGTAACATTAGAAGATCGTAGACTGTCACAGACAAAAAAAAAAGTATTTCCCCCTGATCATGCGGTTCAAATAATTGCAGCAATCATGCCGAAGTATTTCTACATGTTCAGGATTCTGAATTTTCAGGAAATTACCATTCTGCATGCCGAATCACTATCAAAATCGATTTTTTACATATAACTAAACACATACACCATGCTTGTAATGGGGTAGTGTTCTACATTCAAATGAATTACTAAATATCCAGATTTGGTCAACTTTTAGTAGCACCTTGTAATTTGTGCAAATGTATTAAAATTAGAGCATTTGACTGCCAGCTCATTCAGGCTATAATTACCTTTACCCTACTACAGCGCTCTAAAAATTGGTGTCTAGTCTAAGTTAGCTGAGTACCTTCCACAAGGAATGGAGAGAAAGAGAATTAGCTCCAAGCAGTCAGGCAATTCACCTTACTTGGGATAAGATGTTTTTTCTTGAGTTCTTATCTCTGTCTGGTTACTACAGAGAGCGCATACAGGACTAGCTTAAAACTGGATACTCAGATTTTATATAGTCAAAGGTAGATCAGGTGGATCATACCATTTATTTTATCTCAAGAAGTATAATCAAAATAACAATTTTGTATTTGTAATTGCATGAATCAAAACCAATGCAGCTTACTGTTCCAATGCTGAAGCAGAGCTAGCAGCTAGGGAAAAATACCCTTGTTTGTGCATGTAATTTGTCTTGCCTAGGGATAAGAAACACAGTCTTACAATGCCAGTTTGTCCTTCTTCCTGCATTCTCCACCTCCCCCCCCCCCCCCCCCCCCCCCCCCACTCCCCAACCTAAACTTCATTTAAAGTGTGAGATTTCCTCAGAAAAAAAAATCTATGCAAAATAATAACACTACATTTGCTATGTAGTTCCTCTGTTTAATATACCCTCTATTTCTTTCCAAGCCAACAACAGCTCATTTTGAAACACTGGCTTTGAAATGAACTTATGACACTGAGGGGAATTGCACTGTTCTGACACCACACTAATCCAGGCAGAAACGCCACCAGTAAGTTGCTCAGCCTCTCCTGAAACTTTGACTGTTTTTCGCAAGACAACTCTGCTATTTCTCTGCCTGCAGCACCCTCAGTTTCGGCTAAACACCTGTCATATGACCATATGCATCTTCTTTGTTTGGACTTTCACACACCTTTTTATTTTTTCCAACTTAGGACATTCTTGTTGGCACCCATCAAAAAAAAGAAACTCGTTTTAGCATTTTACAGGCATCCAACATTCTTTTTCCAAATATATTAGTAATATGCAGACTATTGCAAAGCTCTGCTCTGAATGTGTTGAGAGTCAATACTGAAGAACTGTGAAGTCCTTGGAAAGGTTTCCACTAATTTGCTGGGCTTCGGATCAAGCCCAAAAACTAGATCACAAACAGATTGCTATTTCAAAGCAAATGTCCTACAGAAAGGACACAGAGCCTGCTATTTATAGAGGCTGCAGTTCAGTAAAGCATCCATATTCAGGACGGGCACTTACCACCTGCTTATGTTGCAGTTAAGCATCTGTAAGGACTTAAATCTGGTTTATGTGTGTGATTTCCTGAATGACGTTCTGGTTAAGGTACCGTATTGGACTGTGAGATCTGGGTTCAATTGATTAGCACCATAACAGCTCTTACAAGGCTGGGCAAGTTCTTCAATTGCTTTGTACTACAGTTCCCTACTGTAAAATGAGAATGCTAGTACATCCATTATCTCATCCCTTGTCTATTTGTTTAGATGATAAGATGATCAGCCTAGGAATGATCTCCTAACATGTATACATACTGTTCGTGGCCAGATTCAATGCTTAAGAACAAGCTCTGTAAAATACTAACATTAACAATAATTTGAAAATTAGCATTATAAAAGATGCCTATATATCAAGTTTTCATTGCACAAGGCCTGAAGGCACTCTACAAACTTTAACATAAACCCACTTAATTCCTCAGTCAAGGAGGATAAACTGCTTTTAGAGTGAGATGTTACAGCAAATAAAGAGTGCACATGAAAGTGTGCAACTTTTTTTTTTTTTTTTTGTAAAAGAAGATAAAAAGTCTGCCACATCCAACTGAAAATACAACATGCATATTTGCTTCATCTGGATATATACATTCATACACATCAATCGTTTTCAAAGCAAGCCATTCCAGCTAACTATGGAGGCATAGTTAGAGCAAATCAAAGACCAGTGACTGATTAGTGATCTTGTCAACTAGCCGTAGCTTCCTGCAGATAAGATCTCCTTTGTTTTTTGTCCAGCATATATATATTTTGGCTTACCAAAAAAATGGAGGAATCAAAAACACTGGAAAAAATCTTTCCCAATGATTTGTTTGGGGAGTTGGGTGCCTACCAGCTGTTTGTCTCAATCAAAATCACCACATTCATGACAACGTGAGTAACAAAGAAAGCAAGTATGAAACACAGACCTATACCTGTATAGCTGAGTAGTTTGAAATTACAGCATTATTTAAACATTGATTTAGTACTTAACTGACAATTTATGAAGACATCCAAGGAATGTGGTTAGTAAGCCTGAGTTATTAACAGTACAAATAGCAGAGCTGTAACACAAGCCTTCCTTTGTCTATCATGTATTATTAAAACTGCAGCTTTATTAGTACACTTATTTATTTTATTGAATGAAATGAAATAAAAAATACCACCAGAAGACCCCAAAGAACAGAACTGACCTGCTCAAAAAAATCTGCAGTCGTAAAGAGCACAAGCAGCTGAGGCACCAGAGGCTGGTGAAACTCCCCCTCTGTTAGAGGACCCTAAAAACACTGAGCCTTTGCACGGCTCACACGTTGGGCAGATGTGGACAGGATCAGTTTACAGCAAAGATGATGGGTGTAAGCCTTGGGGAGAGCAGAGCCACTGGGAGTTTTATCAGATCTAGTGCACTGTGATCTACAGACACATAAGAGGGTTTGTTGTCGTCGTTTCGTTGCGTTTGGCTTTTTTTTTAATGTAGTGACGTTTCAAATTATATATGAGGAAATAAGATGCCTCAGTTACAGGTGGGATGTATTGTAGATTTTCTACAGAAAGGCCAAGATAATGTGAGGCTATAGCCAGTGCATGTTATATTTTAAAAGGCTTTGAAAACAGAGAAGGATAATGACAGATACTTGTTTGTCCTTCTTCCCATCAGCCCTTTACACAGAGAAACAATCTGCCCTAAGGGCAAGTTAGGCAATTCTAAAGGACCAGAAGGTAGTGCTAAGCCTGTCTGATGTCAGTATTCAGCTGCAGCCCAGAAACAGGAGGGTCCTGCCTTGGAGAATGGATTCCTACAGCTACTGTGCCATTAAAATTGTCAGAGGAGTCAGAGGAGGAAGCGAAGTAGCCCAGTAAACTGGGCATATAATCCTCCTCCTCTGAGTAGAGAAGGCAGCAAAAATGAATGAATGGCACTTAAGAAGTTGTGTCTGTATCTCGGAGCTGCTCATCACTGGGAATGTACTAAAAAATCTCCTGTAACTAAAAACTAAAGGAATTAAGTACTGCAAGAGTGAGAATCTTTTAGATGGTCTGTTGTATCCAACAGCAGAAAACTAATGTTGCGTTACACCAAGGTAATAATTATAGAAAATTTCCACACTGTTGTATGATTGCCTTCTGCCAATGTCAATCCTGTTCTCATTACAGAATTCTCCCATAAGCCAAATTTTACTCCTAGCTACACTGGTTTGCCTCTGTTGCCACACCTGAGGGCAGGATTTGGCTTGATTCCCTACTACTAATTTCTACAACCTACATTATAAACTTCAGTATATTAGAGTCATTAATATTTTTCAAGTAAGAAGCATTTAGTTTAAACATTAAAATTTTACTTGGGAGAAGTGCATGATTCTGGGACGATTTGTGTGCTACAAATTTTGTTGCTCCAATCTTGAAATGCATTTTATTGCTGTGACTGGAACTTTGTGCAAATAAAAGCACTTATCAGATCATGATCTCTAAAATTATTTCATTATTATCTTTCCTCCCTTTCCTTTTACCTCAGACTACTTTTTGTGTGCTAGCAACAGAATACATTCAAGAATGAAATAACATCTTTGTAGCAGGTAAGAAATAAAGGGCTTCTGTATATCCAGATGTTATATTATTCTTGGCATTGCTGTTGATATCTGCACCCAAGGTAATTTTGGCAGTAGACAAGTTCAGATATGCTATATGTCTGATTGTAAAATGAATTACCATAGATTTGAAATTTTGTTCATACATTCTGTAGTGTGATGCAATGCAAATGGAGACATACTTCTTTTGCGTTAGTCTCACTGAAAGTTTAAATATTTTGGCACGTTTCTAGGCGCAAAATCAGATGCTTATTCAAGTAAAATTTTGCACTGGGTTTGGACTTCAGAGAAACACAAGTGGAAAAGGAAGGAAAAAACAGATTTTACTAACAAATCAATGTCAAATCATGCCATTAAATAATCCACCTTCCCATATATCCCATTTAATATTCCTAATTGTATTTGGGCTGGAAACCCATATCCAATGACATAAACAAAAAATCATCCAACGGTACATCTTTGGAAAATGTAAAACCACCCAAACTAAACTCATGATGCCACAAAACACATTAGCTCAATGATAACTAGCTTCTCTGTCCTTCACTCCCTAAGAACAGAAGTGTTTCACTAAAAAATTCAATACATTTGATTTCTGTGAATATATTCTCTCCTTTTTTCCCCAAACTAGTCACCCAGATTTATGAAGACTTTTGGAATCCTGCTCCCCAAAATTGCATTTTTCAAGTGAATATGTTATTTTTAAAAACTATAGCAGGTAAAGCTCCACTGCAAAAGAACCTGTATTTGTAGCAAAGTCTGCAGTAGCACAGAACAAACCAATGGATAAGCAGGGGTGGATTCAAAGCTCTGCTAAAGATTAGCTGTATCATCGTCGGCCAGTCACAGTCATGTGTAGGAGTATTTTGAAGGACACGTCAGGCAATTAGTGCTGGATTTCCATTAGCATTTTCCATCCTTCCCTGTTTGACATACTGTATGACAGGAAGGGGATGGTACCAGACTACAGCTTGAGAAAAATCCATCTTCACTGGTTTGCCAGACCCACAGCAAAGCTCTGGCCTCCTTGCTGTAGGGTGCCATGTGCCAAAAGCAGCTGGCAGAAGGATCACAAATTAATTTGAGTAGGCACCTGTGCCTGGCACTTCGGATCACACAGTGAACACAGGACCTCACTGATGCCCTAACATGCAAGTTAAAGGCGCTGCTTGGGGGGAGCATGGGATAGCAATAACACAGCAAGTCTTATATATTTTGTGTATATATGTATGGGAATTTTCCAAAAAAGATACACATGCACACTTGAAAAAAACAAGCAGAAAAATACTAAATGAAATCCTACTATTTCTGGCTAGCACAGCTGACATTTAAATATGATTTATACTTTCTTTGACTTTTCTAGCCTGGTTCTCACTTACTCTTTTTGTTCAGGGATGTCTTCCAACAGCATGCAAAGAAAATCCTGGAAAATGAACAAAGCACCACAGTTAGAATGTTTACGAAGACATAACTCTATGTCTGCATTGCTAGTGAGCAATGGATTCTTAAAGACTGCAGATAACAGAACGATAAGAAAGAAGCTTATATATCCACTATGGTGATTACTGCTCAGTTATTTATACAACATACGTTATGTTTGTCAGTTTTCCAACCCACTCAAGCAAAAAGTGTCAATATTGAAAGAAAATGAGCTTGAAAAGCCTGCTGACTACTTTAACACAATCCCACATTCCCACTTTTACTTAATCTATAGTACACACACAAACTATATTTAAAACTGTTAAAGGCTGCAGATTCACATAGTCAAAGGTTAAGAAACACCATAATTAAGGGTGTTTACGCTTTCTCCACTGTGCTTATGTTATCATGCTGTCTTTAATTATATAACCACATACGGCTTTTTTTTTTTCCTTAATGCACATACCTGATTGGAAGATCACACCTACTCCTCATTGCATGACAAAATAGACAATGTTGCTGCCAACCACTCCAACTAAGGAGTAAATTCTTCAAAGAAAAGGTAGCTAGAATTTCTTAATGGATTTACAAAGAAGGTGCAATGCCAATGGAACATTACTATCCTCCTCACTTATAACAGTATGATTAGCCCTCTCTAGAAAGTTACACCTGACATCACTCAAATGTTCTCTGGCATACCATGCTATGCATGACCTGATTTTAATGACAATAACTTGGACACAATCCACTCCTCTGAAGAATCTCATAAGAAGAGGATTTATTAATTCAAATTATCCATTTATGTGCTATTTCATAAAGCAATACATCCACTTTATTAATAATAATCTTTGTGGAGACAAGTTTCATAGGCTAATGATATTCCTCACTGCAATATATGAGTGCAGGCTGATTTCTGATTGCAAGTACTTGCTCTCTAAGGTCTTGAAGAATATTTCCTAAAAGGCAGAAAAACTTTTATTTAGGGACTCTGCCATGGCATTCAACAAAAGATGCTGTTTCCCCTTCTGATTATGGCATTGTCAGGGAATCAAAGAAAGAGTGATGGCACAATTGAATCTACTGGCAACATGGTTAAGCCTTCCTCCTTTAGATTACAAGTGAGATTCAGGCTATGTTGCAGTGGCTGCAAAATTTGCTTACAACAAAAGGTAAATTACACTGTGCTGGGCTCAGTGTTGCTGTGGCAAGGATGCCACCATTAACTGTGCCAGAAGTTGTTCTGTCCTAACTACAGTGTATTGCTGACGTGATGATAAAGTGTGAAATCCCTTTATTCCACACTACTACTTGCAGTTCTGTACCATTATTCTGTATGTAAACAAAGAACTACTGTCTCCTTACACTTGTGGAAGCTTTGCTGGAGGTACAGAGCAAGCTTACATGGAAATAAAGAATATGAAAAGATCATTATTAGAGTTGTTTTGACAGTGTGTGAAAAGTAATACTGAAGTAGTCACCCTTGACACTATTTTCACCATCTCTGTATAAATTAATGCAGGTAGATTTCCTGATTGGATTGCATCACCTTTTTATAATCAATCCCACAGTACACTTGAAGATACCTAGAATCATGGAATTGTTTTGGTTGGAAGAGACCTTTAAGATCATGAAGTCCAACCATTAACGTAGCACTGCCAAGTTACCACTAAACCATGTCCCTCAGCACCACATCTATACATCTTTTAAATACCTCCAGGGATGGGGATTCCACCACTGCCCTGGGCAGCCTGTCCAATGCTTGACAACCCTGTCAGTGAAGAAATTTTTCCTAATAGCCAATCTAAACCTCCAGGTGCAACTTGTGGCTGCTTCCTCTTGTCCTATCACTTGTAAGTTGGGAGAAGAGACCAACCCCCAAGTCGCTACAACCTCCTTTCAGGTAGTCATAGAGAGCCATAAGGTCTAGACTTGTGTGCATCTAAGTGGTGTAGCAGTTCGCTAACCATTTCCTCTTGGATTATGGGGGTATCATGCTGCTCCCCATCCCTGTCATCCAGCTCAGGGGGCTGGGCACTCAGCAAACAACTGGTCTTACTATTAAAGATTGAGGCAAAGAAGACATTAGTACCTCAGCCTTTTCCTCATCCTTACTATGTTTCCCCCCACATTCAACAAAGGATGGAGATTCTCAGTCCTCCTTTTGTTGTTAATGTATTTATAAAAACATTTGTTATTGTCTTTTATGGCAGTAGCCAGATTAAGTTCTAGTTGGGCTTTGGGCCTTCTAATGTTTTCCTTGCATAGCCTCATGAAATCTTTGTAGGCTTCCTGAGTGGTCTGCCCCTTCTTCCACAGGCTATAAACTTTCCTGTTCTTCCTGAGTTTCAGCCAAAGCTTTCAGTTTAGCCAGGCTGGTCTTACTCCCTGCCAGCTCGTCTTATGGCACATGTGGATGGCCAGCTCCTGCGCCTTAAAGATTTCCTTCTTGAAGAATGTCCAAAGAAAGGACTCCTTTCCCCTTCAGGACTGCCTCACAAGGGACTCTGTCAACCAGTCTCCCAAACAGGGCAAAGTCTGCCCTCTGGAATTCCAAGGTGGTGGTTCTACTAACCCCCCTCCTCACTTCTCCAAGAATTGAAAACTCTATCATTTCATGATCACTATGCCCAAGACAGCCTCCAACCTTCACATCACTCCCTTCTCTGTTCATGAGCAACAGGTCTTGCAGGGCACCTTCCCTAGTTGGCTCACTCACGTGCTGTGTCATGAAGTTATCTTCCACATAGTCCAAGAACCTCCTAGACTGTTTCATCTCTGTTGTATTGTATTTCCAGCAGACATCTGGTAAGTTGAAGTCCCCATGAGAACAAGTGGTAGTGACTGTGAGACTTCTTCTTACCCATAAACACTCAACCCTATCATCACCATCATTAAGCTGAAGACAATCAAAACACTCCCTAACATAGAGGGCCACTCCACCACCTCTCCTTCCTTGCCTATCCCTTCTGAAGAGTTTACAGCCATCCAATGCAGCACTCTAGTTGTGCGTATCATCCCACCATGTTTCTATGATGGCAACTATATCATAGTTTTCCTGCTGCACAATGGCTTCCAACTCCTCCTGTTTGTTGCTCATGCTGTGTGCACTGGTGTAGATGCACTTCAGTTGTGCTATTGATCATGTCACCTTTTTCTGGGGGAAGCCCTAATTCCTACCTGACCATTCCCAGGTGCTTCCATGATTTCTAGCCCATCAATATCCCTTGTGTCTTTGCTATCACATGGCACTCCATCCCCTATGTCCACCGGGATGGCAGACCGAAGTGGTACCTCTGGTATTAATACCTCTGGTATTAGAAGTGTTTTCATATTCTGTATATTATACTATGAAATTAAACATCTCCTTTGTGATTAAAGCTGTCTTCATTTTTCCAAATATTTATTAAGATTAAGGCAGTAACCATCATTCTACACACTATCTTCAGATTATGATTAATTATCTTAATGATTATGATCTTATATGATTAATATCTTATTTTAACTGCTTCTATTTTGATGCTCCAAAACAGAGTAGGAGAACACCACTTTAAGATTAAATAAATAAAATTAAATAAAATTACCACTTACCTCATATTTGCATGGTTTTTAACATTTACCTATTATCAAGTCTGTATGACACATCCCATTATTGGTCTGACATTTTAGTTCCTTATAATTTTGCCAGACTTTAACCATCTGGAGTGAAATTTTATCCTCAGGCTATTTTTTAATTCTTCCTGAGATGAAATAGTTCAGAAGTGTCCAAGAGAAAAGTTAGGGGATAATGTGGGGTTTTTTAAGCTTCAACACCATTTTTTTTAAGAGGTTCTAGTGACCTCACACTTTGAAGCATAGACTTGTGGATGACTAGGGTAATCATAAATAAATGCTGAGTCAGATCATAAAACAAATTATAGTTTGTTTTTTGTCTTTGCTGCAAGTAATTCAATGAAGCCAGAAAGCAAATATGAGTTAGAAATCACATGCCACCACAGTGCTGCATTATTAACAAACTGGCTTGTATTCATATGATTAAATAATCTCACTTCCCTACATACTCCTGTTGTTCTCCCCTGGCTGGAAAGCCAGAGGCTAGAAAACAACTTTTCCCTACATAAAGAAACTGTTATTCTGCAGTTTGTGGAATTTTATTGACATTTGGCCAAAGTGAAAAAGCCTTTGAAAAATGAGTTCACACACGTTTGCTAAGGATTTGCTAGACCCTCATAATTAAATTCCCTAAAGACTCTTGTCTGCTCTCACCATAGTCCAGACTGAAGCCAACAATTTTAATCACAACTGCAACTTTGGGCTGCTGTTGAGCAGATCAAATCTGGATACAGAGTGTGAACTGAGATCAAGGAGAAGTTTTCTTTGCACTGTTAATGCATGTAGCATGTCTGAGTCACAGGCAAAGAAGAATGAAGATCCAATGTCTGCAAAGTACGTTGAGAGAAGCAATTTTGAAAACCCTAGGAATGAAGGCTACTTGAAGCAGTAACTAGATAGACCTGGGTTTAGAAGACTTTTTATTTCATGACTAAAGATGCTATGCTATTACTCCAATTTCGTCTTGAGCAATGACCAGCGTGTTTCTACTCTTGAACTGTTTTGGGACACAAGACAGGTACCTCTCTCGGATCACACATGTTGATATGAAATAAAGAACACTGACTATTAAAAGACAAGTTATATCCTTTTTATGAAAATTTCAAATCTAGATATTTCAAGTACTCTACGACCAACAGATACTTTCAGTTAAGAGCAATGGAGATTTTGTGACTAAAAGTGATATACCTAAAAGGAATTCAGTTGGCAACAAATAAATTCCAAATGCACTTACATCCAGTTACCTACAGAAACTACGCACTCAAAGTTAAATTACCCCTATCAATTATGCAGTTTGTAAATGACATAACTAAATGGTAAACCTTGTCCCTTTTGGGTGGTAAAATAAATAATGAGCACCCATACTAGGATCCTGTTTATTTGGAATTCCCTTCCCATTCATCTTCCTGGCTTTTATTTAACAAAATCAGCAACACATTGAAATCCTTCTCTTGGGGTTTCGGTAACAAGCCCAGAATCATAGAATCATAGAATGGTTTAGGTTGGAAAGGACCTTGAAGATCATCGAGTTCCAACCCCCCTGCTATAGGCAGGGACACCTCCCACTAGACCAGGTTGCCCAAGGCCACGGCCAGCCTGGCCTTGAACACCTCCAGGGATGGGGCCTCAACAACCTCTCGGGGCAACCTGTTCCAGTGCCTCACCACCCTCAAAGTGAAAAACTTCTTCCTAATGTTCAATCTAAACCTGCCCTCTTCCAGTTTGAAGCCATTCCCCCTTGTCCTTTCACTACATGCCCTAGTAAAAAGTCCTTCCCCAGCTCTCCTGTAGGCCCCCTTTAGGTACTGGAAGGCCGCAATAAGATCTCCCCGGAGCCTTCTCTTCTCCAGGCTGAACAGCCCCAACTCTTTCAGCCTCTCCTCATAGGCGAGGTGCTCCAGCCCTCGGATCATCCTCGTGGCTCTCCTCTGGACATGCTCCAGCAGATCCACGTGCTTCTTATGTTGGGGACTCCAGAGCTGGATGCAGTACTCCAGGTGGGGTCTTACCAGTGTGGAGTAGAGGGGCAGAATCACGTCCCTTGCCCTCCAAAAGATGACAACTTCCTACCAAGAGTAAGTAAGATTCTCCAACTATATGTTCTATTATCAGGTAGCAACCATTGGTCAGACAGCTTAACAGTTTAAGCCCCAGGTGATGGAGCCACTGACTATCTTCAGTCAAAAGCAGAATTTGTTGCCCGTTTACCGTGTGCCAATGAAATGCATTCAGATCACTAGCAATTCCCTACAGAAAAACGACCAACTATTGTGGCAAACAAGAAAACATAGCACATACGAGGATGTGAGAAGGATTTCTGGTAAATCTTCTTGTGGATATTTAAGGTGGTATCAGTTCCCCAGATGGCTCTTCCCTGGCATTTCTCTGACTGGGGTTATTGTCCCTGTGTAGCACAGCAGCCGAAGCCTGAACTGCCCAAATTCACAGTCCAGTGCTTTCACATACACCAATCTTAGTAAACTGTCCATACTAACAGGACTGAATTTGTCCTCTTAGGTACAGTGTGAACAACTAAGGGAAGCAAGTCCTAAATCACCACAGTTATATTAGCAAAATGGTTTCTGTCAGGGCCTCAGGTCTTTCACAAAAAACATTTTAGTGCGTGTTGTAACACCTCAGAGCAGGTAAGTTCATTCAGGGACCAGATAAGTTGGAAAAAGTATGTTGACTGTCACTTAATTCACCGAAAAAAGTGTTGGTGTTCCTCCTTACCTTATTGATGGGAAGGTTCGAACTAGACTCCAGGCAGGGAAGCGAAGGCATGCAGCTTGAACATGCCTTCTCCTAACGCTTTCACACCAGAGCCTATGTTGTCTCAAACTCACTTGAAACGTTTTAGTTTCTTCAGAAGTTACACAAATTCTCACTGTCCGCTAAAAATACTAAATATACCACCACCTAAAAATTTGAATTAAACACAGATTCCTTCCATTTTACATGTATAAACATGGAAGAACACACATATATACCTAGGGAAAAGATGAGGAACTAGATCTGTTATGTATCAATGGTTCTACATGGAGCCCTCAATTGTTCTTTGGACTTCTGTTTAAGACTATCCAGCAGAAAATCACATAAGATGCATTAGACTAATTTTTTAAAACACATATCACTAAATGAAACAAAAGCTGAAGCTGTGATTCAGTACTAATAAAGCCTGCAGGCTTTGGGAATGCTCCCGTGTCAGTTTGCGCTGGTCAGAATTAAAGAACTTACCTTTTTTCCTATCAAATGATACCACGTAACAAGCTCCCATATCATTTTAAGCTTGAAAGATGCTAAATGGAAGCTAAGCAAATACAAAAACTTAAGGTCAGCAGAGGAGTGAGAGGCTACTGTAACAGAAGGGGAAATGAAAAAAGATACTCCACAGCTGAAGACTGAGGCTCAAGACTTATCAAGTTCAGCAGCTATGGGAAAGGTTTGTGTACGCGATTAGAAAGGTGCAAGACATTTTCAGATATATGGGTCACTTCGCTGATAGAAGATAATTATATGTGTAAAACTTACTGCTTTCTTTTAAGATTTTTATACTCGAGATAAATGATACCAAAAGATACTTGGTTTTTTTTATACATCTATACTGTTGGACATTAAAACTGTGTGACACATAACTGACATTTTAATCACTCCTCTGTATTATACATAATTATAAAACATCTGGGCTCCTCTTAGCCTCACTACTCTCTGCTTTCTTCTCCCGTTCCATTTCTAGCTCTACTTAATTCTGATCTCTCTGTCCTTTAAAATACATAGTTTAAAGTATATCAGAAAAAAGAAATAAAAAGATTTCTCAAGAAAAAAAAACTTTGCCTTATACCATGTTAATGACTTCTACTAACCTAGTCTTACTTATACTTCAAGCACAATATTTCATACATTCCTGCTTTCAAGATATTTGTACTGAAATAGAGATATGGCCTAAAGCTAGTCAGATTTTTACATACGAACAGAATGGGTTGGCAAAATGTGCAGTGTAACTAACTGATTCATACATTAGTCAACTGTCACATACATCAGCATTTTAAATACAGTCTCACGTTAAAATGTCTGACCCAGTGAAGCAGTCTTTTTTACTGTCTTACACTTAAAAAGTTGAACAGAAAGAAAAGCATACTGCAGGGTAAATACAGTGCATACAAACAATGAACAGAGAACAAAATACCAAGCTGCTGCTTCATAAGAGCAACACCTATTCCACATAAATGAGGCAAAGGTCTTCGGAAAAAAAATATAAAAGGACTGTGATCATGTAGTAATTAAAGGTTGTCTCACAATGCATACATATAAGGAAAGTGAATGAAGGCTGCATGGTGGACCGCTAAAAAAGAAGTAGGAATATGTTCATTCATGCAAGTATTGGAACAGGAAGCAAACTCAATCTCAGTAAACCTGACCCATCTGTTTCTGGTTTCCGAGCACATGAGACTGTAGAAAGCAAAGACCCCTGTCCTAGAGGCTGCTGTAGATGGGACAGCGCCAGAGTCCCCACCATGCCCCACTGATGTCAACAGTTGTTTGCTCAAGCTTACAGGTCAGTAAGCATGGAACAGCTGGGGCCAAACTGCAGAGACAAATTTTTACTTAAACCTTTACCTGAAGAAAAGGTTCTAGAGGTTGAAACATCAAAATACATGCACACTGCATGCTTAGACTTCCAACTCTAGTTACAAGAGTTATACAGTCTAATAAATAGTTGATGGCGATTTGTGCATCCAGATGCCAATTTTATAAAATGATGATAATGGTATGTGCCCATGCAAATTGGTGTGCAGGAACATGTTGATATAGGTACATACACAATGGGCTTGGATCCATACATCTGCCTTTAAAACTTTTAAGAAGAGCACGAATTATGATTTTTTTGAATTGCTGCCTTCTTAACTGTCATTTTACTATAGCAAATTATAACCCTATCAGATGAATGAACACTACAGACCTTGGGTTATTATTACGGCAGAGAGAACTACATGAAAATTAAAGTCTGCAAACAATTCAGTTCCCCAGGTGTTCTTATTTCAATATCAAACTGAACAACAGCTTTAACTGTGTTAGGAATATCAGCAACTTGCACTCCTTTCTATTTATTTATAGTCAGGAACACTCCACTCATTATTTAAAAAGTTCATTCAAAGCAGTTAGTAAGTGAATTCTCTCACAGAAAGAAAAATGGAAGATTTTTTTTTTAAATCCTTCTCAAAGATTCCAGACTTGCTTTACTCTTCTGTTGCTAACTCAACTAAAATAAACAAAAACTACTATTAAAAACGTTCCGAGCATGCAATCAAAATGAAGGAAAAAGGAAAACTGATTAATGTTTCACATCTGAAGTCATTTCCTTGCACCTGCGGCTCCCATCTAGGAAAAATACTACAAACACCACTGAAAACAAGACTAGTATTCAGAACATGGGCAATTATTTTCACTGTTTTTACTTTCCCTCATCCCCACAATTCCTAAAGCTGGGAACTTTTACAATTATTTTGGACAAGGTGAAAGTACAACATACGATATTTAAACTTACCATTTGAACCTCTATTTATTTTAAATCTTTTATTCATCTAAACACTGACAGCACGTTTGTTCAAGAAGGAACTTGAATAATAAACTTTGTACTAACTTGACTTCATTGCTTCTGCATTTGCAATTCCTACTGTGACTGCTTATCTACCTATACCAGACACCGACATAAATACAACCTTTAAGATTTCTTACAAAGAAAGTAAATGCATTTACAATTGTATATAGCTCTAACTCCTTTGCGTTTTTAGCACAGTGACCAAACAACAGGATGATGTTAAAATTCTCTTCCCAGCAACTTCAATAGGAGCAGGATTTAGGCTGCTGTGAAACAAGGTAAAAGCACAAAAAGCACACAATCAACGTTATATAGTACACAGCTCTTTCTCCACCAAATCAAGTATCTTCGAATGAAGGAAAGTATCTTTTTTTAACCTATATTAAATACATAGCTATGGACACATTACACATATTCAAATGAAAAGTAGCCTAAGAATCCTGAAATAAAAGCATCACTTGCTCTTACTTGAATAATTAAAAACACTGAACAATTTTTCATCCAATAACCAAAATGGTTGCTTCTAGGTGCAGAAACAACACACAGTATTTCATCTTATGAGACTGGAGTTAGATAAGCTACAAATGGACATCTCATAGCAGAGTGCTGGACAAAGAGAGAAGTCTCTAGTAAATGGGTAGTTCAATTGCAATGCAATCTAGCTGTCGTATGGTGTGCTAAGACATTTTGCAGCATTTAAACAGTCTACTGACACAACTCATCGCTCATCAACCAGGAGCAACACCTAGCTTTTTCTCACCAAAATGCGAGTACCTTTCTTACAACCAGATTAAAACACTGGGTTGCTTCTTGTTTTTAGCAGTTTCATGATTTCTGTAATTTTCTAAAAGTTTCCAGCTGTGTACTAGTGAAGCATCATATTTATGACTTTGGACACCATAATGTAGACAAGGCTCATACAGGCACTGGCATTTTCCAGACTATGCCAAACACAACTGCTCAGAGTCTCAGTAACATGGCACAGGAAACAGCTGCAGCAGTGGAAACCTTAACTCCCTTAACACCCCAAACCTTCCTCCACAGGGCAGAGCTGCTGCAGTAGAGCTACCGTGCCTAACTTCTGGGTGACTTCACATATGAAAGAATCTACAGGTCTGTGAGCTATTTGTAAGATACACGGGCATACATCTCATCCCATAAAAGTGAGATTCAAAACAGCACGCACATGAGGAAAGAATCACTGTGGCTGGAAGAAACAGGAAAGTGTTAGACCCCCTTCCGTCAAAATCAGAGGCCCTTCCTCTGGGTTGCAAGGAGACATTTATCACCATCCTGAGTCCCCTCAAAGATTTCAACCATAACTCCAGAAAAGACAGACTTCAGCAAAGAAACTGGTTTCAGAAATTCACTCACACCCCTTCTGTCTCATCCCCAGCCCCTCACTCTGATCACACTACTCTTCTAGTGACGCCAAGTATTTGCCATGTTATGCCTTTTGTTCCAGGACTGTTTTTAACTGTGATGAGTTCAGTGACCTGGTTCACAGACACCCCCATGAATGGTTGTTTTCACAGCATTACTGGAGCCACAAGCTGTAGTGCCATGATGAAAGCTGGATTCATCACCAATGATGGGAGTTCAGAGAGCTATGTCATTCCAACACCAGGGAGTCTGAGAGAGAGAGAGACTGGTGGAACCATACTCTGCCCTCCCTGAGACAGAAACAGCAACAACCACGAGGAAAAACCCAAGATCAAGGGGATCCAGTATCCTCCCCTCAACAGGCTGAAGGCAGTAGCTTAAAGGACAGGAGTGAATAGAAGCAGGTCCACACTTGGGGCAGCAAGCGAACTCCCTCCTTGCTCAACCCACCTTCCCAAGTGCCTCTGTACAACGGGTACGAGGCTCTGGATGTAGAAGGCCTCTCAATGGATGATGATGTGGATGACAGTCCCTCTTCACCAGAGGTGCTGCCAAGGTCAGACAGGCCTACCCCCCGTATCATGACCACCTTCATGAGGAAAAAAAGATGGGTTATAGCTGTAGGCAACTCCCTTCTGAGCAGAACAGAAGGTCCAATATGCTGGGCAAACTCTCATCTTAGGGAAGTATGCTGCCTCCCTGGGTCCTGGGTTAAAGACAACATTAGGAAATTTCCTAGACTGGTACAGTCCTTGGGCTATTACCCACTGCTGCTCTTCCACGTTGGTGGCGATGAAGCTGCAATGCCTAGTCCAAGGGGGATCAAAAGAGACTTCAGGGCACTGGGATGGTTGGTAAGGGAATCTGGAGCACAGGTTATTTGTCCCCTCTTCTCCCAGTTGCAGGCAGCGACATTGGAAGAAACAGACAAGCCCAGTCTATCAATACATGGCTCTGTGACTGGTGTCACCACCGCAATATTGGGTTTTTCAATAACGGGGTGGCCTACATGGTGCCAGGCCTGCTGGTGTCAGATGGGGTTCATCTTTCTGAAACAGCGAAGAGGGTCTTTGCTCATGAGCTAGCGGGGCTCATTGACAGAGCTTTAAACTAGGCTTGAGGGGGTATCAGGCTTGCCCGTGACAAACTGTGGAATAACAGGCAACGGTTACAGGGTGTAACCAATTCAAGACATGTATCTGATGGGTAGACTGTTCGGTGGATGAGGAGGGTTGGATTCAGAGGGTAGTGGTTAATGACTCAATGTCCAGACGGAGATCGGTGACATTTGGTTTCCCTCAGCCAGCGGTCCATACTGTAACCAGTAATGTTCAATGTCTTCATCAATGACATAGACAGTAGGATTGAGTGCACCCTCAGCAAGTTTGCAGACGACACCAAACTGAGTGGTGTGGTTGACTCTCCGGAAGGACAGGATGCTATCCAGAGGGACCTCGACAGGCTTGAGAAGTGGGCCTGTGTGAACCTCACGGGGTTCAACATGGCCAAGTGCAGGGTCCTGCACATGGGTCAGGGCAACGCCCAATATCAATACAGGCTGGGGGATGAAGGGATTGAGAGCAGCCCTGCCGACAAGGACTTGGGGGTAATGGTGGATGAAAAATCAGACTTGAGCTGGCAATGTGCACTCACAGCCCAGGAGGTCAACCATACCCTGGGCTGCATCAAAAGAACCATGGCCAGCAGGTCAAGGGAGGTGATTCTGCCCCTCTACTCCACTCTGGTGAGACCCAACCTGGAGTACTGCATCCAGCTCTGGAGCCCTCAGCACTGGAAAGACATGGACATGTTGCAGCAGGTCCAGAGGATGGCCACAAAAATAATCAGAGGGATGAAGCACTTCTCTTGTGAGGACGGGCTGAGAGAGTTGGCATTGTTCAGCCTGGAGAAGAGAAGGCTCCAGGAAGACCTTATTGCAGCCTTTCAGTACTTAAAGAGGGCCTACAGGAAAGATGGGGATGAAGCTTTTAGCAGCGCCTGTTGTGATAAGACAAGGGGTAATGGCTTTAAAATAAAAGAGGGAAAATTTAGACTAGATATAAGAAAGACATTTTTTACAAAGAAGGTGGTGAAACACTGGCACAGGTTGCCCGGAGTGGTGGTAGATGCCCCATCCCTGGAAACATTCAAGGTCAGGTTGGACAGAGCTCTGAGCAACCTGGTCTAGTTGGAGATGTCCCTGCTCATTGCAGGGGGGGTTGGGCTAAATGAACTTTTAAGGTCCCTTCCAATCCAAACTATTCTATGATTCTATGATTCCCTTCTCAAAACAGAACTCTGGAGGGAAAGGCAGTACTCCTTTTAATGCTACAGCCAGTGGTTACCCAACTTTTTCAGAAAGATCTAGGGAGAGGTAGATTTCTATTTATAACCCCAGTTGGGTTCTCTACATAATAGATGGTACAATATACTGTGGTGTGACTTGCTCAGTCTTTCCTTTTGAAGCTATTCTGCTTTGCATGGAATAATTATACACCATTTATGCCAGGAAGAGAACAAGCTAAGTCTGCAGTTCAAGTGATTAATATATACAGTTGCACTTAGGGCGGGCAGATTCCCATTCCTAATTCCACATTACGTTTTACAACCAAGCCTTCTCCAATCCGGGAAGAAATCCTGTTATATGAGAGCAACTGCCCTTCAGAGTGGACTGCCACTGCATGGTATCAAAGTCAGAGAAAGTCTACTGAAAGAAAGAAGCAGCACATCTTAAACATCCTTTGTAGATTAATACTTCAGTAACAGAATGCTTTAGAAAGCGTGGGAGTATGGACCATGATGAAGAAACCTACACAAAGGCTGTGACAAGACTGTAATACAGGTGGGTGCAATGTCACAGAGTAATGGGGACATCACTGTCACTTGATGAGAAAGATAACATCCTCATAAGAAAGACTGTGAAATTTTAAGCATTGAATGAAGCAGCATGCAGACAGGAAGGAAATAAAGTCAGAAATATAACGTGCACACACTGTTAAAATTTAGACAAATTTTCAGTTAGATTCCTACTCTGTTCTGTTCAGTTAGATTCTTACTCTGTGTCAAAACCAGGGGGGTATCAGGGAAAAGACTGGCTGATCACAACCAAAACCCATGAGCTAAAAGACTACAGGAGACAATTCCAGTACAATAAATTACTATCTTTGAGAATACCACCACCTACAAACATTGAGCTTGCATAACTTTAAGTTTTAAAAAAAAAAAAATATCACCCATTGTTTACATTATCAGATACTAGCAGGGTGTTCGATTTATGTATCACCCCGAAAAAAAATGTTCTGCCCTCTAGCAGGTAGGAATTTCACCAATATTGCCAATTGCCTCACAATTGCCTCTCTCTTTTCACCACAACCAGAAGTGCTGATTTACATAGTCAAACTGACAGTTTAGGTCATTTGCTTTTTCAGAAAGTGAGGACCAACCCCATGTACAGTACCTGAGAAAGGACAAGCTGCCCATGGAACTTATGAACAAATTTTCGTAAAGATGCAAGGTATGAAGCCTCTCCTATTATCCTTGCCAGAGACCGCAAAAGGAAATAACCCTGCAAGAAATTAAGCCAGAAACAAATAGGAAGCTATGAATTTGCTGATGTCTAGAAGAAAGACATATCATATCATATTAGTAAAGCAATTTCAATAAAAATCAGCTGACAACACTCACCTTCAAATAGTGAACCTGCATGAAGATTTTTTCTGCTTTTAGACCGTGTTTGACAACGGATGCTCCAGACTCACTCAGTTCTCCTGTGCTGTCCTTTTTAGGCCTAAAATGGTATCATGCTAATTAAGTCTTGGGTAAGTAAGTAACAAAATAACTCATACATTATACCTTCTCATAGTTGAAAGCATCCTGAATGGCACAGTAACTTTAGACACCTGTGACTAGTTCAGTCTTTTTCTTTACCCTAAGTAAATAACTTGGCTTAGACAGACAAACAAACAAATTTCATAGTTTTAATGCAATTTTGTACATAACTGACCAGACAGCTGGGGTACAAATGAAACCCATCACTAAGTTAGCGTACTCTTCTTTCTGCCAGCATGACATCACTTTGAATGCCATTCTACAGTGCTGACACAATATGAACAAAGAGGAACAAACATAAACAGACATTTTAAGGGGAAGGGAAGGGAAGGGAAGGGAAGGGAAGGGAAGGGAAGGGAAGGGAAGGGAAGGGAAGGGAAGGG
>VUYV01000213.1:712844-726764 GCA_008711295.1 Anarhynchus alexandrinus | reverse complement strand
AAGAGGGGAGAGGAGATAACGGGATGGGAGTGGAGAGGAGGTGAGGGGAGTTGAGAAGGGAAGGGAAGGGAAGGGAAGGGAAGGGAATTATGTTCAAGCAGAGATTTCTCTTCTTGTACCCGAACATTGGCTTAACAGCTTACATGAGTATACCTTCAAGAATAACCTCTTTTATGTGCACGCAACACACTGCAGAAGAAATAATATTCTATTTTTGCTGTTTGGGGCTGCTAGAATAGTAGCTGACATTTTAAAAGATAAAGCTTTTCACACACACAGAGGTTTGGGGTTTACAGACAATGTCTAGAACAAACGTACTTCTTCACCATCTGATTTTAAAGTGTAACACAGCATCTGGTATGCCACAAATCTACAGCAGTAAAGTGTGCAGGACTTCTAGGCTCTTACAAGCACAGAGTGAAACTAAAGAGAAACTATGCAAACAATTTGTCTTCATTTCTAGGCAGGGCCTTCACAGGCATAGTACTGAAGATCCCTTTAGCCTTTTTCTTCCATCCAGAAACATCCCAGCTAGCAGCGGTCTGAGAACAGATGTCTGTCTTAGGAGCCTAACCCTGTGACTGAAAAAACTCCAACTATAAGTGCGGATTTTGAAATAGGCAGTCTTGGAAATTAAACGTCTTTCTTCACACTTCTACAGAATAGGGGCAACACAGGCCACAGCAGTGCAGGATTCTTCACATCACTCATAAACTTCTCATGAGCTAGTCCCTGTGATTAAATTTTTTTCATATCTATGTCTGCTTTGAGGAAAACATTCTTCCTTTTTTGTACCTGTGTAATCATTTCGTATTAGAGTTTTGTCCAGAGTGCTAAGCTGTTTTCTTTCACCCTTTAGGCAGTATATTTAGGATCTCTGCACACGAAATCCACTTCACACAGTAAAATTTTGATAAAATACAACTTTTTGAAACAAAATAGAAAAACAAAATGCAGATTCGATTTTACACAGTTCCTAACACAGTCCTTTACCATGTTACAGTTTGTATTCTCTTTCAAAGAGGATCTTCCTTCAGCATTGAAAGGATAAGATCAATAACTGATTTCTTATCCTATGGTAACTCCAGTTCTTCAAGACAATGTAATCATTGCAGAACCACTGTAGGAGAGCAGAGGTCCACCTATTTCCATTCTGGATCAGTCTTCTGGAAGGATGGCATTCTATACATGACTTTTCATTATTCTCTGCATGTATAAAAAGCTAAAACTGCTTCATTTCTCTTATAATAAATATCCCAGTCTATAGACTTTGAAAAATGGACAGGCTAGAGGATCCACACTGAACTGAAATACCTCCCATAATTACAGTTATTCTAAATTAGGCAACCATAGTTCCTTCCTTCCTCCTCCAACTTTGTGCCTGCGTAGATCCTAGTAGGTGACTAGAAAGCAGTATCCCATCTGGGGGATGGTACTGAAGAATTTCCTTCTGCAAAGGATGCATATATCCCCTAATAATGTCAGCAGAAGAGTGTAAATATTCAGAAAGTTACCCTGTTCTCTGCTGTCAGTACTTCAGTACAGTATTTTAAAGCAATGCTTAGTATATTTACAACACACTGAAGGCAGAGACTGAAGGTTTGTTACACTGGCCTCCAAAACCTGGCATCTAACCTAGCAGATGAAGCTAGGCATAATGCTAAAGGCAAGCTGATTCAAGTTATGCAAGCTGCTACCTGGCACGTTTTAGATACTGGCAAATTTCAGAAGGAATCAAAAGATGCTGCTTTTGTTTGCTGGGGTGAGAAGTACATTGTACAAAGCAAAAGTAAAATTCACCAGGAAGTCCTTGGTAATTAAATTCTCTGATGCTGTCATGGTTTAAGCCCAGCTGGCAACTGGAACCATGCAGCCGCTTGATCATCCCCCCTTTTTTCCCCTCCAAGAAGGGTGAGGGGGAAGAGGAAAAAAAAAAGGAGGGAAAAGGGAGAAAAAACTCGTGGGCTGAGGTGAAGACAGTTTAATACAACCAATAACAGAAAAAGAAAAGTAAAAACAATAAAAATAAAAACAATAATAATAATAATGACATGGGTCACTCTCACATCCCGGTGAATTGGCGCTGTCCCAAGCAGTGACTGCATATTCCCACCCTCCCCAGATAACCCCCATTTATATACTGATCATGGTGTCTATGGTATGGAATATTTCATTGGCCATTCCGTCATTCTGTCTATTCTTCTATGGGAAGATGAAAAAAGTCCTTGAATATTGTAAATATCACTTAGCAACAACTAAACCCAATAGGTATTATTGACATTCCTTTCACAGCAATCACTAGAAAGAAAATTAACTCTTTCCCAGCTGAAACCAGGAGAGATGAGCTAGGTAGTCATGAAAACCTATGCAGAGACTACAAGAGACCACCTGAGAGGCACGTTTCCTATCAGTGTGATAGAATAAAAGTCTTTAAACACCTACAGAGCAGTCAGCGAGCAGGGAAATGGACTTGACTCAAGTGGAACTCAGAGACAAATTTAGAGGTAGATATCAACACTGGTTTGTCTTAATGAAGAATCACAAACTGAAGTTCAGTCATAAGGGCCAGGACATGAAATAATCTCAACACCAGCTTTATTCCACAGAATGAAATGGAGTTCTCTAGTCTTCTTCGCTTCCATAACATGAGAGACTGGATGAGAGTACTGATGTTTATGCTTGCCAGCAGAATGATTACCAGGACATATTTCACAGGTACTTTTATCCCTGCAGGTTTGCTTCAAGCTCTGTGAGAAAATACACAGGATTTTGTCTGAAGTCTTATCCATTATGAGCACTACTGTGCCACAAATTCTTTGTCAATACTAAGATTTGCTGGTGCTGCCTTTCAGAGCTGCTGCCTACTAAAAAGACACTTATCTGTTTCTTTCATACCTGACTCCTTTTTTCACAGGTAGCTTATGAGATGCTACTATAACATAATATCAAATACCTATAATAAGAAGAAACTTCATGCAGATGATCAGTTTGCTGAGTGGCTTTTACCTAGTCTGAACAGGTATTCATTTGCTGGATCAAAAGTTAATAGGATCAGCTGACAAGTTTGGGGCAGGGTTTTCCTGCTGTCAGGAGAAAGCATGGAAAATCATATGATCATCCAGCAGGGAACAAAAAAGTAATTGAAGAATAAGCTTATGCTTGGGAAGAGCGGATTGGCTGATTTTTTTCTTCCTGACATAACTGGCAAGAAGTAACAGTTATCATTTACTTTTAATATCCTTGTATAAAAACACAAGCCTGAACTAGCACAAGCCTCAGTACAGACTGCAAATCCAGTGCAATGCCAAGACTGAAATCTTCTCTCTCATACCAGCTCTGGAAAGCACATGGACATACTTTCACAAGGAAGAAGAAAAGAGAAAAAAGGAGTAGACATGCAAAGAGAGAACCTATTTGAGTCCATGCCACAAAAACAGCAGAGAATATTTATATCTGACTGACACCAGTGAAAAGTCCTTAAATGCAACCACAGGAAACTAGAGACATCAGAAAGGACAAGATTGCCAGAATCCCAAGCTGGCATCATATTCCTCTCCTGAAGTGTATATTAGAGGCATATTTTTCAAATGAGAAATGATTTGTCATTCTTTTGTATTAGCATTGAGAATACCACTATGCAAAAGCTAAGCAGCATGTTTATTACAGAGACTTATGTCTAACTGTGGAAGTCAACAGAAAGCTTAAGTTTCAATTTCAAGATAAATCAATCCTTCCTGAGTTACAAACTACAAAGGATATTTTGGTCCTTAGAAAAACCATTTAAAAAATTTACAGCACATACACATTTTATTAAAAGTAACAACTACATGATTAATGCAAAAGATGACAAATCTGATTCCATAATGTTGAAAATGGAAAACATACAAAGCATCATATCACAAGAACCAAAGTTCCTAAAAATAATTTATTTTAAAACAAACAAAAACCCATGCATCTGTCAATCAGGAGTTGTGTTAGCAGCAGCTGTATGACAGCTAGTGATAAGGCTTGCTTTTGCATTCACACCTATCATTAAAATTGCACGCTTGCAAACGAGTAACTTCACTGACTCTGCTTACACGTGGGATACACAATTCATCAATAAACATGAAGTAAAACAGAACAATGAAAGACTACAGTTATGCAGTTGGTGACACATTTCCAGATGAGATGAGGCCATAGAGAGGAATTTCTATGTTGGTGAACAGTAGCTAGTGCCCAAATATAAAAGGCTTTTAGGTCCTACTGGGAAAGCACAAAAAGAAGGGAAGACCTCAAAATGAATGAAATCGCAACAGTCTTCCAAAAACATTTAAAAGTTGATTATATAGAAGTCAGAGAACATTTTGTCCTTCACTTCTACTTGGTGAAAGAAAAGAAGAAATCTACATTGTTTGAAATAAACGATATTTCAGCTGTGTATTAGGAAACAATTTTTAACTGTTAACACTAAAACAGCTTAGCTAGGTACTGTGGAAACTTTTTTATTGGAGGTTTCTAAGAACATGTTAGTAAAAACCTGCTTAAGATGGTCTGTGTATACTGCCTGTATTTCAGGGCAGGAGAAGGGTCTATATTATCTCTTGAAATTTGACCCTGTACTTCCATGATTTGGTCAGCGTAGGGCTAATTTGAGCTAGAATTAGTAAACTTGTTTTTCTTGGTCAAAGACTGCGGGCAGACAAGCAGTGGAGATGTTAGGCAGCCGCTCAAGATAAAAGACTATTGCAAATTCCCCAGACACCAATCGGAACAGCCCAGATTATTAATCATTAGAAAAGCACGAATCTTTTTTTGATCTAATGTCTTTAGCTATGTAAGAAGAAGCCTTGAGCTCAGCATCTGGTACCTAAAGACCAAAATCTTGTTTACCTAGCATTATTAGTAATTTCTAAAAAGAAATTAGATTTATATAGTTCATTATGCTTTTTCCTTTGTTTTTTAAAGCTTCATTCAGCTTGGCAGTTAGATGCCATGCTCTTGTATGTGCTTGTCTTCAGCTACAGAAAATGAATCTGTTATGGCTTCAAACAGTGAACTTTGTTCAGGAAATGGCCTTTTTTTTCCCTGAATAGAGGCTCTAGTAAACTGCTTAGAGACATTTTACATCAAACTAAATCCCATAGTTTTTGAAAGCTTTCTATAACAAAGAGAAAAGCAATTGCATTATACAGAAGATGAATAACCCAGTCAATTTAATTTGACTTTTCCTATTTCTTCAGAAGGGAACAAGGAAATGCAGTGGATTTAATCAGATGATTTGGATGGGTATCTTTGAAGGGAGAAAATGGTGGAAAACCAGAGAGAGAGAACATGCAAAAGCAAAGATTATACTGTCATATTGTTACCTTAAAACTTGCAGCTCTTCTTCAGAGTTCTGCACCTCATCTCTGAGTCGGCGCCAGCGAAGTAAAGCTTTCAATTCCTGCTGCCCTTTTACTTCATCATGCGACAGCTGCTCAGTATACAAAAAACACAGATCACTGATTGCTGTTTCCCAACAGACAATAATAATTTTCAGAAAGAGAAACTTGGTTTGTTTCCTTTTAACGTGCAGAAGATGCAGAAAACAGTACCAATATCCACGATTTAAAAAAAAACCAAACAAACCCAAACCAAAAAATAACAGTTGCTGCTATGAGAGTTAATAGCAGCACTAAGGAAAACAGAAGCCTCACTGTGCGCATCAAATCAATAGCCGCTTAAATATTTCTGCCTGAGGAGAGAGCTGGGCATGTTGTTTTCCCTTTCATGACTGGCAATAAGTGAACTGAATGTACAGTACAGATACCTGGCATATTGGTTTTGGTTGCATCCCTACCCTTCCCAGCTTGAAAGCAAAGAGCTGCTTTGTGTCTGACTTCACTCCTCTTTCCTATTACTTCTGCCACACTCGAGAAAGCTCCCTGTTGTATTTTCCCCCATTTGTGTAATATTAACAGAGATGCATGCTGATGAAATAAATGCCAGGTTGTCATCTTACAAATAACAACTAATTTATGCTTCTCTATTATGAGAAAAGATGGGAGATGGGAGAAAGCAAAAGCAGCTAATACTATCCTGCGTTACACCAATATTTCAGTCACAACTGAAATTATTGCCAGGCACTATGGAATATACTCATAATCCTACAATTGCACGATTGCACAGCACCAAAACTGCTCAGTAACTCTAAAAAGGGGGCGGGGGGGGGGAGCAATTTTCTGACCTTACTAATTAACAAGGGGACTAATCACCCTGTTTTGTTGCTTAACTCCTTTTAATTCAGCTACATGGAAGGGTGTCTACTACAATGAAAATGCTTTCAAGTGACTCACAAAAGTGTAGAATTAATATGAACAGCTCACAGCAGAGCAGCGATGTGCAATGTAAGGGCAGAAATCAGTTTTAGGACCAGAAGGGAAAAGCAAAGTGTTTGGACAGCCTTCCTCTCTTGTTCCAGAAACATGGTAAGTGATAAGTAATTTTGTTTTGTTCGGCGCTATAAATATGGCCGATACTTAATGAAACGGAGGCTCAGAAGAGTGTATGATGTCAGTTCCCAGTCCCACCTGCTCTTCCACAGATGGCAAAACCAGGGCCTGACACAAGCATAGGAAGAAATCACTAACACATGAAATGTTTGACGTAGCAGAGGTACAACAAAATAAGAAGTGGATCAGAAAACCACTTTACTAGCTGACATGCAATTTATGAGCTTTTCACTTTAAGGCAGACAATGATTTCTAAGCCTTTGATATGAGGGTAACTCTTGCTGGGCAGTATAAGACCAAAAAAAGTGGAAGTGCTGGTGCCCTTTCATCAGCTTCCGTTTTGTTTTGAGGTATGTGTCTTGGCTATCCACTGGACAAATCCAGGCCATTTTCATTAGGTACCGGGAATATTACAATATTCAGTAAGACTCTGCTCATTGTTGCAGTTTCAGGAACACAATACAAGTGGAAAGAATGCAGAGCAACTCTTTGATAGCTGAATTTTAATAATTGAGTAGTACATTTATGGGAAGGTAATCATCAACAAACAGATGTTTCCACTCTCATTTGCACTGACCTCTACCTCTGTAGAGATTAGTGTTCACTGCGGATCAGGAAGGATTTTTTTTTAAATCAAATTAGCATGCAAATTCCAATATTATTTTAAAAGGCTTATCTTCATCACAGGAGGTTTAATTTATATCTAATTAACAGCAGGGTATATAATTTTGGTTTCCATATAATTCATTTGAGAAGTTATGTATCATCACCTTACCTGTTGTGCCCTAGCCCAAAATACATCTTCAAAAAAAGTGGCAAACCCTTCACTTAACCACTCTTCAGTCCAATCACGAGCACCAATGGCCAGTCCAAACCAAGCATGAGCAATTTCATGGCACAGACGTGTTCCGCAGAGATGGCTCCCTCCCGGTAGTACACTCTGTGACAGGAAGATGATGTGTGGGCTGCACAATAGGAACGAGTGACAAAATACATTATTGACCTGTTATAACATGCATTGCCTGGCCACAATAATATAGAGACTTTATTAGCCTTGTCTGCCTCTTATTACTATATGCATGCTAGGTCATGAATGATAGTTTATAGCTCAGGCGTTTCTAGGAATTAGGTTGTACTTTATTGTTGGTTGGCAGAGAATCAAACTCAAATTCTGCCAAGCAGTTGTTTTGTATTCAACCGTCAAGAAGCTATTACACATAAGAAGTAACTTAAACCAAAGTCTTATATTTTTTAAATTACAAGACTGATTTATTTCAATAGAAGCATTTATATGTAAGCCAGGATAATAAAAGATGAGCAGGTGTGAATATAGGCAGCAAGTATTTATCCATTAAATGATCAAAGCTGGAAATAAATAAAGCAGAAGCATTTTACAAAGAAAACAAATCACTATCCAAAAGCAACAATACCCATGTATAGTAAAGCACATGTGCTTGTTAAAACTTAAAACAAGCTAAAGAGATACCATCTGATGATAAGAGTTTAACATTTCTGCAAATGCAGAGGAAGGACAACAACCTTTACGACAAGCACAGATGTGAGGAGACTTGATATTCAATAAGTGACTGCTTTTCACAACAGGGGAGAAACACCCAATCTGCATCTACTCTACTTTGGACTCAAGTACTCTATGAAGAAATTGGGGGAAAAACTGTTACAAACTATTGCTCTGCTATCGAAAACACTTAGACTGAATTGCAAGTTACTGCAGTTCCCAACTCATGTTCTGCTGCAAGGCAATTTCTGCTACGCTTATAGACATTACAGATGTTAACGTCTCAAAAGTTACATAACTCTTGAAATTAAGTACATCTAGGAAAGAAAAGCAGCAGAATTAAGCCCTCCAACTAACACGCAAGGGATTAACAGGGCACTGGTGGGAGTAGCAAGGGCACAACCCAAGACCACCACCTGCAGAGTATTCCTGCACTGACCCTTGGCATCTATAATCTGCATTTCAACTGTTTTCTCAACTCCATGCCAGTTAGAAAGTAAATAAAGCACAATGGTAATACTTTCAAGACCATAGGTTTTTAAAACTAAGTCTACCCTCCCATGCATGGGATGGGAGCGCACGGCCTTAAGACATTTCCAGGAGTCAAATATTATTCGTCCACATTCCAAAGAGCTTCCCCACCCGCCCTACCCTTCCGTTGGAAATGTTAAAACACCCACAGTTTTCTTGCAACCAGTTGAATGTCTGGAACTGAGACCATAAAATATGATACACACTTAAATAGAAAAACATACTCAATAACCATCTCCTTATAAAAAAGTAATAATCATCCAGCAAAGCAAGTTAATACATTTCAATCAGTTGGCATTGTAAGAAACAATGTAGGAAATTAAAGCACTAATAGAAGAATCGAGTCACAGAGAACAAAGCAAGAAAAAACAGCAGCTCTCCAAATCTTTGACAAAAGCAATTCTGATTAGGAGAAGTGAGAGAGGGAGAGATGGGAAGGAAAGCGTGAGCACAGAAGCTGCAGAACATGATGAACCTTTTATTATAAAGCCCCTGATGAGAAGAATAACTGCAGCTTCGGGGGTATTACTTTGGTCAGTTGTAAGTAAATGACCCCTAACTGTGGCATGTGCACAGTGCTACAAAGAAAAACTGCAGAAATGGACCAAGTAAATAACATTCCAGACATACTGCTGGCAGCGTTTCGGCCATTTGGTTAAGCAAAACAAAAGTATCTTCATGCCTTATAAACAGGCTCACAGAAACTTGCATTTTAAGTCTACTATAGGTAAACACACAATAAAAATAAGATTGTATTTCCTGCTTTTTCCAATCACTTAAATAATAGAAATGCCACATTTGAATAATCTTCTCCTTTATTAGAAGGATTACAAATCACTTCAGTGAGAAAAATGTGTATGAGTTAAATTTTGGCCAAAGAATAAGAATACAACTTCCTGCAAAGCCAAAAATAAGATTATGTGCTGCAGCAGAATTTAATTTTAGAGTCTGAGTACAATCAGCAACTTCCTCTCCTGAGAACACCTTAAATGATTCCTTTTATTTTGTTTGCCCTTAACAAGCAGTTATATCTCCAATTCAGAGCCTCATATAGCAACAGATACGACTGCAGAGCAGTGCAAAGTTCCCATTTATCTTAAGAGTAATTTTATCAAAGACTGAACATGTTTCTGTAATATGTCCAGCACCTATTAGTTTGGGGAGAAGTTTGATTCTACGTATTAGTTTAAAATACAGATTCTCTATTTCCAATACACATTTGAATTCTAGAAACTCTTCCCCACCCCTAGTGATACCAACCGAATCTACTTCTTTTTACACAATCTAGGATGTGCGATGTTATTCATTGCACATTGTTACTATCAGTGTTGTTCCTAAAACACTCAAAAATTGAAGAAAGTTTATATGTGAAAAAGAAGATAATCAGAATGATGATTAATTTGCACTAGCCAAAACCTTTTTATTTTTTACCATAATAGGAATTTGGGCCTCCTACCATCCATTTGTTTTACTAGGAACAAATGATAAGGCTTGATATCCATTGCTTTCATTGGAATTGAAAAGGAAAGAAATCCATTCATGCACTAGGAATGGACAAAGGTGATTCACCTCAGCAATTACACCAAGATCGGATGAGATATGTGCAGCTTATAAATGTCTCTAGCTGACGTCTTTTCAAGTCTGGCCCAAGTTTCTAAAGCAGGCCAGAACAGGCTAGCTGGATGTGGTAAGGAAGATGGGAAACCTCTCCCAGTTAACAAAAAAATAAAAACCCCACCAGTCCTTCCCAGGAAGCTGGACAAGTTCCCAACAGCTCTTATAGAAAAAGAAGCTAATGACTTGTTTTCAACAAGTATACACTTGGTTACACTTTTAAAGCAAAAGGTTATTGTTTTGACCACAATCACACCCACATAACTTAGATCTTCGTATCATTTGAGTGAAAGAAGGAGCAAGTTTCCTCTCCCAGTGAAACTGCAGTTAAGGGAAATCTTAACACTGTAACTATGGTTTGAACAAATATGAAGGAAAAACTGAGCCCCAAAGGGAAAGAAATTTTTGGTGTGAAATCCACCCACGTAGATGTTCTTAATAAAAGGTCTCTTTAACAAATAAAAGGTTTCCAGTGAGTCCTAGAGCTCTGAACAGTAATCTGAGCAGTTGAGAGGCCAAATCTCTGAAAGTAATTTTGCAAAACTTTTTCTCCAGACTTATGACTTAGATGCAGGTGCTGCTTTGCACACAGGCTGCATCAGTGTGCTATCTTTGGCTGCTCACACATAATCAGATGAGACACACAGCACAAACTCCAGCCAAACGTATGTGCAAGAACTTAAACACACATTTAAGCTAGGAACATGAAGCTCATTTCTAACAGACTTGTTCCATTCTTTTTGAAGTAGAAGTCTTTCCCTCTGAACACAGGGATTTGCGGATACATTTTCATATGTACTTATTGAAATAACAGAGCCAAGACCGTATCAGCTGGAAAATTATGCTTCTGGAGTCAAAAGTAGCACCCAAAATCACTATTACAGATAGAAGTTATATAATTAAGAATTTTTTTTTCATATTTTGATAATACCTCACATATTGCTTATCCTTTCCTATTTAGAAAAAGGTAGTCAGGTAGTAAATGGATTAGAGAGTTATTGCACGTCTAGAAAATCCCTTCTTAAACATGTAGAAGGGAACAGGGGAAATATCTCTAAAATATTTTCATAGGAACACACTAAAATTAAATTTCAAGATTTCTGGAATTTGAGAAAGTTAGACAATTATGTGACATCTCTTTACGTATAGTTGGTGCAATGTCTCATCAGTTGCCTTCAACCTACATCATTCCAGTGATATAAACAACAGTATTAGCATACTGTCTGTGTCATCTACATCAGACTTTGCATGTTAGCTTAATTTATCTTTGAGGACACTTGTGCCATTGGAATGCAGATACAAGAACATGCAACATTCAATTATTTACCTCTATAATCTGCAGCATTCTGGTATATGTTACAGTTCAGTAGCCAGAGAACTACAGAGACAAACAACCGTTTTAATCGCCTAGGTTCACAGTGAACCAGAAACTCAAATATACATGCAGATGCAGTTGTAGAGACATGGATTTGGTAGTTAGAATAGTCTGAGCATTATTCCAGAAATAATGGAAACTTCATAAAGAATTTTTCCTATCCTACTATCATAGTGGGAAACCATCAAGTCAACTGGAAGTTACAGATGAAAGTCATTCTAGGACTACCTTTTACTCCATAAATCATGGAAAGAAGAGCAACCCCTGTGTGTTGGAAGGAGGATGGTATCAGCCAGCTCTGAGTACAGCAATTCAATATTCAAACTTCAAATTGCAGTCAAGCACCTAATTAATAATCTGAACACCTGAGCAGCAGCTGCTCCATGAACTGGCAGGCAATCACTTCAGTCTTGCTTAATTTGCTGTACCAAACCAGGTTAGTCAGGATGTGTATAAACAAGGGTGAAACCCTCTCAGGAGAAACTCTCTTTCTACTGCTTAACAACAAAACCGATACTTGGCATAAAACTGAAGAACTTACACAGTGAAAGAAAAAAGATAACACAAGCCTAAGTTCAAACAGCTGCTACACAAACAAATGGGTTTGTAACAACTCTTGACATTTCTCATTATCTCCAGTCCCGTATTGCACCAAATGAACAGCCATGAAGTGAAAACCTGCATAAAAAAACAGTATGTATTTATCACATACAACTGTGACATACATCACTTTCCAATGTCTTTTGACTTAAAAGTAAACTATTTATTTGATTTGTTCACAGAGGAAGTTTTATAAATTTTCTTCAGATACGAAAATAGCTCTGGAACTTTATGATGAACAAAAATTAACTAAACAACATTGAAAATATTGACAAGAGTTGACAAATGCAATTTTTGTATGCCAGGAGACCTTACTTTGCTACTGCAAAAGGACCGATCATATTGATCTTAACAGAATGATACAGGTTTGATGTGCTTGAAAAAATGAACAAAGAATTTGATGCTCTCCCAGCTAATACAAGATTAGCCTAAAGGAAAACTGTATCAACCCATCTCATTCCCCATAATTCAATTCTCTTAACTTTATGTTCACAAATTAAAAGACATGCTACATACTTTCATGCTATATCATGTATATATCTGCATATATTTCCTCAAAATTTAAATCACAACTTGCTTTTAAACTTTTACATGAGTAAAAGGTCAAAGTATTAAAAAAAAAATCTACAGTATTTTTAGATTAATTTTTTAACAATAAAAAAAATTAATAAAAGTCAAGAAACAAACCAAACTACCGAAGAATTTATTTATTTTTTCTTTTGAAATTAGATCAATGTGAACTAACCACAATACAGGGGGATACCATCTATTAACATTTGGATACCATAGGACAGTCAATCCTAAAAGTGGAATTCATATTTCATATTTCTATCTTAGGGGACTTCGGGTGTAAAATGCAGAGCTGTACCTGCTAAAACAAGATACTTACTTAGTTGCCCAACAAAATGCACATCTAGCAGACAGGAAATATTTTGGAGGTTTTAATTTTTGCACCAGTCTTACCAAAAATGTACCTTATTCTTTCTAATTTTTTCTAAAGCATGCTCTGTTTTCAAGTTCTGTATTTGTTCTGGGGCTCAGCTCCTCTGTCCTCCATCATACAACCAAAATAATACAATGTTAAAATGGTGGACTGAAAGTATCACATCCCACAGAAGGGTTACAAGAATTTCCCCAGATCCAGTTGTCAAGAGGAACACACCACAAGATGAACAATCTGGTAATGCAACTGATTTCTTTAAACAATGCTGTCTCATCCTCCCTCTAACACACACAGAGCCCGCGCATTGACAGTGCTAAGACAAAAAAAACTTTAATTGGGTCTTACAAAAATTCGTAAAACAACCTACCCTGTGGCTGATATCCTGCTGCAGTCATATAATGGTAATAAATCCTACCTGCTTCAAATGTTCTGACTTGAGATGTAAACCATGAAGGAAAGAAAGGACATTGTATTTTACATGCGGACTTCAGTCTGATGTCTGGGATACAAGAATTGCCAGTGAGCAAACCCAGCTTTGTAATAAGCTGACCAGGAACCAGAGGTGACGAGATGAACCACCAGTCAACCTAAGTAAGAACTGTGCAGTTGAGGAGTTATTCATAAGTTGACCTCTGATGCCCCCAGGATGCCTAACGGCAGCTCTAGCTCACTTCTTTTCATTTTACACATTCTGTATCACAAAGTGGAACTTGCAAGGCATGAATGTTTTTTGGAGGTCTCCAGATTTTGTTTCCTAATGTCTTATGTAAGCTCAACAATACCCGTTCATTTTGAAACTTCCATACTCCCAGGATTTGTGACAGGCACCAAATTGCCTGCTGTTGTCCAGAAAAAAAAAAAAAAAAAA
>VUYV01000213.1:628958-712835 GCA_008711295.1 Anarhynchus alexandrinus | reverse complement strand
AAAAAAAAAAAGAAAAAAAAAGGGGGGAAAAAAAAGAAAAAAAACCCAAACCATCGAAAATTACAGGGGGAAAAGAAGGAATTACAGATTCAAAACCTCAGCTCCCATCAAGATTTTTCATCCAGATTTGTTTGAAACCTCACGCCCAAAAAACCACAGAGTAACGGAATTCTTTTATAAAAATCAATTACACAATACCTCCTAATAACACGTGGCTACAATACTGTCAAAAATCTTACCGTCAGCTTTCAGAGAAACACCCTGAGAACTAAAGCTTTTCATATTGTATATCACTGAATGAATTTTTCATATTTAACTGAGTTAGTTGACTGATTTTGGAGTAAGTACAAGTAAAGTGGCTTCAATAAATGCAAGCACCTGTTTAAAGCCTAAAAAAAACCCCTTCTTCAAACGTAATTGTGCCTCAAAAAGTATTGACATTGCTAACATTGAAAATAATTTGTGAATCAGTGACAACAATTTCTAGATCCCTTACTAAGTATTCATAGTACAAAATGGCATTGTTTCATGGCAGATGTTTCCAAACAAGTCCTACAAGCTGCACAACTCAATTATCTTATTTCTCTTTTTCTTAAAAAACAGATAGATTGGAAGTCAATCTAGAGTACTTTAGTTAAAGAGCAATGAAATTAAGATGAACAAAATCAAACTATTTCTAGTTCAGATTTTTCTGTGCATAGCATTGTAGGATATGGAATTTTTCATAGAACTATCTTTTTGATGATATCTTTTGATGCAAAGATCACAACAACAATAAAACAACTACTTTTGCTGACATAGGTAGCATCACAAAAGAGGTTCAGAGGCTGAAGGGAAAATTTTGTTCATGTCTGAGGAACCAGCGGAAATACCATGTTCCCACTAATTTCAGTAAGAACTTCATATACAAATATAAATGCAATATTTGGTTTACATTCTGGATTTGCAAAATTCCAAATTTCATATGAAACTTTTACCACATTTCTCTGAGTGTTGCCAAATATTAGAAAATGGCCAAATGAAGAAGAGGAAAAAAAAAAAAGTTATGCTAGTAACCATGTGAAAATGTTTAATAATAAAAAATAGTTTGGAAGGTCTCTATTAGAACAATACATTTATATTCGTCCTCTCTCATTTAAAACTGATTTATAAGATTAGGACCACAAAACCTTAAGCACTTGCTAGAATGAAAAGAAGTGAACAGAAAATAGCAACAGACGGACATTGATCATTGTAATTAATTGTTTTAATTGATCATATTACTTTAACAAGAAGAGGGTAATGGAAACGGATATAGATACAGGCAGTCACACCTCTCATTTTATAAATAAAAATGGTTTTGTGTGAGCATAAGTATTTTTTAATGTTTCTTTCTCATATACCAAAGGGAAGACGAAAAAAAAAATCTCTTGCTTTATATTAGAAATGCACATAGCATTTGTTTCAGAGCCTTTTCAAACTGCTCTTTTTATTCTTGCTAAAATGATTAATATGATGAACAATGTCTAACAACATTCCTCAGTTCCAGTCTAAATGATGACATTTGTCACTGATGGATGATATTATTTGATCATGGATGGATTTCATTCCTTGTAGCTCTCCATCATTGTTATTACTGGAAGACCTGGATTTCCTTTTACTACATCATGAAGTTTCTGGCAGATATTAACAGAGCTGAGAGCCAAAGTGCAAATAACCAACTATGATAAACAGTCAGACAGAAGGAGCAAAATGCATTTGCTTCTCCGTATTCAGGGAAAATTCACTCACGTTAAGGGCCTATACATTAGTAGCCTAAAAAGGTGACATTGACCAGAGAAAATAAAATAAAGGATGGGTCATTTTTTCCTTAATGTACAGAAGAAAGCTTTTATCCACACATACCAGAACAAAACAACAAGGAATAACAACAAACCCAAACAAACCAAGAAAAAATGAAAAGAGACCACTTGTTCTTTAAGTTTTTCGGGATTCCTTTCTCAATATAAAGCTCGTGGCGTCACTGTTCTAAACGCAGCAAGGAAATGAAATCTGCTTGAAGGCAGAAGTGGTTCTTATTAAATCTCTACAGTTAGAGTTGCATCATAAACCAAACCAAACCTAAGGAATGCTCCGTTTTTTTAAGGATTCCTATCACAAACACTTCACCTGCAGACTGAGAAAACTCCAGACATATCCCTGAATCATTCAGGAAATCCCAAACGTTACTGGAGGAGAACATGCTACAAATCCCTGATATTTCTAAGAAAAAAAATAAATACAAAGGTAAAGTTCAGAGGTGTTTTTTTAAAAAGACCAGAACTTCTCATATCATAAAAGAGACACAGATCCAACTCTTTTAAATTTTCAGTTCATATCTAATACACTCCTGCTTCTTGTGCCAACTACAAATGTAGGAGCAAACGATGAGATTAAGATAATTATCCAATTTGCATGTGATGTAAATTTTGCCCATACGCAGTATCACCCACAATTCTTGCTTGTGAGAATGGGTACCTAGAAATCCATTTTCTGAAGCCTTTCATTTTACTTAATAGAATGGGTGCAAATCCAACACTGTCAAGTCTATTCTGATTTTCAGCATCCCTATTGAAATAAATTATTTCTATTATGCCTTTATCCTCTGTATATACAAATGCTACAACACTCTGCATACCCACCTTAAAAATGGTTCAGGAAACAGAAATTTAACTAACTACTCCTACTATCATCCATTACCTGTTTTTCTTATTTTTTTGCCGTCTATAAACAGCATGTAAACTGATACAAAATGCATGCTTTCATTTTACTGAATGAGGATCCAATGCTTCTTGTTACATTGATTAGCAAGATACACGTTGTTAGCAAAAAAAAGAGAACAACATGGAAGAATACGTAATGGCTTCAAAATTATTTTCTTAGTTTATTCTGCGCAGCAGCTATACAAGCCTTCTTTTTTGTATGCGTCCGTCAATAAGATATCTGTTGTGCTTTTGCACAAAGAACAAAGATGCCTTTATCAATTCTCAAAAGTCTGTAGGACAAACCATTCATGCTGTCAAACCCCCTAAAATCCTTTCAGCAAATAATGAAATCCATCAGTGACAAATGTCAACATACTAATTTGTTAAATACAGAACAAAAGCAACATTCAGAAGAGGTGCCTCATTTCATGTTATATCAGACCTTCAATTTGTAACAACTTTATGGCAGCCCACAGATCATGCAATATTAGAACAGAACAGCATTATAATGATGAAAGCTAGAACAATCTACTCTCCTTTCCTTACAATAAATGCTTAACAGTTCAACAAAACTGTAAACAAAATCTTTTGGGAACATCAAACTCGTTGCAATGCATTCATTTTCCTCCTTTTTGGAAGATTATTTCCAAGTAAAATCTTACCCACAAACACACATTCTCTTTCAAACACAGCCACATTTATTGTGCTGGTGGAAAAATAGATTAAATTACATCATATCCAGTGATAGAAGAGCTTCAGTGTGCCTGAGAATTACTTTACCCATTATACAGGACGTCCAGCTATTATTGTTGAATCATATAGCATAGGGACAGTTTAACTCGAAGTAGCTAGTGTGCATATGAATTACTTATTCATCATACAAAGACATCCAGCTATTATTATTAAATCACATAGCATGGGACAGTTTAACTGGAAATAGCTAGCATAACTAAAAACTGTGTTAATGTCTTACAATATTAAGTATCACCTAGTACTGAAGTTTTATTATATTTTATCTTCTATCAATTTACCTTTTCATACATCTCCAAATTTGTTTCAGTCCACCATAAGGACTAAATAAGTATTTTTCCTGTTGTCCAGGATACTGCCACAGAATACAATTACCTATTCTTTTCAAAGATGCCAAAAAGAAGCAAACAGCATTATATTCTAGAAACATCTACTGCATCCAACATGTCTTCTGGAGATTTCCAACACTGGCCTGATACCTTGTGTGTAAATTCATCAAATAAGCCTTGAAAACAGAAAGGAACTTCTGAAGTTGTTAAATTGAGAATGCCAAATTCTGTACTTGGCATAATGCTAAGGCTAATACAGATTAGATTAGTAAGTATTTTTCCAAGTCCAACAGGAGAGAGTGAGGTGGTTTCCTGCCTTGCAAGACCACACCAAATAAACTACATGGGTCAAAAGATATCCATTTTGAAGTGGTTTTGCTTTGGTTGTTTGGTTGTTTGTTTTTTTTAAATCACCAAGGATTTTAAATTAAAAAAAGTTGGAAATTTTTTGATTGCTTTCTGTGTACAACAGTTCTGCCAACACACTAAAACATCTCTCTTTTTGTCAGACTATACATTCATATTTGCATGTGCATATTGACCACTCACAGGAAGTAAACATATTCCAAAATTTCTACAAAGACCAAGGAGAAACAGGTTTCTGGTTAAAATCCAGTTAATGCTAGTTGGATAATAGGTTGTTCCTGTTGGATACTTCCTTGCAGACTCAGTTGGGTCTATACCTTGACAAATGGTTAAAATTTGTGTCTATATATTCCATATTGTCAGCATTGATCAAATTAATTTTTTTTAAACCTCAAATGGTACTTGGCATTCCTATCAGTTTAGATTTATGAACCTGATGACCAAGAAGTTGTGTAAACTGTATAATTTTTCAGAAAGTAGAGACTGAAGTTTCCGAATAGTTAACAGTTTTACAGCCAAATCCAGTCACTCTGCTGTAAATCTAGTTAACCTAATGACAGTGTAATTACATTTTTTAGTTTTAGCAGAATTTAGTATCAAGTGGGAGAACGCTCATTGAGACTTTAACTATCAGGCAGCGTGTCTCTGACGTACTGTACATACTTGCTGGACTGCAACAATACACAAAAAATATTACAGTTATACCAACATATGCAAACTGGATGTAGCTGTTTCTTCACAGAAAGCACTGGAAATGCTCCTGTGACTGCAGTGCATATGTTTTTTCTGGGAACCTAAAGAATTTGCATTTTTACATAAGCACTGCTGTACTAACTCAGACCAACTGGCCAAGCAAAAGCAGAAATTAAGCTTCAAGAGACAAATAACATATCTACTCTGCCGCTATCAGACAGCACAATAAGACCAGGATCTGTTCAAAATCAGAAGCCCGTTTCTCAGATATTATAAGAAAAAAGTAAACAGCAGTAAGTAGAGACTGTTGGTTTATACTGGCCATAACGGACGAATGGTTTGAATTTAGAAGGATGTGCACAGTTTAGCATCTGTAAAACTGTTTGTTCCAAGACATAACTTGGACATACTGATTTTACATATACATACTATGCAATATTAATATGTAATGTTTAGCATTACAAATACATCACACAAAATCAAAATCAGAAAAGCAGCACTGCCCTGAAGATTTTACCTTATTATACTGCTGAAGGCAGTGGGGAAGAGAAAAATTTCCCCAAACAGCTCATAATCACGTTCTACAGTTACTTAGAAATAACTTTGTGTTCTCTCTAAACTAACGATCTTGTCTCTGGTATGTTGCTTTTTTGTCTGGAGCACTGTACTGTAAGTAAAATAAAACAGTGCTTCAGCTATCACTGAGAAGTGCAAAAAGATTTATGTGTGAAGACAGAAACCTTTGAAATACGAGACATATATGTAAGATACACAAGATAGTAGCAAAGCCATTTCAATCACGGACAAGCAAGTCTCCTTCCTCACTTCATCATGTTAAGGTCTAATTTAGGCCTCTGAAAATGTCCTGGGTGAACAAGCCATATGCACCTTTCTTTTGGTGGCCTACAAGTTATCTTCAAAAAGACTACCAAGGCTATTCTGAATTACTTCATAGCTTTAACTCAGCATCTATCACTACCAAGCTGGTGGTTATTTGAAACAGGTATTCCTGACAGTGAAGTCCCTGATGTTTATTTGACAAAATAGCTTTGCATACAACAAATGAGAAAGAATATTCCAGCAAATTCACTGTACCGGCTCTTTACAGTTCAAAACACGACCTTAAATTTCACCTTCAAACAATTTAAGCAGAAGATAACAATTTTCCAAGTAAACTTAAAGATGCTTGAAATTCTAAAATTATGATATAATGAAGGGGAAAGGAACCTTTATAAATATCAATGCAGCATCATATCATGAATGAGACAGATTATCAAATGAATATGACTTCACTGTTCTATTTCAACATTTAAAACTTGACTTAGAGGTCAAAATTATTATACACTTGTAATATCAAAGCACATAGTAACCTCCTTTGTTAAGCAGGGACATAATTTATGCAGTATTGTGGAAAGAGCAGGCAGTCATCACAAACCAGATGCCTGCCACCTGGCAAGAAAACGGACTGGCCTTTAAATTGAAAGGAATGAAACCATCTATTTCCTTCATGCAACCACAGACAAGGGAAATGCAAAAATCATCCCAGAAAACACAAGTGTTGTTTTATTCACAAACCAAAACCTCCAAGCAAATTTTTCATATTCTCAAACCCACAATTCTCAATTCATTTCCCCCAAATTCATCACAGACCCAATTCCCTCACAGATAAAGAAAATATACAGCACACTTCTCTCCTCTTTTGAAGCACTCTCAGCAGTCTACATGTCCTTCTGATCTTCCTAAAGACAAAAACGTTCTTACATGTGTTTCTCCACCAATTTCAACAGTTTAACTCTCAGTCTATATCATGCGATCCCTACTAGCCCCAGAGCAAATCTCCAACAGCGCCAACCTACCGGGAAGCACACATGTGTACAGAGAAAATTCCTGTGACAACACTCAGAATTAAATGTATCACATATCAGCCCTTGGAAAAATGAAAAATAATGTTTCAAATTTCCAGTGAAATATAATGACCCACAACATAATAGCTGCTAATTTCTATAGGACAAGCTATAATAATTTGGCAGTACTCTGAAAAATTCTGTAGTTCCACAGTTCAGCTTTTCTCAAAAAAACCCCAACCTTTCCTTAGTAAGCATGATCAGAATAAATCTATGACAGAAATTCAATAAATGAAATGTAAAATAAGGTTTAAGGTTTGATGGTAGTATGGACATAATTTGGAAAGAGTGAGGGTTCTTAATTAATATATTTCTTCTAAAAATTAAACAATGTTGCAATTTTTTGGATGGAACAGATGGAAGGTGACTTCAGATGAAATTGTGTTGAATGGGCAATTGATATAGTTTAATACACTTTAAAAGTTCTAAATAAATAGCTACTTTACCCACACAGGTATGAAAATCTGCCTGTACGTTTCAAAGAATGTTCTTTCCTATGAGAAATGTTTCCAAAAAAAATCTCTAAATGGACTACACATGTTAATCCACTTTTGAAGAGAAGAATTATCATTTTTATTTTAAATACAGTGGAACAGACACAAGGGCTAAATGATTGTTCTCAGGATACAGAAATCTGTTTTTCATTCCTTCCCTCACACATCAATGAATAAACACAAGGATGTAGAATAATTTGGAGATGACCAACACATCCGAGGAATCTGCTCTGTATGCAACCTAAAAAACTTAAAAATTTGGCAGTGGCAGAGAAAGCACAGGAACTAGCAAAGAATTTTTTCAGACGTTTGGTATAAAAGAATTATAACAACCATCCCTCATTTTATTATCTTTATCAGTGCATTCCCTGCAAAAGTCTCAGAACTGAAATAAACCATGGTATTAATATCACTACTGCTCAGCTTCCCCTCAATGCATCCTATAATGTCCTCTCTCCATTCAACACATTTTTCACTGTTATTTACTGAATGTTGTTAGGTATTGAACATTTCCAAAACAAGCATATGGACATTCATGTCATTACAGAACAGTATATCAAGTCAGTTCAATCTGGTCTTCTCTACTTGTACTTACAAGTCAAGTAGGAAAACAATGAGAATTAGAACAGTTTCCTGTACCTTATGAAAGAGAAATAATCTACTGCCAAAGAGACCTAACTCACACTGGCTAAAGCCTCGAATAAGCAGGTGATAATGATTAAATGAAATTAAGGTTTGTTGGAATACCTGCTTTAACATTTGTGCATTAGTAATAACAATAGACACCAACCCTACATTTTTAAATCAGTAAGTAGAAAGGGATCAAAACATCAAGGAGTCCACACCATTGCTTGAGGGATTTGCCAGATTTATTGTCACTGTGAAGATTAAAATCACCCACCATTAAGAATTGTATGTATGCATCCCATTCAGATGTCAAAAATCTGAAAATTATGTGATCAAGAGAGTGGTTTCTAGGCAGATAATAAATAAAGGACAAGTTTACAATAGAAAGGTTGAAAAACATCCGATGAATTACATACAAAGGAGCAGACCCTTGCTATCATTTCCACTGCGATCAACAGGCTTAAGAATATGCTCAAAGTAGTCACAATAATAGTAACAACATGTTTTCCCCTGGCTTAAGATAACAAAGCCAAAGGTAGCAAGATGAAACGGGTCATTTGAAACTATGATAGTAACAGAAATGAACCATCTCACTGACACTTTGTAAGAATTATGGTGTCAGCATGGGTGTCTGTATGTTCTCAAAGTGCTTTCAAGCCTAATGAGTCAATACTAAGAAATTTCCGAGTGTCAGAGTGAGGGGAAAGGGAATCCTTTTGTGCCATAGTATTTTGGTGCATCACCAACAGTTTTCTGTCTTTTTTTTTAAAGCAGTAAAAACTGCTATATAAAAACGAAAATAAAAAGTTACCAGTGCGTAACAACTGTGGCAAGGGGCAGCACAGGACTTTCCAACCACGTTTTGTATGTATACTCAAACTGAATCCGCTAGAAAGCTTAGCATCTGCAAGCAGGGTTAAAACCTTTTTCTTTTTTAATCCCAACATTATGACAAAAGGGCTAAAACATCTAACTATCTGAAGTTAATAATAAATTATGTGGTCCCATCCCCTTTTCCAGAAGAGACAGGCCTTGAACCATCTTACAGATCCCCTGTAACTCCTCCTTCAGCTATGTTACAAGCATCAGATGGGAGCCAGAAGTAATACACATGACCATAATCAAGCCCTTTACCCTCGGTAAGATTCTTAACTACCAGCTGCTTCCTTCAAGCTCTTAGTAACATTGCCATTGCAGTTTAATTCTGCTATATTAACATGCAGGAACTAATCCAAGACATGGGTAAACTCTGGAGGCGTCTGTGTTTGTGTTTACAACTGCAAACACAAAGCTCTTAGGAGACAGATCAGAATCTTAGATTTCCTTAGGGAGCCTTAAACCACACCTCAGAAAGAGGACAAGTTTCCTCTCCAATCAACTCTCATCTGCCATTCAAAATCCTCTCAGGAATATCAGGCAGTATTCTACTTCAAAACCAAACATACTATTTAAGTACAGACACACAGGAGCTGACACAGCGTTGGGTCAAGAACTAGCAACATAATGTTCCTGGATGGCTATACTGCTCCCCCACATACATCTACATATGACGCCAGCACCACTGAGTTGTAACTGTACAAGAAAGTTGGACTTAGGCATAAAATAGCCCAGTAAAGGAAAATCCCCAGTCTATAATGCCAACTTACTCAGAATATGCAGAATACACTTTTCTTCAAGGAATTCCATACTGTACTATTTTTAAGCTGAAACCTTCCGAAGGCATATATCTTGCTTCCTATATAAAGATCAGGTAGTGATGTGCAGAAAAGTTCGATTAAGCTACCACCCAAATAAAGTAACCCACTATGCAATGTCAAGAATCAATCAGCTTACCAACTCCCAAACTTTACCAGCTTTGTTTATTTGTTCAGAAGGATTTTCCTTCAATTAAAAAACAAAACAAACAATAAACATGTACAGAAATAATTCTTCAGTTAACGTAGACATCTGCAGACAAGTCTTGACCACATACATTGGACTGGTAACATGGAAAAATGACAGCAGCCTTGGAATTGAAAAACAGGAAGAATTTAGATCATAAATATGTTACTGTCCAGCCTATCATTTTCCTGGCCGCTACAGTGCTGCAGCTTTATTCGACAATTTGACAAAATTAGAATGAAATTTAAGCTGGTCATACTACCAAAGCAGAAACATCAGTACAAATGTGCTGTAAATGCAGGAGACATAAGTAAAGCTACTAACAATCTGTTGCTCCCTAGAGGTACAGGGACTGGCTGCATCAGAGGTGTGATGCTTATCTTATCGTGCAGGGGCAAGATTCTGATCAGACACAAAACAGTTCATCAGCTTTGGGTCCCTCGCAGTCATAAAGCATATCCTGCATACAAATCAGAAAAAGGTAACTTCAAAGATAGCTGAAAAAGATAAAAAAATAAAGCAAGAAATGCAACACAGAAGGCAAACACTTGCAAGAATCACAGTGTTCCTCTGCAGTGACTGTTCTGAGTCCTTTCAGGTATACCCATACAGAGAAATTAAAGCAAATTGTGTTCATACCTTATATCTATTTGAGAAAACGCTTAAAGCCAAGTTCAGTTCTTTAGATGTATGCATATGACTATTGTTATTTCAATGGGAGAGAGACATACGTGTATCTCAGACTAGAATTTTATTCTAATATTCACATGTATAAAACACTTCAAAACATAAAACTTTGGGCAAGTTTATAATTGAACTTTAAAAAAAACACAACAATAGACTCGAGACAGCAGGCCTCCAATACCCACACAAGAAGACTATCCACATCCTGAATTAAAACAGGAGGGTCTAAATTGAGCTAAATAAAGAAGATCTGCTCATTGACCAATAATTCTCACCACAAATTAGTTATTTGGTAAAAATGTGCCTCTTGCAAAAAAAGCTGTAACCAACAATGATTCCACAGAATTAGCAGAATCCAATAAATTAGCAGAAGATGAGACTTCTTGAAAGAGGGCGAGCATTCTTTCTCAACAGTGGAATGAGACTAAGCACCACTATATTTTTCTTTTCTTCATATAAGCATTACCTCTAGCTGAAACTCATCCAACTCCTCTTTATGTAAGCCCATGAATCAAACAAACAGTGGGAAAGCAGAGCCTGCACCATCTGGGTATGACGGCAAGGGAGGTGGGTATCTTCAGCACACTGATGGCACGGAAGCACAGACCATCTCACCGACTTCCTTGCTGGCCTCACACGAACATTACACAAAGGAATTGCCACAAGAGATCTTTGCAAAGCACATTACAAAACAGACCCCAGGAATAATGAGCACACAACAACCTCATTCTCTGGGATCTCATAAAGGAATATGTGCAACTACTGCACAGAGCTTCATCAAAGGCTTCTGGAGCAGCACGCTGCTCTCTGCAGTTAGTACCATGAAAAGAAAACCCCAAACCATCTGTATTTGCAAGTTCCTCGTCCAATGCATGCTCCAGGTCACATTCAATTTAAACATCATGCGGTAGGAAATAATCAGGTGCTGGCATTTGCCAGAGCTGCTTCACTGTGCCTTTCTGACTTTTGTACACAAAATAAGAGAGCAGATATTTTTAACTAAGTTGTGAACACTGACAATTTAACCAGAAAAAAACTAGCCTACTTGTAAAAGAGAATACATGGCACTCTTCTATCGACAGGAAAGTTCTAATGAGCCTGTCAGTGGCAGATCCATATCTCCTATGTTAGTTCCTCCTATCCATAAATGGCAACAGATTAATCTCAGTTCACAGGTAGCAACTCTCTCACAAAATCCATGATCCAGGAAAGGAAATTATTTTGAGGCTCCTTGTCTCTCTATGGCATAACTGCAGAACTGTAACAGCAGCCTATATTAGCACAATTCTTTCTATCTGAACGTTGGCTAATTCTTCCTATGAATTATGCACTTGGGAAAAGGCAGTTGGGTTTTTAAATGCTGCATGTAACACAACTTTATGTTTTTCTAATTACTGTGGAAAAAGCGAGAGACAATCATAAACGAAACAAAAAAAAAAATTTGGTTCCAGGAGCACAATCACTTAGACTTTTAGTAACACAAATGTATTTGTATACTATTCATATTTACAGCTTTTGCAAACTAGGTTTATTTAAAAGTATTGCACAAAATAAGGAGGACTAGTTATTTGTAATTTGCAAATTTTTACACACTTGTAATTTTTTTAATTTACTTCAGAAGCATAGAAGGAAAAAAACAATGGACTAAGAAGCCTCAGAATGCTTTACCTAAGCAAAAGCCAGAACTAAGAGGTACTAAAGAACGGAAGACATTCATTGCCCTCCATGCATTCAGCACAGAGCACAAAAGCTGGCTGTGTACAAGGTACAGATTCTTTTGCCTAGAAAAAGCTTTATCAGCTCAGATGCACATGTGCAAGTACACTCTGAAGGGGAACATGCATATTGACAGTCACTCACAGGAGGCACTCAACGTAACCTGTTTCAAACCTGTATCGCCTCCGACCTGAACCCTAAGAAGGCAGATACTACCGTAATAAAAGTGTGACTCTTAAGACTTCCTTTTCAGGCTCTCATTTAGGAGTCCGAAGACTGCTGACTGTTGTGGCAAAAGTATTGAGACCCACAGTTCCCATACTGTCTAGGAGATCCCAGGGTTATTTACAGGTGACAGCAGCATAGATACCGTAGTCATCCAGAGCAACCACCTTAACTAACTCCTGTACTGTCAGACTAGCACCTAATCAACTCAGGTGAAAAGCCTGGGGTGCTAAGAAGCAATTCCACTGGCAAAAATAGCTAGTTTAGTCTCATGACAGGAACTTGCACACAAGATGAAAAATCTTGGTCCTACACCTGATACCAAACACAAAGAATACAACTGAATTCTCTCACCCACACTCTTCTCAACTCAGTCAGAAATGAGAATCTCTGTAGATAAACGTATCAGATTTTAATTTAGCCACCTGATTTCTTCAGCTAGGTTATCAGTAATACAACCTCATACCTATTAACACAAGCAGATAATTTGGACCACAATGGTCACCTGTAGAAAAACACTTAAAAAATTATATCAAACCAAATAACAATGAAAAACTCTTTCTTTAAGAGTTTTACCTTATTCCAAATATCCAGCTACCAGAAGCACTGATACCTTTTGGAGGAAGAAAGTGATCAACTGTTTTAGCCCCCAACTTAAAAACACTGCACACATAACAGACTCTTTTTCACTGTACACGTAGTATTAGTGGTAACTATACTGACAGTATATGCAAAAAGATACACACAAGTAGATATGCATTGCATATTTCAAAATATAAACTCATTTTCAACCAACATAAAAAGGCATAAAGTTGACTATTCAAAAAATCACAGGACAAAGTCCCATACACACGTGGAAAATAGAATGCTAAAATGACGTGAGAAGGTGGCTAGCTGTGATTTATAATCTATCTCACATTTTCAATCAAGTCAAGAACGGAAAAATAAAAGATCAGTGTGATAACACTTTATAAACAGGAAGGATTTCTTCTTTTATCAATTTGGAATGGTAAAAGCAAAATCTAATCAGAATGAAAAGGAACAAACTGGCAGACTAAAAAAAACTTAATGTAATACAGCCATTTTTAATATGATATTGTATCATTACCTTCACAACAAGATTACAGCACAATATTACATTCAGATCTGGATAATTTGTGCTTGACTACATCTGGCTATGCAAAAGATGTAAGGTAGAGGGCAAGCTTTCTAGCACATCTATCCATCAACTGAGACTAGTTTAACTCAAGGTTTGGTTTTAGTTTATTTTTTATCCAAGGGCAAGTTAAATTTATAAACTAATTGTGAATGATCACAGATTAATCTCTCTCATTTTTGTAAGTCCCAAGATCAACATCTTAAGAGTGCCTTGCATTTTCAGACATACTATAGTAGATTAAAATATCTAGAACTATGTGTATATTTTTAGCCTCTCCACCCGTGTCTCTCTATTTAGGTATTTCTCTGGCTCCTATAATCTTGGTATCTAAGCACTGATCCATATGTATGTAGTTAAAAACAAATGACTATGCTCTCCAGATATGAAAGCATACCTCCTACTGACGTCAGTAGGAACTCTGTGAAGAAAATCTTATGCCTGAATACAATCCAGAAATCTTTAAAAATAACATCACAGAGACTATGTAAATCTCAGACAAATGGTTATCCTTCCCCCTCTTTGTGAGCATGCAATGCCCATTAGCACAAATAAAAGCTATGCATATGTTTCAAAAGAGGATATATTATACCAAATCAAAGTTTTTTAGGCCAGTTATGGTTATGCTACAAAGCAAGGGCAGTGATCTGAGGAGAGCTGAGCACTTTCTGAAAAACAGTGAAAACATTTGGCTCCCAATGGAAGCTGAGGGCACGCAACTGAACAGCAGTCAGGCCTCAGCCAGACATTCAGGCAGTAATACTTTCAACAACTACCAAATACATTACTCATCACGTGAAGAATGAAAACTGTAGAGAATGTTGACTTTTTCATGTGACTGAGAAGTTATGGCAACTCTGAGAAAACCTGTGAGAGTAGAGAGAATGACGACTAAATGTGAGTAGACAGAGAAGAGGCAGTGCACTATACAAATGTCCTGACTTCTAGAGATGCCAGCAGTTCTCTTTACTGTAATCCAGCTGTAAGATTTTTGTGTCATCTTTAGTGCGTACAATGTCCATTTCACTTAAAATTAGTCTATGTTAAAATTCATTGAGTAGCAGTAAATCACATAGAAAAAAATGAGAAGTGGAATTCTCCTTATCTTTTGGGTTGCAGAGTTTTTAATGGTCTGCTATCACGATAATGTGATTTATGTGTGACATTAATTGTAAGTAGAGAGAAAATGTAATGATGGAAGTTTGATATCTTCATCTGGATAGCCTCACAGACTGACAGCTCTGTTCTTTTCTGCTTTCAAGGTGGTTATTATTGGAAAAGTTTTTCTGCTTTGACACATTCAGCATTCTTGTTGAGCAGTAAGCTCCACCGTTAAGAATATGATTTTATATAGGAGTTCAAACATCTGTCCATTTTAGGTCAAATTATTACAACTCACAACTAAAAAGATCATAAACAAATGCAGCTGTCACAAAATAAGAACAAACTCCCTTCTTTGCCTTCCCAAAGAATCATATTTAAGACAATATAAGACTAAAGAGAGAGACAGAAGTAAAAAACCAATTCACTTTGAGACGGAGAAAAATATTAGTAATTCCTGTTTAATCCTCCTTAGACATTGCATTAATCAGCAATTTAGAACGCAAATATAACAAACTTAGCTTGTTTCAGTCTTGTTATGCAGACATTAATTAAAAATTCTTATGCCCTGAGATGCCAGATGTTTTTAAGCACAAATTATTTATTTGCTGAATTCTGTTTAAAAATAGCACACATACTCTGCCCCTAGTGTCAAACAACTAAAAAATACCTCAGAAAAGTGAAATCTGTCTTTCGTGTTAAGTAAAATGTTATCACTGCTATTAATCACTGGAAAAGTTCTCTGTACATTTCTCTACTCCTTTCTACAAAATGTTGCCACCTACCTTCCCAGATTTTAACTGAACACACAACTACTTTTCATTAAAAGAATAATTTCAAGGTGTCCAGAATGTATTACACAAGCTTGCACAGTATAGTTTCACACCAAATATGTAATGTATTCATTAGCTTGTACCTGTTACTAATTTACTGCATACATAATGCCTGGTAGGCATGTGTATGAAAACAAAAGTACAACACAGAGTTACCTAAGGACACTCCTTACTGATTAGTTCTATTAACTTATGTTGTGCAACTAAACAATAAAAGCCCTTTACCATTAAAGTCACTTTCTAGAGTTCTTCTTGTTATACTACTGACTTACCTATGAAATTATTGGTGGCTATTTTATGCTCTGCTACACAAGGACTAAGGTTTGTATCAATGTATCTTAATACCTTTGGTTAGCTTTTGCAAAACTTCCCAAGTGAATATTAATGAAGCACTAAAAAGACAATGCTATAGGAATGAAAATACTATGTCATTGAAAAAGAAAAACTAATAAAATACACATAATTTTGAACTTATTATTGCTGCAATAGTATTTAAGATACAGTGCAAATACTTGCATTGGCAAAAGGCTTTTTTCATAGTTTTGATAACTGAAAAAAAGTGCATGTGTAGACTGCAGAATATAAAAGCTCTTCATTTCATTGAGCTTTAAAGCAACACTAATGAAGAAATTAAATCATAAAATAAAAACGGACTGCTATAGGACTCGTCATCTCAGAATCTTTTAACAGTCTTTACATGTTTAAGTAAATAATTCCTGAAAATACTCACTGTGTATAAACAAAAGCTCATGACTGAACAGAATTGGTTTAATTAACATAAACACACAACAACATAAAGTTTTGGAAAGTCTTCTTACAATCTAAATAAACCATATGTGTGGGCAGGACGAATTCTGTTCTCTTATACTTGCATAATTCGGGACTACTTTGAGTAGATTTCAGCTGAGCTAATCTACTAACAACAACATAACTAGAAGCAAATTTGTATTCTTCAGTTTTATAAATGATACTGCATTAAGCCATGTGACTAACATCTGTTGCACATTGTTCCTTCTTTGATCCTTCCTCCAGGGGAAAAGCAGAAGCAAAGATGTTTCTTGCTTTGATAGAGTTTGGGGTTTATATATATATATATATACACACACACACACACACACACACATATGGATATATATATGAACATATGCAGTATTAAATATTTATGCTACAGAAGCATGGGCAACAACATTCCTGTTGCTCCTGACAACAAGGTGGTACAGCATGTCCTGTTTCCTACTTCCTGAAAGAATTCATGTGGCAAAATTAGATCAACCCCACTGAGATTTAACCGCCTGGATAAACCTCAGTTTTCTTCAGTTTTCCCCTGTGCTTCAGATCATTACCGGTTTCACCATGGTGAAACCTTACATTGTCTTTCAGATTTTTGCGCCCGTATGACAGAGTGGTTTTAAGATACTCAAAGCCTTGAAATTTAATCTAATTTCTGTGGAAAGCCAATCTGAAAAGCAAAGGTTTGATACGTTCCCAAAAGAGACTCTCTTGCTCAGGCAAATGCACTAAGCTCCCTGTTTTACACAATTTCCTACATGCTGAATGTTTGGTATGCAAGTGGATTGCACTGTCCGGCCAGGAGGTCACACAGATGTGAACAGCTGAAACCCAGTCCTTGCCTGTCAAGATAGGATGGTGTCTCCAGGCCAGCCAAGACATGATTCCAGCCTCGATGGAAAATGCTTTCCAGCAGACAACATAGCACCAGCAAGGACTGATCAGCTAAAGAACAAAGTGACAGCCGGAACAGGTACAAAAAGGAATAGCTATCCTACTCCAAACCTTCCAAAATCTTCCTCTGCCACAAAGAGCTTAAAGCTGCTTCTATCAGCTATTCTCACAGCAACAGCCGCCCTCATCCAAAAACCAATTTATGAAGGTTATGATATGGTACCCATGACTGATTTGGTAGATGCTATTAGTAAGCACAAAGATACAAGAAAAGGGGGAGCTGGGAAGAAACTGAGACACTGTTTTGCGCATGCTGGGCTTGAGCAAGGAAAACTCAGCAGCTGTGGTTTACCAGCTTCTCAGAGCTCATTTTCCCAGCATTTATATCCTCTAACTGATCCTAGGGCAAAAAAAATCCGAGTTACCAGTTTCTCAGACTTCTTGGACACCGTGCACATTCTGGTGCTCAAGTGTGACAGTGAGTGAGGGAAACCTACTTTGTTTCAGGCTTTATTTTACATAAAATCACCCTTCGGGCTTATGAGATGTCCCCATGGGTGCTTGCTACATTGTTACTACGCACAATTTAAAAACTAGTCCACATAGTTTGTACTCAGACTACTCAGTGCATTTTGACAGTTTATTGCTGCAGGAGATAATGGCTATGCCCACATTAGTGCGGTTTATTTTTAAAGCAAATCCTCCAGTTATGCACATGTACATTTCCAAACTGGTTCAGCTCTCAGGGAGGCTTTGGTGCAGGCAACTCGGATTATTTCTAGAAGAAGTTAGAAAGGAATCTCTGTTCCAGTTGTGCACTATTTCACCCCAACAGGGACATAAGGGTGTGAAAAAATAAGCACTCCTCTGAACAGCTTCAGTGCTTAGGAAGGGGTATTTAGCACAGGGAATCAGACGTAATCAACTGCAAAGTATATCTCTGCAGCTCTATGGACTGTAGACATAGGGATCTCCATACTGACTACTTCAACCTGTTCATCCACTGTAACAGCACCATATTACTTGCTGACACAGCCAATGCCAGTGACACTGTGCACTTTTTAAGACTGCTTTTTGTCTAATTGTTATTTTGCTTGATTTTTTCTTTCAAGCAGAAATACAAAGACGCCCAGAAGTATTCATAAAGTTACTGATTTGTGTCTCTAAGCATGCTGATTTCTAAACTATAAATTAGCTCTGCACTGTGTCACTGTAAACGTGTTTGTTACATTTAGCTTTTGAGTCTGATTTGAATGCAAAACAGAGACATAATGTCCTTACTACGTAATATCTGGACTGACTTAAAGGAACCGATTATGGGAACTCACTTAGCTCAACTAAATTTCTCAGGTTTATAGACCTCCATTACAAAATATCCATGACTTAAGTCAGCATCCATGGAGTTCATGTCAAGCGAAAGGTCCAAGACACTACTAACTACTTCCCTTCTCAGCTTACTATAAGCAAAAAAATCAAAAGAGAAGGCCAGCCAATCCCCTCTGTACACACACTCCAAAAATAACAGTGAAGGATCATAAGATATTTCCACAGCTGCTGGACCCAGTGTTTCCTGTAATATCTACCAAAAATGTGTATTTTGCTGAAAATGTAACACTGCCTAAGCTGTTCTTAGCAGTTCTGCCATCCGTCAGACCTTGTAAACAACCAGAATTTTTCATCTAAAAATAGAAAACTTTCTTGTGGAAGGTATGGTAAACCACCTGAAAGTTCACCTCCAAACATTCTTGCCCAAACCAAAGAAGTGGAAGGCTGTTTAATTTTAAAGAAAGAAACATTATGTGGTATTACAGTGGTGTGTAAAGTAGCTGGAAGTGATACCCAGTGGAAAGACGCCAGAAAGAAAGAGGAAATTATGTTCCTTGGCAAAATGGGTCCAAAGCTGCCAGTGTCTGATGGTGGCAGCGTTGAAAAATGAGTTCTACATTCTTAGCCAAACAGCAGCAGCAGCTTATTGAAGGTGGTAATCACAGCTCAGCAGTGGATTCAGCAGCAAATTTAATTAATCAGCATTTAAATGTCAGAACTGTAACACTAGCCAAGCAGACTGGATTAACTATTCTAAAAGCAAAGAACATGTGACAGATGAAAATGATGCCTTTTGGCACGTGCTGGAGTCTCCCAAAGATAATAGTCCAAACTCAGAATTGCAAAGGCCCCCCAGACCGGCTTGCTGCCCATTGCTGCTGAAGTTAGGGAGAAACCTTAGACCTCACTCAGCAAGGGAATGGCAGAGCTTGGCTTAGAAAACTGACAATGGATCATGAGACAGTAAAGAAAGTTTTAGCTATTCCCTCTCATCAAAAGTAACTGAAATTTGACCTAGGCCCTTCTGAAGCACCACGCTAGCACACGTGGGGACTGAGCAGAGAGAGAAATGGATTAACAAAATGTCAAAGCGAAAGGGATTACTCTAAGGTGAAATAAGCTGCGTAACACTACGAATCTCATAAATCTGTCCTTCAGGAATAAAGTTTCCCAACTGACAGAATGTTATGACAGCAAAGAAACAAGAAGAATAGCAAATGCAGGAAGAGTAGGATCCAAGCCATTAAGCAGAGGAAGACTTAACTGAATGGTCGTGATCAAAGCTAGTACTGAATTACAACACATATGAGGAAAAGAGACTTAACTACACAACAGTATAGAGTTAGAGGGGGTGAATGTTATGAAAGTGAAAAAAAAAAAGACTTGCAGCATTTGAAAGAAGTGGGGAAAAAAATCCAAGTACTAATGCTATTAAAAAAGACACCTTGGGATAAGTTTTCAAAGAGGACAATGATAAATTAGACCAAAAGCTAAACTGAGGTCTAGGAAGATAAAGTTACCTTGGTCAGAGGCAATGAGCGTATCATAAAGTACTTGCAGAAGGTCTCAAAGTTAAAAAAACAAACAGACAAACATAAGTAAAACCTCAGCCGTGATGAGAAAGGCATTCCTGCTTCCTGATTCATATAAAGTCAGAGCTTTTGCCACCAGATTTTGTTTATGTAAGAATTTACTGGAGAAGTTGTGTATTTTGGGGAACAGAAACTAGCCCTAAAGCACCGTAAAACCATGAGATCCAAATCCTCACTGCAAAGGAGTGCAGTGGTGAAGGCCTCATCTAACTCATATCCAACCACTTAGTACTCAATGAGAAAAAATTAGTAAGAGCATAACAATGATCTTACAATTTCTGTTGGTAGCCGTGGAAGAGGAATTATTCTTAATGACCAGTAAACAATTCCACTAATTATAGAAGACCACTGTGATAAGTTGGGGTTTTTTTCCTGCCAGAAAATGTGTCAATATGAATACTGGTACTACAAACAAGCCAAAGGATATATTTGGGAACGATTGTGGAGAAATGTGAAGGAACACATGGTTACAAGAAAAATGATTCATTGGAGAGGAAAACCTAATCTATACAACTTCATAGTCTATGTTCTAAATGTTCTGTCTGGATTATTTTGAGTTTATGCTATTTTTCTTTTAATTTGTCTTTCTGCCCAAGCTTTCTGGAAGGTAAAAAAAATCTTGAATCTCTGCCCCAGAGTAAATAAGTCACTATCTGTGTATTTTGAAACATGTAAAAGCGCCTGTGTGTTGCTCACTTTAAATTACCTGACAATCACAGTTCTGGAAAAACACCAAAACCAGCGGAAACTCACAGACTAGGAGAAACATAAATCTGGCATGGAGATCTCTTTCTTTTTGTAAACATTCTGCAGTCCTTCCACTTGCTTCACAATCAAGTTAAATTTTAATTTCCTCATATGAAAGCTTCTATTCTGAATTTTACTTTGGAGAAGGAAAAGGAACAATATGAAAAATAGGCTCTATTATCATCAGTTCATAGGAAATTCACTCAAACAAGCTCTTCTTGCAGAAGTGGGAATCAACATCAAATCAGTGCAAAAATACATATAAGGACTTTGAAAGCCTTCTTTCACAGTTTTGGGCAGGTTTTTTGTTTCGTTCTTAATTAAAAGAACTTTTTTGTCAGTTTGTTTAAAAAGACACAAAAAACAGGACACAAACTATTACTAATGACAATAATAAAAGATTCCAACATGTAATAAAAGCAATCAACACAATACTGGGATCCTTGCAATGGGCTCTGAACACGCTCATCTCCCCTGTCCACCATTTACTGCTGTCACTTCAGAATGCTACCAAGGATTCTCAGATCCGTAAAGAGCAATCCTAACCCAAACATTTCCCAATAAAAGCCAAAAGCAGCTTTCAACAGGGTACTAACCCCACCTTGAAGTCTACAGAAATTATAAACTTACACAATTAAAAACCATAAGTTTGAAGTTTGGCAAGTTTCAGAAAACAAGTATTGCTGCAGTCTTCACTTTGTAAGACCAAAAGGAAAAGCCCTCCACAGCAATTGTTTGACGGGGCTATGTGTTCTCTGCCCTAATTAGGTACTTCTGGAAGAGCTACTCCTTTACTGTGGCTTTCGGTCACTACACAAAATTAAAATATTAACAGACAGAAATAATATTCACAAAGTGGTACTGCAGCAACTTACTAAATTCATAATGTTTACCCCTCCCTGGTGTCAAACACACAATTTGATTGACCAGAAAGAAATCTGCTATTTTTCACTAAGCCATGCAAAGCACACCTACTGATCCGGTTCACCAGCTACAACACTCTCTAGTTTGTTCCCCTACAGGTTCCTATGTCATTACTCATCTCTATTTATTTTTCTTCATGTTATCACTGCTTAGTTAATCCTCTATCTGTTCTTCACAACGTATTTATCTATTTCACAACTATGCCTATGCCTTTCTCTACACTGCCTCCTGGCAGTTTCTATAACCCTGCAGCCAAAAACAAGAGAAAGTCGGCAATTTAGCCTCTGTCAAATCATTAAATAAAGTGCATTCAGAACGCAGTCTTTACGCACAGAACTGCCTGGCAGAAGGCACCTCAGTATAGACACACATAGCTACTGTGAGTACTGCAGGCAGTCTACACTTGTTAGAATTGACATCACATGCCAAGTCTCCCTGCTTCTCAGCCGGAAAGCAGTGAGACACACTCAGCATAACATACGCTGCAATCAAGATAGGGAGCAGCAGCAAAAGGATAATCTCCATCTTTTTTTCCCCCATCTTTTTTTTTCCCCATGTGTAAGAAGCAGTGCTACAAATTACTAGTCTTGCAGGAGAAATGGGCAGGCAGTCTCAACTGCCCGTTTCACTTCCCCCCCGCAAGGATGCCTGTAACTGACAGATGTAGTAGAAGAATCCCACCTCTGTTCCCTGTTTTTATCTGAGAGACAAAAAGGGCTCAAAGAAAAGACATTTAATTGCTGTGTTCACAGAAAGTGACTTTGTGCACAACTGACTAGTGTCCCAACAAAGACTAAATCTGTCTAAAGCACAGATAGAAGAGTGAATTTCTTCCCTTCCAGGGTCCCAAAAGTTTTAGATAAATTAGATGAGAAAGCCAGCGTCATAATCTCCCTTTTGTGCACCAAGCTTTAAGCTCTCAAGTAAGTAATCTTGATTTGCACAAGATCTCCTATTTTCAACAATATCACAACATACCTTATAAGAATTAGGAACAGCATTTAATACCTCATCTTCACTAACATAAAAAGCCCAAATATTTCCAAAAGTACCTACCTCTGTATTTTTTAGGATTTACCTGTAAAATTTTACGTTTCATAAACAAATTATGATGTCATACACATGGGACACATCTACACAGAACATGGAATTACTCGTAATTATGATAATGGTCACGAATGCAAGTGAGCTACTCAGTGACATCGAGACTGGAGGAGGCCCGGGCTGCAGTGATCATGCACTGGTGGAGTTCACAGTCCTGAGGGATATGGGTCAGGCAAAGAGTAAAGTCAGGACCCTGAACTTTAGGAAAGCAACTTCCAGCTCTTCAAGGAGTTAGTCAATAAGGCCCCCTGGGAAACTGCCCTCAGGGATGAGGGAGCAGAACAGAGCTGCCAGATCCTGAAGGACGCCTCCCACACAGTGCAAGAGCTCTTGACCCCCAGGTGTAAGAAATCAGGAAAGGAAGGTAAGAGACCAGCATGGCTGAGTTGAGACCTGCTGGTCAAACAAAAGGGCAAGAAGGAAATGCACAGGCAGTGGAAGCAGGGACAGGTACCCTGGGAAGAGTATAGGGACGCTGCCCGGTTGTGTAGGGATGGGGTCAGGAAGGCCAAGGCCCAGGTGGAGCTGAACTTGGCAAGTGACGCAAAGAATAATAAGAAGGGCTTCTACGGGTATGTCAGCCAGAAAAGAAGGTCAAAGAAAGTGTATGCCCCACTGATGAGCAAGGCTGGCAACCTGGTAACAATGGACGAGCAGAAGGCTGAGGTACTCAACTTTTTTGCCTCAGTCTTCACTGGCAGCCTCTCTTCCCATACCTCTTGAGTGGATGGACAGCTACACAGAGTGGTTGGGTGAAGAAAAGTCCCTCCCACTGTAAGAGATCAGGTTCCTGACCCCATGAGGAACCTGAACATACAGAAGTCTATGGGACCTGATGAGATGCATCCCAGAGTCCTGAAGGAATTGGCTGATGTAGTTGCCAAGCCACTCTCCATGATATTTGAAAAGCCGTGGCAGTCAGGTGAAGTCCCTGGTGACTGGAAAAAGGCAAACATTGCATTCATTTTTAAAAAGGGTAGAAAGAAGGACTGTGGCAACTACTGACCTGTCAGCCTCACCTCTCTGCCTGGGAAGATCATGGAACATATCGTGCTAGAAGCTATGCTAAGGCACATGGAGGACGGGGAGGTGATTTCAGACAACCAGTATGGCTTCAGCAAGGGCAAGTCCTGTCTGACCAACCTTGTGGCCTTCTCGGATGGAGTGACTAGAACAGTGGACTACGGAAGAGCTACAGATGTCATCTATCAGGACTTCTATAAGGCCTTTGACACAGTTCCCCACAACATCCTTCTCTCTAAATTGGAGAGACATGGATTTGATGGGTAGAACTGTTTGGTGGATGAGGAATTGGTGGGATGGTCAGATCCAGAGGGTAGTTCTCAATGGTTCAATGTCCAGATGGAGATTGGTGACATTTGGTTTGCCTCAGTGGCCCATACTGTAACCAGTAATGTTCAATGTCTTCATCATTACATAGACAGTAGGATTGAGTGCACCCTCAGCAAGTTTGCAGACGACACCAAACTGAGTGGTGTGGTTGACTCTCCTGAAGGATGGGATGCCATCCAGAGGGACCTGGACGGGCTTAAGAAGTGGGCCTGTGTGAACCTCATGAGGTTCAACACGGCCAAGTGCAGGGTCCTGCACATGGGTCAGGGCAACCCCCGGTATCAATACAAGCTGGGGGGTGAAGGGATTGAGAGCAGCTCTGCCGACAAGGACTTGGGGGTACTGGTGGATGAGCCAATAATGTGCACTCACAGCCCGGAAGGTCAACTGTACCCTGGGCTGCACTAAAAGAAGTGTGGCCAGCAGGTCGAGGGAGGTGATTCTGCCCCTCTACTCCGCTCTTGTGAGAACTCACCTGGAGTACTGCATCCAGCTCTGGAGCCCTCAGCACAGGAAAGACATGGACACTCATAGGATTGGAGCAGGGAGAGAGGGAGGAGGAAAAAGGTTAGGGATCCTTAAATCAGTCTCTTATGAAAGCTTCTATACAGAGTAACATGATGTAGCCCATCAGCACTGAGAATACCTACTAAAATTATATATTATCTTCATTCTGTTCCAGTCTACAACTTTTCTGACACAGTCCTTCCTATCTCAAATCCCTATCTTTAAGACTATCTATCATTTTTCTCTCCCTTTAGCAAAAAATAAAAAAAAAGGAAAACAGAGCCAGCAGTTTGTTTGCATAGTTTTGGTGGGTTTTTGTTTAAACTTGAAACCAAGGCTGCAGTGAAAAAGACTGACATTAGCACCTGGCAACTGGTGCCAGAGGTAAAGCAGTATGCGTGGATTTAATCCTTTCTTTGCATCTCTTTTTTCTTTAAGCACCATTGGTCTTGCAGTCTGCATTTAAAATCTAAAATCTGTTAACTGATTCAGGTTCTTCCCAGGTGGGGCTAATCAACTGCAGGCTACTAGCGATTACGATAGAGACTAAGACACCTTCACATACCTGGTATGGCAAGTCAGATGACAGAAGTCTGTGGCTGCTTTGAACACTGCCCTTCTTTTGGCCCTTTTTAAATTAAGCTTAGGGCTTCAAAACAGTTGGCCACAATAAAAAGTACCTTCTTTCTTATCACTTACAGCATATACACTGCAAAATCTCTGCATTTATAAGCACTCTACTACTTATACGATTCAGAAACGGAAACAAAACATTGTAATACTGCTGATTATGAATACAACATTAAAAAGCAGATGGACTATTTTACTACTGATCTGCAACAAAAAAAAAAAAAACTTTCCCATCTTTTGCAGCTCTGTTGGTAGGAGAAAACAAGTTGAGGGTTAGAGATAAAGTAGCATACAGAGAGAGGAACTCATTCTGAAAATTAGTTTCAAAAACTCAAAAATAATGTTCAATAATGACAATTAATTACTAATTTAATCTCTCCATATTCTATCTCTCTATACACAGGTCACTTTTAAGGGAAAAGAATACTTTTTACTTCCTAAATGCCATGCAACTCATACAACAAAAAAAATTAATTAGTATTACCTACACACATATATATGCACATATATGAAGGGCAGGCATGGATATATATGATTAGGCATATATATATATAATCTGTGTAATATATAACAACTGTAATATGCATAATCATATGCCTGCCTCTCATATATGTGTGTACAGTATACACACACACACACTTTTCCTGAGCCAAACCATTTTATTCCAGCTTTAAGGTGGGAACAAGTCTTTACAGTCAGTTGTAAACCACTGAAATACAAGTTTATATTGGAAATGTGTAGGCACCCTTAACTATAATGATGCTAGTAGGCTCTGCAATAATTCCAATTCTAGAATTTAATAACATGTAGTCACTATTATACAATAGCATCAGAAGTGCCCCATTAACTCTCCAGTTACTACAAGAAGAAATTACATTTTTTGTAGCTAAAGCCAAGAGGGAGGAAAAAAAAGAGGGAATCGCTTCATGTTCCAACTTAAGGCCTCAGTTTTAAGTAATGGGACATCTTATGAAGTTTATTCTAGACAACATAATGTTTACTTTGCTCATTTGAAGTAAGTGAATCTCTGAAAAAGAGCCAATTTTAAGAATGTTTATTTAATAAAGATACGTATTGTTCGAGTGCTTTTCTAATCACAGTGCAGGTCCTACCTCTTCAATAAACTCAGATACAGGTGTCACTGGGCAAGAGCCCTTTTAACAATTCATGTACCATACAGTAAAGAAGCAAGTGATTTTTAAACTCCTAAAATGATATTCCTTATTCATCCCATAAAATTACAAATGGCAACTATTTAAAGTTGCATATTTGAAGCACATGTTCTAAACATTGCTTTTTGTTTTAATTTTGGTCAGTAACCTGTGACTGAGATGTTATCTTCTTGTGGTACTACCCAAGAAGTGAAGCATCTTCAGACAGGTAAATATTGTACCTTGTCTTCTAAAAGGACTAAGGAAGNCGTTCCACAGCCGGGGCTCACTTTAGGTGTTTATTGTAAGAAAAGACATGTTTCAGAACTCCAGATGAGACTGAGGGTTAGCGGCAGGGCTTGCAGAGTGAGTTGGTTTTGTTTTGAAACACAGATGCAAAACACATGCAAAGCTGGATGATCAGGTTTGTGTTCTCTAAAGCGGACCAAGGGCAGGACAATGGGTTTCAGAGACTTATCATCATCTTTAGTATCATCAATGATACTCAAGCAAGACAGTTTTACCATTTTTTTACCAGTTTTGCCATTTTTTACCATTTTACCATGTATGCCATTTTTTACCATTTTACCTTATTTACTATTTTACCATATTTTTTCAAAAAAGAGGAGCAAATAGTACCTTTCTTAGTTTACCTATTAAGACTTGGTGATAGCCGCTTTCTACGTGAACAAGGTCCTCACATTAGCCTTACTGCCCGATACCACAGAGAATGGATGAATGAAACAACTGAAGAAGTCTCATCAGAGACAGCTGTGATGCAATACTGTGAACTCAGCTTCTGCACTTTCGTGTCCATGAAGAGGGAGCAATCTTACAACTGAAAAGCAAGGAAGTCATGACTGACAGACAGATTGATATAATATATAGGCAATAAGACTATATATGGATCTCGTTGGGTCCTGGTGAGTGTCTGTTGAGGACCTATGAGTGGTCCAGCACAGACTGCTGCATGTATCAGGCAGTATAGCTGAAATTTGGTTTCAATTCAAAATTTGATTTCAGAGCATGGATCTTGCATTACTGTGGAGCCTTTTCAGTCAGTCCGCCTTAAGCTGCAGCTGTTGCTTGCACAGTTTTAGTAGACTAATAAGTCTTCTTCTGCTTTATGCTGTTGCTACTGGAAGGAAAACAATATATGCTTTTGCACAAATGTTACATTGAGATATCACACTAAAGCAAAAGGACACGTCATCTGCACTGCGGTGGTTATACAAACCATTTGAATAATCTCCCTTTAGGGATTAAGTATAAAAGCAGCTATGGCTGTGGAATTGTAAGAAGGATGGTGAAAAAAGCCAAAGTCAATTCTTATTCTTCATAGCCTCACATGCTATTTCATCAACCTGTCAGATTGTGAAACACAAGACTAAGAAGGAAAAAAAAATTCAAAAGCAACTTCTGTATGCTGGGTTTAAGTGTGTATAGTGCAACTTATTTCTGCACATTCAAGTGTAAAAATAGAAGGGCATGTTTTTCAGATGACTGGGTGCTCAGCCACTGGGGAAAAAAAAAAACCAAAAAACCACCATATTTGAAATATGTAGACATCCCACAGATTAATGAAACAAGGCTTCCCCTATCACAGTCTTACGTCATACTTAAAACATGCAGTTGCTAGAACATCAACGGCCTTTTATTTTTATGGTGTCACAAGACACGGTGCAAAACAATTTGGCTGTTAGGTGGTGAGAGGAGGTAAACAGTCAATAATAACAAAAAAAGTATTTGCAGCAGGTAAGTTCCACATGCCACTTTGTCCAAGTCAAAGTGCCTAACCTTTTATTCTCTCTTTTCTCAGTGTGCTGCAGCAGTCAAACATAATTGACATCAGTGAAGATGCCAACATAAGACCAGATAGTATCCAGCCTAAGAAGCTACCTTATACAAAGCTTGAAATGTTTCTTAAAAAGAAGCAGTCGTTTTATTTTCCAGTGCCACACAAAGCACATGAAAGCCTATCTTCCAAGTCAAAGTTAAAGAACTCTCTATTTCGTACGTACTTATTTTCAAGAAAATAAAGAGAAAAAAAAGAGGTATTGAAGGTAAGAAATCTCTTTGCTTTATTAATCTTTTAAACATCATTCTGAAGGGGAAAAGGACATGCTCTTAGGAAAAATCAATCTTATTTCTGATAATTGTTTAAAGTAATAACGTCTCCGACTGTAGCAATTTTATAAAATGATGAAAAACAAATTTTGCTTTCCATCAGGAAATGAACTTGTTTTATTCTCTTTACAGGTTTACATTCAAAAGAACATCTGTTAAGAGTTAATAGACCAATAAGGCAGCTCAGCGTATTAGTAAGGAAATATATTGTGCCTGAAGTACTCCAAATCCTGTTTTGATCCCAAAATGACAACTGGATGAAGGAATGTGATTGCAGTGGTAGCAAATTACACTTCAGGCTAAGAGTCAGAAAATATTCTCAATGTCTAAATACCATGAAGTTCATACACGTGTTGTATAGCCACATACTCTGAATTACTGCGATCACAGCTAAGACTCCAACTGGGATGAATTTTGAATAGCTTTATTTTCTTGAAGTAGTAAAGCAATGCTTCACTAAAAGAAAAAATTACTAAATTGCTATCCATCAGTAGATTAATATTAGTTTCATTAAAATTTAATTCAATTCTATAGCACTAAAAACTGAATCCAAATTCCTAGGATAGTGACAAATTTGAGGAAGGAAAGACTAAAGCAAAATACAAGGAGCTAAATGTTTAGATGGCTGGAAGATAGATCCAAGATCTCTCTGAATTCAAAACAGACTGTAGGTTATAGCCTGTACAGCCTACAGTGAATTTTGAATATTATGTCATCCAGGACTGACCACCTTTCTGGTATTAAAAGAAAAACACCTTTTTTTCTCTTTCAAAAAATCTCTCCAACCACTATCACATTTTCGCCTCTCCATTCCTCAAGGCATATCTCTGGAGTCGCCTTGCTAAATGTAGGTATACTGAATTATTATTTACAGCAGCATTGCAACAGAGCGTGTGAGGCTAGGAAACACATCAAGTATCTACCAGAATCTATCTTCTATTCAAAAAGAACCTCATGTAAATCAAAGTGAAGCTCTGTATTTATGGTAGTCTTTGTACCATAGACAACATGGACTTCACAAGTAATTTCCTCAATACTAAAATAAACAATATTTACTTATTTGTTTGGGATTTACAAAATTCAATATTCCACAATGAAATAAATCACAATATTCCAAATTAAAAAAAAATGCCAACTGGAAAGACTGTCTCCAGAAAAAAAAATGGTAATTTGCATCCTTTCTTAAAAAACTCAGCGTAGGTGGTCCTGTAGAACAGGATAGAAAAACAGAAGCTAGGGTTAAAAAAATGGTTTATGCTCAACCCTGCTTTAGCCCTTCTCTTTCCATTGATGAATGGAATTCATGGTATTTTCAGCCAAATATCCTGCTTGACTCTACATCTTAGAAGCACAAGAAGGACAGATACGATTTCTTTCTAGGTGGACTCCACTACAGATTTCAAGCTCCAAATTCTATTAAAAACTCCCACTGGATGTATACCAAAGCACCACTACTTGCAAACATTTCAAGGAAGTCTAAGCTCAACAGCTTTTTCTTTAAATTCAAATCACATTAAAGTCATCGCAATCATTAAGTCAAATTTCACTTATGATGAACTAAGTCATGATCCTGCCAACAAATCTACTGAGTAAAGATGCAAGTATGACTTTTGAATGAAAAGAAAAGGATTTTTGTATGTAAATGTGAGGGCACGCAAAACCATTTGGAGGATCAGGAATTAAAACCTCAGGCAATTTGCAGTCTCTCATATTAAGAAAAAAAAAATCAAAAGAAAAAAACCACCACACAAGGAAACAAGCATGCAAGATTCAAGTTAAGATTCTCCACTACATAATGTATCCAAACTGAGTTAAAAAACATAAATAAATTTTTCTTTCTCCAGACATCATACTTCTCCTTTTCGCTTTAATTTTTGTACATAGTTATTTCTGTCTGGATAACCAACTAGTCATATGTAAAAAACAGACTAAGGAGAGTTTATGTTTAAGGAATACACTTGGAAGTATTTTGTCAAATTAACACAACTGAAATTGTTGTGCAAAAAAGTTTATCCAAATGTATATACTCACAAAAGGCTTCTGCAAGACTGAACAATACTAAAGACTGACATTTAGCTTTGACATTTGGATGTTTTCCAATAGTCCTGGCTGATTTTACTATAGAATTATCAGTTGTCGTTGGAACACTGCAGACATACAGATTGCAGACATAAATGGTGGCTACAGATGCATAGATCAAAGAGGCTGCTTGGGCTTCCTCCCCCTTCTCTTTTTTTTTTTTTTTCCTTCTCCCTTTTCAATTTAAAAAGTTAACAACCTTAGTGACACTGCCTGGAAAGACTCAAGAGTTCCGTTGATATACCATGTTTTGAAGAAAGGGATATTCTTTCCTCTTAAAATACCATCAAAGACCATTTACATGAGAGAAGAGTGACTAAGATCTTTATAAATAGGAACTGAAAGCTGGGTTGCTAAATCCATATTTAGCCAGCTATATAAATTGACCTGATTTACAAATATGCCAAGCATCCTCAATGTTTCTGTCATCAAGCACCATTTGGGTTTCAAGGGTGTCCAGCATACTTGAAAATAAGGCCACTAATTTTAGAGCCTAAACAGGATTCAAATAACCTAACATTGAATCCTGTTTTGAAAATATCAGTACCTTGCTCAGAAGTTCTTTTGTTCCACTTACTTGCTAGCTCTGCTGGGCAGAATTGCTGTAAGAATAGCCAAACTAGGTAAGACCAGAAGTCCATCTATCCCATTATTCTGTTTTTAGCAGCTACTAGTTCTAAGCGTTTAAGGAAAAACGAAGTGCATGGTACACACACCAAAGGACACTCTTCTCATCATACTCTTCTAGCTTCCAGCAACATGTGAGGTGACTGGTCAAGTTATCGACACATAGTGCTTGGCTGAGAATTTTTCCTTTTGCTAGTACTTACTGTAAAACTAGTCCATCTAAAGTACATTAATTTGAACAGAAAAAGCAGCAATCTTATGTTATTTAAACTATGTATGCTGGAAACAAAAAAATTTGAAAACCATTGTTTCAAAAAAAGTACTTCAACTCAATGCAAACAAAGGCTTACAACCCTCGGGACTAAAATAAATATCAGCACATTTGCTATGAAAAAGTAGAAATTTGTTAAAGAGCTTTGAAAGCTATAGACATACAAGAGATTGATGTGACTGTGAAAGGCTCTTGATGGTTATCAAGGAAAAAATTACTTTCATGAGAAAAAACAGAAAAAAAAAAGAAAAAAAAGAGGACAACACAATTAAACACTGCAAGAGAAGTCAAGGTCTCAAGCACAGGCTCAGGTGGCACAAAAAGTTAAGAGTCTGAATTTGAAAGAATGTTTTTCTTCAGGGAATGAAAAAGAACAAGTAATTCAGAGTCTCTTCAGGTTTTGCCAAAAAGGAAAAGAAACTGAGTCAGTGGGAAAAGATTTTGAAACACTAGGTTTTCAAATGTGATCACAAAACTGGACTAGGAATGAACTGATTTGAAGACTGCGAACAACCAGGGAATACACAGTCCCTAATTTTTATTTGAAATCTTTCAGCCAGCTTTGTTCACATGAGTAACTACTGGCTCACATGAGAGCGTTTGCAACTATGAAATAACTGCTATTTAAATGCCAATGGGGTTGACAATTCCTCAGGCAGTAGCATGTTGTCATCAATAGCATCAAAACATGGTGCTGCTTTTAACCTCTTAGCTCTCCAAGTACACAAATGATGAGCAACTTCCAGCGCAGTGTGAGGTCAGGGACCTCTTCCCTGAACAATCTAATCAGGAGCTCTACAGTCTTTGCAGTCTGACACACTTCCCTACCCTTTTTCCTCCAATTCACTCCCTTCTGCTAGTAAGAGAACTTAAAATCAGATAATTAAGTACTGTTAGGTGTCCATGAAATTCTCAAAATTCTACAGGAAGCACTTAATCTCTGGGTTTTAAGCTATTTATATTTGGTCCACAATGCTTTATTAATTTAATTTATATACAGTTTAACATAATACCACCACCAAAGACATGTAGGCCACATTCTTCTTTTGCTGGCATAAATTTGGGAGAAGCTATATTGAATCACTTGAACTAAAATAGTGTAAAACCAAGACAGAGTGCAAAATTAAATCATCCAACTTCAAAGATCTGCAGGAAGAAAGAGGGGATGATTGCAATTATATACAGTCAAGATCCTGATTCCATATAGAAGTCCATAGCAAATTAAAAAACACAGGAGGAGATGTATAGAAAACACAAGTAAAATGAATATGCTTTCAACTAGATTTTTTCTCATAAAGCATCTATCACACTTCAAGAGACATGCAGCTGACCCACAGTAGCCGCTACTGGAATAGACAGCTTAAAACACCCAATTAGGTCGCTCTATGCAAGAACTATCATCATTTCATACTAGTCTAAAATATTGGGGAAACTTCCCCCTTAAGCAAAGGGAAGTATTTTGGGTTATAAAAAACACAGTAAGTATCGCCTAATGAGGAACAGACAAAGAAAAGTGCCAAACGTGGTAAGGCCCTGATACTTCAGATAATAACTAAAATTTATGACTGTTTCCTTCCCTGGCAGACAGGAGTACAATTAGAATTCTCAAAACAACAGCCCCTTTGTGCTGGCATGCTCTGTTATGTTTATACCGCTACAGATAGACTAGAAGATAAAAAAAAAAATACTACAGCACCCTTTTTAACCCAAGATAATAGCTAACTTTTTTTTGTTTTTTAATGTGGGTTTGGACATGGTTTTGCACATAGCTTATTCTTAACTGAAGTCATTTAGGTAATTATCATTGCATGCACAGGAATTAACCATTTAAGTATCTTGCTACATACATAGAAGCCTCTATTTGAAAAATCACACAAAACAAGAACAAACGAGCTATTATGAGTCACTTTAATAATTTCCTTTGCTGTCCAAATACAGCTTGACATTTAAACATCTCAAATTATTCCTTTATTTCAATTTTGAAAAATTTGAATGTGCTTGGTTGATGAACTGTTGAATGAAAAGCATCAGGAAGTACGCATGCCCTTTCCTTCATCGTTTACTTATATTCAATGATATGGATCACTTGGAACTAACAGTGGTTAGAAGCAGCATAGGGAAATACAAGCATTGGTTTTTCTCATCTCCTTCACAAAGAAAGCCCAAGTACTATATTCTGAACATGCAATCTGGACTCAGATAACCACAGATGGTTTTGCAACAGAATACCCTGTAGGCATCTTTTCCCTATAAATTCTGGGAAAGGTACATGCAGGGGAAGCTCTGACAACTTCCCAAAGAGCAGTAGCATATCAACAACTGAATCTTGAAGATTTCTTCTACTGTGTGCTGTCATTTTGGCCTAGACACCTCTCTCCCCTTTCTTTTAATTTTGTACTATTAGTGCATCTCACCCTTCATGGTTCCACTGATCCACTCTTATCACACAGCTAAGTTAAATGGCCAGTTTCTTCCTCCATTACAGTGGTGATCCATAAGGACCCGTGTCAACCTTTTAGTACTGTGCCTTTGAAGTCAGCGGAAATCAGTAAGCAGCTCTACCAATTTCATACGGCTTCAAGAACATGGTACACAGCATCACACTCACCTGCAAATCAAACCACTATGCAAAACATCAGAGAATATAGTCTGCAGTAGGTGCCCAAAGCAAGCAGGATTCATGTAAGTTTCTTGATCCTTTCATTTAGGAATTCATTGAGTGAAGAGCTACCATTGAAAACTCAGTAACCAGTACAAGGTATCTACAAAGCAATGAGGCTTATATGACAGAGGAGGGTCACTGAACACTTAAGTTTTAAATTTTAGAGATCTTCATTAAAAAAAAAAGACAGGAAACTTATTCTAAAAACTATCGAATATTACTGCATGCTATAATAATTTTCTACTTTTATCCCTAAGGAGGATTGCAAGAGGAAAGCTGTAGAGAAAAATCTTTGTAAATAAGAAACAAAATAGGTAGCATGAACTAAAGTGTTTCCTTATTTGATTAATTATACAGTTAGTAAAAAGAAATAAACTTCTGGTTCTTCTATGCACTTGGACTGGCAATTTGTGGAATTTGTTGAAGTTGCTTCAGATATCAAACCTACTCAACAATTGCCCCAAGAGCTCCAAAATACAAAACAAACAATCTGGGAATACACCTTTCCTTTCAGTCCTCATCTTTCTATCTGAGCTTTGCCTTTAATTCTTCCCTCGGTTGTTTTGTCCGTCTGCCTGAATGAATCCACTCTACTCTTGGCAATAGGCAAACAGTGCATAAAAATAGTGTTTCATTCTCTGCTATTAACAAACACTATTTCATTACCAACTTAAAATATATATATATTTTTAAGAAAAATAAAAAGCAAATGGGAAATTTCAATTGCTAGGCATTGCCTTACAACTAATAGAGTTAAATTCTATTGTCATTGCATAACTGGAATATACTGTAAAACAAAAATATTTAATTAAGCTTTTTATTCTCCACAATTCCATGAAAACTCGATAATATAATCCTTACAGTTTGCCTTACTCAGCTTCCAAAGACCAGTGGTTGACCAGAAACTCATAAATCACAAAAGGCTTATGAATAAACTCTAGATCTGGATTTTAACATGCTCTTGTTCTGCCAAGACATAACAGTAAAATCAACGCCAAAGGAAAACATGGCACAATGACAGCAGCATCAAGTATTTAAATCAATCGAACTAATAAAAGAACTTCAGTTTGGCAAATGAGGAAATTCAGACCCACATGTCTAATGAGCTTCCCTGAGCCCTGTTAAAACTAAAATTACAGATCATAGCACAAAGGATGCAAACAAACCTACCCACATGAAGCCACTACTAGAGTTTTAATAAGAAAAATAGCACAGCAACTTTATATTGACAGCAATTTAACAATAACTAGCTGATAAAAAGGAGTCCAACAAAATGCAGGAGATGAGATAGTAAGAAGTTTCTTTACCTAGCCATTCCCAGGCTGGAAAAGTTGGAAGGAACAATCAAAACATCAAGCCTGGAAAAGGGGTGGGTACCCAGTGTGGTGTAAGCAGCTGAGAGGCACTGAGGAATTAGCTGAAGCAAACACTCTTCACAGCGTTCCATAAGGCACCAAGGAGCAAAAAGTCTATAAGGAATGACTGCCTGCAACCTGGCAGCAGGATTTTGGAAACGGCAGGGATATTCCACATGACCACAGATTTCTTCATGCCATCTGACAATAACAAAAACAACAAAAAAAGTTTAATGTGGTACCAGAAATGTGCTCAATTGAGCAATTGAGTATGGTAAGACAAGGATATTCTCTAGACATCAAAATGACAGAGTTCGTTCACATAAAATCATCTCATTTGTATTCTCACACTGTTCACACATGTGAAGCACTGTGAAAATGCTCATTACTGCATGTCTGAGTAGAACTGATATAGTCACTCATAATTTAAAAAAAAAGAGACTAGTCAAACCTTGTTTTCCTAATATATATGCATCAAAAGAACAAGTGCTCAAAATGTACACAAAGGAAACCAAATAACAATACAAAAATACTTATTTATTCAGAGAATTCCTATTCAAACTTGACTATGAAAATAAAATTTCATACATATTAACACCAATATATTAAGTGCAGTTAAAATGAAATTCCAAGGTGGTTTTTTTTTCCTGTTGTTGTTACTAAAATTCTCCAGGAATTTACTGGGTTTTCTTTCCTTAAGTAAAAAACAACAGTAGATATCAATTCAGGCTTATCACCGTAGACATTTGAAAATACCACATTAGGATCAAGCTTACTTTTCATCACTTTTACAGGATATTCAGAGCTGTGGCTCAAAGGAAGGATGGGTAAATCAAATCCTTCCTAAACCCTGAGTCATATACCTTCACAATAATTTATCTGCCCAAATAGATGCATATCTAAGCAGAAATCGGCTTCATGTTTTCACCTGCTAGCCTGTCTTCTGTACAGCACAGAGCGTCTCCTTGATTTGAGACTTCAACTTAAGGAAGCTGGTTCTACTATGCCTGGACAGGCAAAGCACTTATTGTTACTGCACCCGGCATTGCCCAAAGCATTTATATTTGGAAGATCATGCTCTAGGTGAGTGCTGACACAAAAAAAACCAAGATAATAACACATAGAAAAGAACTACATTTTGCTCAAGTGCCAACACTTTAACAGCTTACATAACTCTGTGAAAGAAGTGGACTCTAAGCTATTTTATTGATTACATATGCAAAGAAACTACATCCATTGTTATACAATTTTTTTCCAAGGGTGGTCTAACCCAGTATATTTCTGCTGTAAAACAATGTCACTTTGTATTTAATTATCAGAGTTGAGATTAGGCAAGAACATGAACAGTAGCACCCTATCTTTTGTAAAAGTTGCCAAGTCCTTAATGACCACAAGGAGATAGGAAACTTATTTAAAACCCTAGCTCCATTAACTTTTTCTTTGATAGTATCCTTATGTGAAACTCACTGGCATCTGGACATAAATTACATTACACATTTCAACACCTTCTTTCAGAAATTCTTCCTTTTCCTGCTGCCCAAGAGTTTATCTCCATTATCTTATCTGAGACACTACCTTAACGTGCTTGTCTATATCTTTCACACCCTTTCTAGAAATGTCTGCTGCTGTGCATAACGTTGGTTGGTTTAGTTACCTAGTCTTAATGACTAAAACAAGTAACAAATGTCTGTTGTTTTAATTCCCAAATAAAGATTAACTGGATATAAATGTACGAGCAGATTTTTAAGGACATAGATTTTTATCATAGAATCATAGAATGATTTAGGTTGGAAGGGACCTTAAAGATCATCTAGTTCCAACCCCCTGCCATGGGCAGGGACACCTTCTGCCAGGCCAGGTTGCTCAAAGCCCCATCCAACCTGGCCTTGAACACTTCCAGGGACGGGGCCTCCACAACTTCTCTGGGCAACCTGTTCCAGTGCGTCACCACCCTCAGAGTGAAAAATTTCTTCCAAATACCTACTCTAAATTTACACTTTTCCAGTTTGAAGCCTCGTCCTATCACTACATGCCCTTGCAAAAAGTCCCTTTCCAGCTTTCCTGTAGGCCCCCTTCAGATACTGGAAAGTTGCTATAAGGTCTCCCCGGAGCCTTCTCTTCTTCAGGCTGAACAACCCCAACTCTCTCAGCCTGTCTTCATAGGAGAGGTGCTCCACCCCTCTGATCATCTTCGTGGCCCTCCTCTGGAGCCGCTCCAACAGGTCCATGTCCTTCTTAAGTTGGGCACTCCAGAGCTGGGCGCAGTATTCCAGGCCTCACAAGAGTAGAGTATAGGGGCAGAATCACCTCCCTCAACCTGCTGGCAATGCTTCTGTTCACAGAATCACAGAATGGTCAGGGTTGGAAGGGACCTCTGGAGATTATCTAGTCCAACCCCCCTGACAGAGCAGGGTCACCTGCAGCAGGTTGCACAGGACAGTGTCCCAGCCAGGTTTTGAATGTCTCCAGTGTGGGAGACTCCACAGCCTCTCTGGGCAGCCTGTTCCAGTGCCCTGCCACCCTCAAAGTAAAGAAGTTCCTCCTCATGTTCAGATGGCACTTCCTATGCTCAAGTTTGTGCCCTATACCTCTTGTTCTATCACTGGGCACCACTGAAAAAAGACTGTTTCCATTCCCCTGGCACCCTCCCTTTAAGTATTTATAAGCATTACTATGATCCCCCCTCAGTCTTCTTTTCTCTAGACTAAAAAGACCTAAGTCCCTCAGCCTTTCCTCATAAGAGAGATGCTCCAGTCCTCTAATCATCTTAGTAGCCCTTTGCTGGACCCTCTCCAGCAGATCCCTGTCCTTCTGGAACCAGGGAGCCCAGAACTGGACACAATATTTCAGATGCGCCCTCACCAGGGCAGCGTAGAGGGGGAGGATGACCTCCCTTGACCTGCTGGCCACACTCTTCTTGATGCACCCCAGGATGCCATTGGCCTTCTTGGCCACCAGGGCACATTGCTGGCTCATGGTCATCCTGTTGTCCACCAGGACCCCCAGGTCCCTTTCCACAGAGCTGCTCTCCAGGAGGCCAGCCCCTAACCTGTACTGATGCATGGGGTTATTCCTCCCCAGATCCAGTACCCTACACTTGTCCCTGTTGAACTTCATTAAGTTCCTCTCCACCCAACTGTCCAGCCTGTCCAGGTCACACTGTATCGCGGCACAGCCTTCCAGTGTGTCAGCCACCCCTCCCAGTTTTGTGTCATCAGCAACTTGGTGATGGTACACTCTATCCCTTCATCCAAGTAATTGATGAATATATTGAACAGGACTGCACCCAGTACTGACCCCTGAGGGACACCACTTGTTACTGATCTCTAACTAGACTCTGCACCACTAACCACAACCCTCTGAGCTCTATCTGGTAGCCACTGTTCAATCCACCCCACTGTCCGTTCATCTAACCCACAGTTCCTAAGCTTGCCTGTGAGGATGATGTGGGAGACAGTGTCGAAAGCCTTGCTGAAGTCAAGGTAGACGACATCCACTGCCCTCCCTTCATCCAATCACGCCATCGTAGAAGGCTATCAGATTAGTCAGACATGAGTTCCCTTTGGTGAATCCATGTTGATTACTTCTGATAACCTTCTTTTCTTCCAGATGCTTTGAGATGACACCCAGAACAAGCTGTTCTATCATCTTTCCAGGGATGGAGGTGAGGCTGACTGGCGTGTAGTTTCCCAGGTCATCCTTCTTGCCCTTTTTGAAGACTGGAGTGACATTGGCTTTCCTCCAGTCCTCAGGCACCTCACCTGTTCTCCAGGACCTTTCAAAGATGATGGAGAGTGGCCCAGCAATGACTTTCCCCAGCTCCCTTAGCACTCACGGGTGCATCCCATCAGGCCCCATGGACTTGTGGGTATCCAGTTTACCTAATTGATCTCTAACTTGTTCTTCTTGACTCACCAAGGAGACTAGCTCCAGTGCAGGTAAGGCCACACTAGGGAAGGGGATCGAGGCAGAAAGGGCCAGCAAGGGATGCTTTTTGGGGCTTTCGAAGCCGGGAAAAGTGGCTAGCTCATGCTGGAACCGGCAGCTCGGGGGTGGGCTGCTGACGCAGCAGGGGCAGAGCCAACACCACACACGCGGCAGTTCTAAAGGGGCAGTCCTGGAGTGCAGTGGCCGGCCACTGCACACCCAGCACGCAGGCAGCCAGTGGGTGTCACCCAGGGCATCACCGCTGCGAGGGCGGGCAAACAGGGCGCAGCACTTTGCACAGTAAGTCGCTGAAAACCTCTTGACCTGGCCAGGAAAGCCATGGTAACAACTTGGCAGAAGGCCATGGCATCCCTGAGCTCTGCACCGAGCAGCTCTGATGTGGCCACCCAGACAGAGCTTGTGTGGGAACATGCTGCCACCCAGGCGTCAGGCTGCAGGGTGTGCCCTGCTCTTACGCCGGTGTCGAATGGTAGCGGTGAGCAGGCCTGTGGGAGGTGTGCCCAGGTAGAGGAGCTCCTTCGCCTAGTGATGGAGCTCTGTTAGAGGTGAGTGGATTGAGAAGCATAAGGGAGTGTGAGCAAGAGATAGATAATGAGTTGCACCCTGCCTTCCCTGAAAGAAGCACATCAAGCAGACAGAGCTCCACATACAGAGCACTCCCCACCCTTTATCAACATGGCTGAGTGTGAAGATTCAGAGGACGGGGGCCAGTGGCAACAAGTCCCTGTCCAGCGTGGCAGGCGTGCCTCCCAAGTAACCCCCACACCACCCCAGGTGCCCTTGCAAAACAGATAGGATGTTCTGCAAAGGGAACTGGAGGATGACAAGGATGACAACTTGCTGAACTTGGAGTTGTCACTGAGGCCAAGACAGATTATGCCTCATATAACAACATCCTCAGTTATGAAACAAAGACGGGTCCTTGCAGTAGGGGACTCAATTCTGAAGGGAGTGGAGGGTCCCATATGTAGACCAGACCCAATCTGTAGGGAAGTCTGCTGTCTCCCTGGGGCCAGAGTTAAGGATGTCCAGAGGAAACTCCCTACCCTAGTTTGACCTTTTGACTACTATCCATTATTGATTTTTCAATTAGGCAATGATGAAATTTCAGGAAGAAGCCTGAGGGCAATGAAGAAAGCCTTCAGGGCCCTGGGATGGCTGGTTAGGGGATCAGAAGCACAAGTAGTGTTTGCTTCTATCCCACCAGTTGCTAAGATCGATGAGAAGATAAACAGGAAATGCCAGCTGATCAATGCCTGGCTCAGAGACTGGTGTCATCAGCAGGACTTCGGGTTCTTTGATCATGGGCTGCTTTTCAAGACACCAGGCCTGCTGGCAACAGACAGTAAAAGCCTGTCTCGCAGCGGGAAAAGGGTTTTAGGGCAGGAGTTGGTGGGGCTCATTGACAGAGCTTTAAACTAGATTCGAAGGGGGATGGGGATAGATCCGGGCTTGCTAGCAAAAAGCTTGAAAGCGGCATGCTGGCACTAGATTTGGAAAAGGAAGGGGGCGTAACCGGGCTCCTTAGGAATAAGTCTGGGGGTGGCAGAATTACGGCTCCCTCCAGTAAAAAGGAGAAGGGACCAATAGCCCAGCTGAAGTGCTTATACAGTAATGCACATAGCATGGGCAACAAACAGAAGGAGCTGGAAGCCATTGTACAGCAGGATAATTATGATGTAGTCGCCATCATAGAAATGTGGTGGGATGACTCACATAGTATAGCGCTGTCGTGGATGGCTATAGACTCTTCAGGAAGGATAGGCAAGCAAGGAGAGGCGGGGGGGGTAACCCTGTATGTCAGGGAGTGTTATGAATGTCTTGAACTAAATGATGGTGACAATAGGGTTGAGTGTTTATGGGTAAGAATCAGGGGGAGGGCCAACAAGGCAGACATCATAGCAGCAGTCTGTTATAGACCACCCAACCAGGATGAGGAGGCAGATGAAATATTCTACAAACGGCTGGGAGAAGTCTCAAGATTGCGAGCTCTTGTAATCGTGGGGGACTTCAACTTGCCGTATATCTGCTGGAAATACAACACAGCAGAGAGGGAACAGTCTAGAAGGTTCCTGGAATGTACTGGGGATAACTTCCTGACGCAGCTAGTGAGGGAGCCAACCAGGGAAGGTGCCCTGTTGGACCTGCTGTTTGTAAACAGGGAAGGGCTTGTGGGGGATGTGACGGTTGGAGGCTGTCTTGGGAACAGTCACCATGAATTGATCACTCATGATGACCATGAGTTTTCGATTCTGGGAGAAGCAAGGAAGGGGGTCAGCAGAACTGCAACCTTGGACTTTCGGAGGGCAGACTTTGGGATTTTCAGGAGCCTGGTTGACAAAGTCCCCTGGGAGGCAGTCCTCCAGGGCAAAGCAGTCCATGAAGCCTGGATGTTTTTCAAGAAGGAACTCTTAAAGGCACAGAAGCAGGCTGTCCCTGTGTGCCAAAAGACAAGCTGTCAGGGAAAAAGACCGGCCTGGCTGAACAGGGAGCTAGGGTTGCAACTTAGAGAAAAAAAGAGGATTTATGGCCTTTGGAAGGAAGGGCAGGCCACTCAAGAGGACTACAAAGAGGTAGTGAGGCTACGTAGGGAAAAAATCAGGAGGGCCAAAGCCCAGCTAGAACTAAACCTGGCTTCTGTTGTCAAGGACAACAAAAAAAGTTTCTATAACTATATTAGCAATAAAAAGAGGACTACGGATCATCTCTGTCCTCTAGTAGATGGGGCCGGTAACATAGTGACCAAGGATAAGGAAAAGGCTGAGGTACTTAATGCTGTCTTTGCCTCAGTCTTCAGCAGTAGGGCCAGTTGTTCCCTGAGAACCCAGACCCCTGAGCTAGAAGACAGGGATGGGGAGCANTCAGTACCTGGGAAGGTCATGGAACAGATCATCCTCAGTGCCATTACATGGCACATGCAGGAGAACAGGGTGATCAGGCCCAGTCAGCATGGGTTTGTGAAAGGCAGGTCATGCCTGACAAACCTGATCTCCTTCTATGATAAGGTGACCCACTTAGAGGATGAGGGAAAAGCTGTGGATGTTATCTACCTGGATTTTAGCAATGCTTTTGACACCATTTCTCACAGCATTCTCCTGGAGAGACTGGCTGCTCATGGCCTGGACAGGTGTACTCTTCGCTGGGTAAAAAACTGGCTGGATGGCCATGCCCAGAGAGTGGTGGTGAATGGAGTTAAATCCAGTTGGTGTCCGGTCCCAAGAGGTGTCCCACAGGGCTCAGTGCTGGGGCCAGTTCTCTTTAATACTTTATCAATGATCTGGATGAGGGGATTGAATGCACCCTCAGTAAGTTCGCAGATGACACTAAGCTAGGCGCGCATGTTGATCTGCTTGAGGGTAGGATGGCTCTGCAGAGGGATCTGGACAGGCTGGATCGATGGGCTGAGGCCAATGGTATGAGGTTCAACAAGGCCAAGTGCCGGGACCTACACTTGGGTCACAACAACCCCATGCAGTACTACAGGCTTGGGGCAGAGTGGCTCAAAAGCTGCCCAGCAGAAAAGGTCCTGGGGGTGTTGGTGGATGGCCAGCTGAATATGAGCTGGCAGTGTGTCCAAGTGGCCAAAAAGGCCAACGGCATCCTAGCCTGTATCAGGAATAGTGCGTTGAGCAGGATTAGGGACGTGATCATCCCCCTGTACTCGGCACTGGTGAGACACCATCTCGAGTACTATGTTCATTTTTGGGCCCCTCACTACAAGAAGGACATTGAGGTGTTGGACCATGTCCAAAGAAGGGCTACAAAGCTGGTGAGGGGTCCGGAGGACAAATCTTATGAGGAATGACTGAGGGAACTGTGGTTGTTTAGCCTGGAGAAGAGGAGGCTGAGGGGAGACCTTATCACTCTCTACAACTACCTGAAAGGAGGTTGTAGAGAGGTGGGGGCTGACCTCCTCTCCCTGGTGACAAGTGATAGGACAAGAGCACATGGGTTCAAGTTATGTCATATGAGGTTTAGATCGGGTATTAGGAAAAAATTTTTCACTGAAAGGGTTATTAAGCGTTGGAATAGGCTGCCCAGGGAGGTGGTGGATTCGCCATCCCTGGAGGTGTTTAAAAAAAGGGTAGATGTGGTACTTGAGGACATGGTTTAGAAGTGGTTTTGTCAGGGTAGGTTAATGGTTGGACTTGATGATCTTAAAGGTCCCTTCCAACCTCAGCGATTCTATGATTCTTCAACCAAGGGAAAGTCTTGCTTCGTCCAGACTTTCTATGTTACCCGCGAAGTCTGGGACTCCCGAGGGCTGGCCCAAGCAGTGAAGACACAAGCAAAGAAGGCATTCAGCTACTCCACCTTCTCTGCATCAACTGTCACCACGGCACCTGTCTCGTTCAACAGCAGGCCTACATTTTCCCCAGTTTTTGTTTTGCCTCCTATATACTTTAAGAAACCCTTCCTATTGGCCTTGACATCCCTTGCCAGGTTCAATTCCAAGGCTGCCTTGTCTTTCCTCATTTCATCCCTGCATACCCTGACACCATTCTTACACTCGTCTCAAGTGGTCAGCCCCTTCTTCCAGATACTGTAAACTCCCTTCTTCCACCTGAGCTTTTTCATAAGCTCCCTGCTCAGCCATGCAGGTCTCCTTCTTCCCTTGCCTGATTTCTTGCTCTTAGGGATGCACAGATCCTGAGCTTGGAGGAAGCGATGCTTAAATAGCAGCCAGCTCTCTTGAGCCCCCTTACCCTCTAGAGCCCTCTCCCATGGGATTTCTCCAAGCAATTCCTTGAAGAGATCAAAGTTAGCCCTCCGGAAGTTTAAAGTTTCAACCCTACTTGTCATTTTGTGCATACACAGGGGTTATTTTTTATTGAAAGGAATTATTGGTCCAACTTTATTTTATGGGACCACTGCAATACGGCTTTCATGTACCCAGTCAGGACACGTCACTCCAGGGAAACCACTGCACAGGCCAGCTCTGGGATGGGACTGGACAGGAAGAAAGAAGCGAGTGAGCAGGCAATATTGTAGTAGGGGTCATTAGGTATCCCGAATGGACTGAGTCTAGTAACATGGAAGATCTTTGTAAGAAACAAGGGAGGACTTGGTATTGCTGTGGCAGGGCATTAAGAGACACAGGATGTAGGATGCATATCCAGATGACACTGGGATCTATTAACCCTACTGCTCACTAAGCAGCTTGTTTTCACATAAAAAGAACCACACCCTTACCCATGAAATAATGCCTTTGGAATTCTTTTCCTGTCAAGATTTTTCTGTTCAGATTAAACAAGTTCTATTTTGATTCCTGTACTAATATGACTCATTTTCACATTCCACAGAGTAATTAAAACACTGCCCATATATCTTATTTTACAACAATATTCTAAACACCAACCTGAAATCAGCTTGTGAAGATGGTAAGGAAAACTCAGTGTTTGTCTGGATAGCAGCTGTGAAGGACTGCTGTTTAACTTCTTGCCAGCACCCCACAGCAATAGTGAAGGTGGATGCTGGCATTGGCATAGTCACATAGTAGTACCAGCTCAAGGTACCTGTAAATAAAAAGAACATTTGTACAGGCTCATCAGTCACAACACACACTTAGTACTTGACAATTTTGTGTACTTTAGATTTTGGGTCAAACCTCCCACCTTGCATCGTAGTATTTTTGTTGAGGAAAGAAAAAGAATTTCACCAAGACATATAAGAGCAGTCATATGTAACCACCATGGATTCAGTACTGTTTGCTTACATCTGCAACTTTCCTCTATCTGCTGATGTCTTTATCTATAAATAAATCATCCATAAGGGGGATGTTATTAATGCAACTTAACATGATTGTACTGTTACTGCCCAAGAATTGCATCAGATGTGAAATCTAATAGCACCTTTAGATCCACGCACACAAAAGGATTAAAATTTAACTCTTTCAACCCTGGATGAACCACCTTATGGTTTTGTCTTAACTGCATTACCCCACACAGAAGACGATCTTTTCTTTGTGTTCTGGACAGTACCAAATGGATAGCCAAGTGCTAACAAAAAACACTAGTGCTTGTGAATTGGACCTGGCAATCTGAGATACATGATGCGCCAACCAGGCAGTGAGAAATCAAAGCTTAGAATCAGATGGGATATTGCCCAAGTCAATGATTTGGTCATGACAATCCAGGAGCTGCTAAAACAGGATTATAGAGTCTATCGGAAGGTAAAAAGATGGTAAATCTTATCATTATGGGAACATAGTGCTGGAAGACAAGGAGTACCGTACAGGATGACTGTATCTATGAACACGTTTGGATAAACTGGAGGATGTTTCAGGACAGCATACTTTCCATTAATTTAAATGTTGCTTAGGTTTTCCATTTGTCCCTTTAAAAAGGGTATAGCTTAAGGCTCATATTCAAGTACTCATTTATGGTCACAAATACAAGTACTACACCATACTAATAGGTTAATTACTCATGGAAAGCGCCTAGCATGAATGACAACCTGCTGAATCATGTGCAAATAACTGTAGCTGTGGCAACTGTGGAAACACACAAACTTTGGTTCTTTTAAGAGAACGCTAATACTTGTTCTTTTGCAAAAGTATTCTGACCAGGGCTATGGAACACTATCAAAAGTAAAATAAGGACAAAACCCAACCCAGTGGAGGCCACAAGACACAGAGAAAAGGAAATAAACAACTGCAGAAAAGCATCTCTGGGTTTCCTACCTTAATGGCCAGAGAAGGTCAAGCTGTACAAAGGAAGGACAAGCAAAAAAATCTTTTTGCTTAGCCTCAACAAATTTTCCACTACTATGTATGACAAAAGAACACTGTTTGTGAAGTCTTGTAAGAGGCAGATAAAGCCTCTGCCTCTTATATGCACTAGCAACCACTTACTCTCCCTCGCTCCATTCCACTCTTAGCAACATCCACCACTACCATCAAAAACCTTTTGTCTGTATTGTCAGGTGAACATACATTACTGCTGTAATTTTCCTACCCTCCTGTCAGTATGTGAGCAGAAGGAACTTATTTGCTCCAAACACATTAGGAACAAAGAGGATAACTGTTTTGCCAAATTCCGCCCCCCCGAACATTATTTTTTTTAAAATTAACTTACCAAAGCTACAAAGGAGCCAAGGTAAGCAAATGCCACCTTAAGAGAAAGAAGTCACCGAGGACAGCAATAATTTATTATTTTGAAATACCGAACTCCTGATGTAAAGACTTTCATTGATATAAACTGTGCTAGAGGCCCAAGCCTGCAAACACTGAAGTTAACAGCAGCTTTACAACTGACATATGCATATAAGAGAAGGCCCACAGGTAGTCTACAATACTTCACTTTGTGTAGCATCTGTTATATACAAAGCATTACAAAATGCTCCATGCAGTTATATTTAAAAAAAAACTTTAAGAGTTAAGTAACATCAGAGGAAGAGTGACAATTTGAGGAATCGTAATGGAGTAACAGTAATGAGTTTTCAACTGAGTTCTGAAACAAGTATGAAAGTCAAAAGGCATTCACAGAAAACCCTTCCAGATGGCAGAAGGTGTAAAGGAGAAGGCTCTCACAACAGTGAGGAGATTGTCTAAAAGGAAGGGGTGTTGGTCTGTGCCATGCAAACAGAGGGAGCAGAGAGGTTTACAGTAAGAAACAAGTTCAGCAAGACAGGTTGGAGCAAGCAAGACCATAGAGTTTTTTTTAAAAAAAGAAGGGTAATTTGAACAGAATGTCAAAATGAATGGGGAATCAGTTTAGCAGTCCAGAGAGAAGAGCAGGATGTACTGCATTCAGAAATTTACATGAATTAGCAACAAACATACGCTATTCAGAGCTGGAGCAAACCTTGCAAAAGGGTGAAGGCACCAAAGACAAACAAAGATAGTTTTTCTTGGTATGTGTTTTCAGATTTATCTAAATTAGGATTTCCTGAAGAAAAGCAACTAACCCAAAATCCTTGTCTTTTTTCCAAGACCCTTATATTTTGCAGACATTATAGAGACCATACAAACTCTGGATACTCACAGAACAAGATCCAAGACTTATACTGTCTTTACACACCTAAATCCATTTCAATCAATTTCCTGCAGGGCTTTTAGATGCCTTCTGCATTCATACTCTGGAACTGTGTAAGATAATTATATATTTATCCTACAGTTGTTCTGTCTTGAACAACTGAAGTCACATGCACTGGCATTACAAGTGAGTTGTCTCTACTGCATTCACTGATCAGTGACTGAAATGGTCTTTATGTAGGCAACACTTCTCTACAGCGAGCACCATGATGTACTGTTTCAAATACAGTTTAACTCTTATCTTGTCTTTTCCTCTCACTACTGGTAAGACTGTCTCCCAGCCTGGTCTTTTCTCCCGTAACTTCACTTCCTCTTTTTAACTTTCTTCAGGTCAGTGGACTTTGTTTTGTTTTCCTTCATCTGTAACCTCAGCTCTATCCCAGGCCACAGATTTGGACTACAAGCTCCACTCCTTTTCCCTTCTCTGCCCTCCCCCTAGCTGCCCTCTGCTTTCCAGCGGCTACCTTGGAGACAGCACCATCTCTAGGGTAAGAGAAAACTGCGCAGCTGAAACGGGGAGATGACTTTCTTTGCCAAAACCAGCATTTGGTAGCACAAAAACATTTTCAGACTAAGCAAGGACACCTTGGGAAGAACGACAGATTAGGCTGGTGTTAGTCCATGGGAAAAATAGAGGAAGAGCACCCCAGGCCTTTCATTTGTAATGCTTATACCCTCTCCTTACAACCAGGCTTAATTTAAAAGCAACCTGATTCCTACACATAATTATTTTAGGCACTTATAAAACTTCCAAAATATTTTCTTTTCAGGTAATTCTTTAAATAATTTTCAAAAAAATATTTTTTTCACTTCTGCAAAGCAAATCTATCATGTCATAACTGCACAAACCATACAATAACAATCAACAGTTCTATGAGGTATAATTGGAAAACATCCCATGTAAAGTTTAGGACTACATTTAACAAGGCTAGGAAATTATAATCTATTTATAATTGTGCAAAAGAACCATTTGAAGGCCATTTCTTTCTTCTGCTTGAAATTATAATGATGAATGATGTAATTACTTCCTAGAATTTTTAATGCATTTAGCTATCTCTGAAACCATTAAAATTGTTTGAGTCCTGTGGAGTCCCTTATAACTGAAGAAACACCTGAGAGTCAGTATCTGTTAATGACAGATGAAAGAACATTAAGAGTATTTTTACTTATTAGGCTATTTTCCCTCAAATAGTTTGCCCTAACACAAATATAAACACCACACAAAATACAGATTATGTCCACGATTTACTAAAAACCACAAAATTCAGCTACCTCTAGGGAAAAAGAGACAGCTCCACACAGCATTTGACATACAAAGTAAGAGCTAGCGCTAATACACATAACTATAGCTAAACACGTAATTATGCCAAAACTACTATTTGGCTGGAGCACCAGGATTAAGAGCCCTCCAGCTTTCTGAAACTGTTTGTAACTTGTAGGGATCTTTGATCTCATCTGAAAGCCAGAATTTCCCACAGAGCACCCTCACATCCATGCCAGAGCATTAGTTCAATGCTGGCTCACAGGGATGAGTAGCAGGTGATGAGCTGTCAACTCCCATGCTGTAGTTCCTGATATATGTTGGAGATCAATCAACACAAGTACTGGACTCTTTTGTTTTGCCTTGTGAAAAGTGAGAGGAGCACAAACAACAGCAGCTGTTGTTGCTGCTAGCTACAGAGCAGTAGCAGTGGCTTCTCTAGCACCATATTTGCTCTCAATAACAGCATATACCTTGTCACTGAAATCAGAGATGGCAAAACAAGATCAAGGACTACATAATGATAGAGTAACCGCACAAAAAGCAAGCCAATCAATTTCACACTTAATGGTTGAATATCTACTTGTTGAACACAAATAAAAAAAAAATGTAAAGGTGTTTGTGACTAAATATATTTGCACCTTCTATGTGTTACAGTAATATGCTGAAGGAAAGTAAAACTGACAAGTGTTGAAAAATAAATCCAATGCTTAAACAGCTCACATTACACACAGGGACATTTAGTGCTCCATGTAAAACTTTATTCCAAAGGGTATTGTCAATTGCATTTTTCTAATAAATTTTTGTTCTCCAAGAATGCACGGTATTTTTAAGCACTTTTAGGTCATACTTGAATTGTACTTGAGTAAGCAACGTATCAGTATTTTCAAACAAACGTGGACTCACTTTATTTCAAATTACAGCATGAGCCATAGTTTTGTAGGAGACAGAATGCAAAAAAATGGCACATATGGAAGGAAGTACACTATTACCAAAACCCACAGATACAAGTGGCAAATGTGGAATCTGTGCATGTGAGTACACCTTGTCTAGCTATGTGCTGGATCACAGCACCCGTGCATCCAGAGATGTAGGTCTGTGAAGCAGAATGCAGATCTCTGTTTAAAAGCATAAAGGTATCACCCTTGCTTGCTGTTCTCTTATTGTCTGCCTTCACACTTGTTATAAATATGACTTTTAAAGGAAAAAACATTCAGCTAACTTGTAATTCTATTCAGAATAAATTGATTCACAACTGCTTGCGAGAATGCTTATTCTTTCTGAGAAACTGCATTTTTTTAAAACATATTTTCATGTTCTGCCAGTTATGTATGATTTATAAATAGGCAGCACACAAATAGCATTCTGTATGTAAATAATTTGGCAAAAAAAGTTATTTTAATTGAAGTCACCCTGAAAGGCTTTTAGGTGTGTTTTATAAATGTAAAGACAAAATTTTAAGTTGGATAGATTTCATATGCCCTGCATAATTGCCTAACAACAAGATCTACATGGGACAGGTTATTTAACAGTACAGATCATTTTGAACTTTTTAACTCTTAAAAGTCCTACTAATTAAAGTAGTGAATTTGTATTCATCATAAATTCATTAAGAATTTATTTAAGGCTTCAGATTAGCACTTGAACCTTGGGTTTGTTTGTTTTTTAAGTCATTCCTCACAATATTGCTTCTTTCTCTTCTTTCCTTTGTATCTATTTCGTAAATTTTTACAGTTCCAAGCAGCTGTCTAACACTGACTTGTCATCTAAAAATGTATACAAGCACCAAGATAACGAGGGTCTCATACATTATTGAGTCTTTGAGAGCTAGTGGAGCACAATGCCAAGTACCTTTAAAGAAACCCAGCAACCCTTGCATCAGGACATCAAAATTAGCATAAATTATTGTGTGTGCCACATAGATCTGTAAGCAGAATCTTCCACACTCTTGGAAATTCCATCTTGGTAAGAGGCAGAAGGAAAACTCTAAGGACAGCACTGCAGTGGTGCTCCAGTTCCTTCTCTTCAGTTCAATGAAGTTCAGCACAAAACTTTGCTATGGTCACATGGCTCCTAAAAGAGTCAGACTTAATGCTACATTTGGTTCTTCCCAGTTCACTTCACACTTTTCACTCAGCACTTCATTCACACAGTGAAGCTAAAATCAGTCATTTTCTCTCTACTGGCCTTTCCATTAAAAACTTCTTGCAGTTATTTCTTGCTTTCACAGAGTTCTTAGGAAAAAAATCTATACTGAGTTAACCTTTGGAAAACTAAAAATTAAAAAAAAAGACAACAAAACCCCCCCAAACAAACAAAGCTTTAAGATGACACATGAATTACCAACAGAAACTGACCCACTGGAACAACTACAAGGATTTAAACAAAATCCCCCTCCGTTCTCCCCAGGGTAAAAGGCTTACTTTGGGTGACTAAGCCTCAGTGCTATCATTAACAATATGGTACCTTGATATCATTCTCAACACTCCATCAACAGCATTTTAGAAAATGGTTTTTGCCCCAACTAGGTTTTTTTCCTTATTCAAGTACAATTTTTAAATGATTTTTTTTAAAATAGAGTGACAAAACTATGTTGATGAGGAAATAATTCTTTCACAGTACAGGCCTTTCAACTAGCTAATTGGTCTAAGAAATTATCAATTTTAACTGACCTATGCCAATTTATACTGCCTGAATTTTTTTCCAAGGTTTGTATTTCTAGAAATTCACATAAGCATCCTTCTTCCTCTTAATATTTCAGACCACGCAGCCACCACCGAGGAATGGACAGGCAACAACTCATTAGCAAGGTGAAGTGTGGATTAAACTAATTGAATGATGGCAGAGCTGTTCTCCTACTCTGAAGTCAAGAGCACTCTTACTTTCTTGATGCCAAGTCAGGAAAGTATTATTGTCCAAGTGAGCTGAGCATCTCATCATGGCAGCTTTCCATATTTCAACAGCAGAGAAGCTTGAAACAGGCTTCACATATGGCCAAAAATAACCAGACAATTCCATGCAAATGGATTAACTGATGGTTCTCAAATCAAGGAGACTTTAATTCTTTTTTTTCCCTCAAGAACAAACTTGCCTCTTTAAAGGGGAACAGAAGGAAGAATTTTTTTTCCCCAGAATCACCTAATTCTAACCGTTCTACACTACTTTCATCAGAACTACTTACACTAGAAAATACTGACCCTGTTTGACAGACTATCTCAAAACTAATGGGAGCAAGACATACTTTGTATTGTTATGTGTAGAACTGCCTTAAAAGCTTCCTTGTCGGTGCAGAAAGAGATTTAGAGAAGAATGCATAACCAACACAGAAGAAAAATGATTGCTTGCTTGCTTGCTTGCTTACTGTTGCACAAGGTACAATACACCAATGCCAAAAAAACCACCAAAGTCCAGTTCTTCAGGGCACTGACCTGATATTCTTCATCTATTTCATATATTTCAGGAAACAGATAAAACACAATGACTGCTTCTAATCATTGCCACGCTGAGCTACACTTGGACTGGAAAACTAAAACTGAAAGTTAATTATCTACCAAGGCCTGACGTTGCCAAGAGCCTGACAAGGTACTTCATCTACATACTGTTCAACTGCATAATGATTAAAACAAAGCAAATTTATGACTAATTAAATCTAAGTTTGGAAGAAGTAAAAGGAATAAAAACAGAGAAAAAAGTAAGTAGCAGTAACACAGTGAAATGTAGATGTTTTGAATTCTTACTAAGTTATCCTGAGGCCTTGAGCAGGTAACTTTTCCACAGGATGACATGGAGATTACAGATAGACATGTAAGTGCTTTTAAGTCTAGGAACTTCATTCTTTCAAAAATCATATATATACTAAGCTGTATTTCTCATAAAATTATTGAAAACAATTTGCCATAGAAAATATATTTCACCTTCTGGAAGCTGGACTGGTTCTGCTGAGTTTTCACCACTCATTAACACAACAAAGCCTGCAGCTGTTCGGACTGAGGCTTGCCATGTTGACAAGGCAACGGGTGGTTCTTGGCATGGGAAAAGGGCTCTGTTGTTTATTGGTGATCCCATCGTATACACACATGGCCTAGATGGAAGGAAAAGAGATTGAAGGTGGAGTTACAATAGGAAACACTGAATTAAGTTTTCTTTCAAAAATGAAACCTACTGTTGTACTGATGTGTTTCTTTTTACCCTCAGCTATGTAGGTTTCAAACTTGTATGACATGAACTAATCAAAGTATGATCTAAGTAATTTAAGACAGGATGAAGGCAAGCAAGACTACTATAATAAATTTTACATAAACTAGAAAAGAGTAACTTCAGTCTTTCCCCTCTCCTGCTTCTGCGTGAGCCTTTCAGCCTCATACAGTAGCCCCCAGCTGGACCCATAAAGCCAAACAAAGAAAGCTTCAGAGTATCTTCTGAAGATGTCATTGCAGGGCTTCACCAATACCTGTAACACCTCCCTGTTGCCATCACAGTAGTGCTTTCATGATCATTAATCCCATCTCTCTGTACAAGTGGTAGCTCATCCAAACTCAGAGCAGTAGATCTACCCTTGAGCCTTCCTTAGCCCAAGCCTCAGTAAATCCTGACATTGTTACGTTTCTTCTTGCAGTAAGGTAATGCACACTAGCTCACATTCCTTTCAGAATTTCAACCACAGGGCATATATTAAGAAGCAGCCTTAGCCTCCTTTCTTTTCACACAGCAATGTTCCCCATAGTATTGCTCTTTTCTCAGTTTCTCTGACCCTCTCCTAGAGGTAGCCTCTTCACCTAGTGTCACTTTCCAATTTCAGCTGCAGTATTTCATGCCAGCCAATTTCTTATTAGCAGCTTAGCCACAACTGCGAAGGCAACAACTCCTTCATTAACTGTCAGTTAACTTTCATTAACTCCTTCTAGCTTGCTATTGTTGGTGCACAGATGTAATAATTCTTGTTTTACTTATTTAGTTAGCATTTAGTTAGCATTTACTTATTTAGTTAGCATTTTGCAGTTTTATCTTAATTCCTACTACTTCCATAACACCACCCCTTAGCTTAAAAAAGCTAAGTTTTCAAATATAAATTACGTAAAACAAACACAGTCAGTAGGTTCTTCCAGCTAAAGAAATAAAATCTTGAAAGCATCACTTCACTGCACTGAGTTTTTAAAAACCTATGATATTTAAAGCCAATATTCTGGGAGCACAACACATTATTTTGTGAACGCTTGAGGCTAAAAATATCCTGATCAGTATCTTTCATCACTTGAGTTTAACAATCATCATAACACTTGGAAAACAGGAGACAAATTGTTAAGGCAAAACTGATTTTGCAATGGCTAAGATCTGAGCATCTTGTTTACTCCCCTCCAAACAGCTCCTCTATTCAAATTATTCCTTCCCTAAAGCCAAGTCTAAACTACACAGAGGGAAAGAACTTGGAGACACTGATGGCCACGGATGAAAAATATTCTGAAGCTATTTTTGCCCTCTTGTCAAAAATGCTGTCTGTGCTATTGGATCCAGGGCTCTTCATTGCACAATCAAGTTACTGTCGCTTAACTAATGCAGGCCAGCTGATCTTTCAGCAAAACAGGGAGATAAAGTGCGGTTTAAGTAGGCCTATTGTTAATGTACACAAACAGAAAAAGAAAATAATCTGGCTTCCCTTGCCATGTATCAGTGTGAACAGACTAGGACATAGATATCCCGTGAAGCTCAATAGATAACTGCAGTGGCAACAAAGTCTGCTGGTCATCTTTTACCCAGAAAACACAATGCACAGCTAAATGTAAAAGACCATTAATCTGCACAAATCTTTAATTAGCTTTAATTTCTTTGGCATTAATCTCCTAAAACTGAATCTGTCACCAACACTGATATTCATAAAATAACTGGGTTTTCTCCCAGAAAAAGAAACCGTGCATGGCAGTGAGTTCACAAGAAAAAGGAAGACCTCCGAGGAAGTTCTGCTTCCTCCATATAACGCTAGCCAAGAGATGCTGGGCATATTATTTACCCTAAAACATGTGTGAGCTAGGAGAGAATAGGGAGGAAAGGATGGTTCCTCGCTCATGAAAACTTTATCAAAACACACAGGATTATAAAAAGAGATCCTAGCAGAGTTTATGGGAATGACAGGAAAGGTGGGGTTAACAACTGCTGATATACGTATTTTACCAGTGATTTACCATGCACTTGTGAAGGCTGTTTTGCTGGGTGCCATTGGTACAACCCAGTCTTAAGAGCAATATAGGGGATTTCCATATCCTGAAGAAATTTCAGAGGGAAGTGCCACAATGACCGAGAAAATGGTCTGCCAGAACAGCACTGAGCAGAATGTTGCAATGCTGTATCAAATACAATACAAACGTAACACGGAACAGACACTATTGAGACCATTAATGTTACCTCTCTCCCAGAGAGCACTTTTTACCTGCAGACCATAAAGTTTTTTACAAATAATGTCAATACCGTTTTGCAGATGAGGAAAATGAAACGCCATGAACAGATTTCCGTAGTGCTGGTGTTCGCGCTGCACCTACAGGCTCAGTTGCAAGCCTGCCAGTCCAATAGCTTTCACATTGGATTAGGAAGCCTCTCATGAGAAATAATACATATTACATAATTAACTTTTTTTCCATAAAACATTTTAATGCTAAAATAGATACACAGGCAGGTCACAAGTCTCTACTATGAAGGCCTAAGTAGAAAGGGAATTAGAAATGTGGAGAAGGAGTGGCCAAACACCTGATTTTTTCTTCAAAACTAAGACTCCTTTCTACTCCTCACCCATTTAAATACCATTTTTGTCCAGGTATACTTATTAACTTCATTATTTCAAATGAAAATGTATTCAAATATGTCAAAGTATACTCAGAAAATAGTAATGAAACACACAAGTTCTAAATTTCAAGAGGAAACTATCAGAATAACAATTATATCAGATTTTAATTAGATATTCATACATTCACAGCAAGATCACCTGGAGGCTTGACTGAAAGCATGCTGTCAACTGAAACGTCAGCTAACATTGAACAGTCTGCTTTAGAGAAGAACATTTATAAGGTGAACTCATAATTTTTTCTTCATCTTTTCTCCTTTCACTGCAATTTTTAATCTGTTTTCCTCTCACCCTAAAATATACCTTCACAGATTTTTTTTGCTTCCCTTGACAAATCATGTTTTACTGTGCTAACTTTACAGTAGTAATTTCTTTTTACAACATTGGTAATAGTGCAGTGTTACTTTAGGACGCCCACTGCAGCTGACAGTTTCCTTTGTTCTGGGTCAGGCAGCACAATTCCAGAACATTAGAAGACCAGAAACATAATTCTTACCCTGATATGGATGAGATTTTTCACCTGATTCAGAAAAACTACTACCTAACCCAGGTACATCAAAGAATAGCAATGACAAATAATTAGTTTTAGAATGCCTTTGTCATTTGATACAATATTTGCCTTTTTTCTGATTCATCCCTACCACTGCCAGCATGAAACTTCACAGTTCCTTTCCTTTTTCCTACTATATATCCTTTCCGTCTCTCTTCTTTCACTTTTAATGGTCTCATAACTTTCAAACCATCTACATAGGTAATATATTGTTGTGGGAAAGTAACGTAAGACCAGCGAGGAGGATTGTAAACACTATCAAGTGACTTGCACCTGAGGTGTCAAAAACCACATGTATCACACCAATCGTCATTTAGTCTTGTGTGCTTGACAAGTAGAACATCTGCACTGAGATAACACAGGTCTGTCATGGACTCAGAGGCAGCTTATTGAACACACTTGAGATGCCTGCCCTGCTTCCGAAAAAGTGAAAACACAGTGATTAACTACACCTGTGTGAATCCCTGAAATACAGGCAGGAACAGCAGGTTCAGACTCTCTCTCCCTGTCTCTGTCTCTCACTAGCAAGGACTCTCTTGCTAACAAGGATTCTCTCTAGCAAGGACCGAGCTCTGCAGTACCTGCGTTCCCGCTGGCATGCCTCTGCCCAGGTGCTGCTTCGGATATCCCCCGGTTCACAGGTGTTGAGATTAAATTTACTCTTTGCATTTCATCCATGGTTTTGTGGTTGTTCCTGCATCCTGCCTATGTTGGCTCACACAGTTGTTTATGCCACCCATAATCTTTGCCACCATAGGTTGGAAGAGATAAGGAAACTGAATACAGCAAAAGTAAGATAAGCAGAGAATTCAGACTATTTGTCTAATTCCCTGTTACATTGGAAAAACAACCACAAAACACAAAATACATCTCTGATCACTCATCTGGCGAACTTTATGACTAGTAATTCCCAGTGATAAACAATCCAGGCTACTGGAGAAATCAAGCACTAGTTATGGCATTGTTTGGTTTCACTCCAAGAGAAGACTTTGGGCTGTCTGTTCAGTAATCTTCCAGAGCCAAGGATTCTGAGGAAAAAGTGATTCATGTAACCCGAACTCATCAGTATTCCATATACTTTCATAACATAACAAAACCAGTTCAAACCAGCTCTTGGCAGATGTCCCTTTCCCATGTAAGCATATCAATTATAATAACAAATTAAGCTACTACCTTAAAGTTAATCACAAATGTTCAGTTGATACTCTATTCTCCGAACAGGAATCTGCAGGTCTTCTTTGAGATACCTGCCATCAAACACCTGAATCACATCCTAAGGCTCAGCCATGTCAGCCTGCTTTGGTTACCACCTGTTTGAAGTTTTCTCAAGGAAAATGTCCAGCTCAGCAACTCTGTATCTTTCCTGCATTTGAAAAAATACATTCCTTATTTCTTCAAGGCTTGTTTCCATGTAAGGATGTAAGGTGGCAACCTCCTGCAACTACAAGGCCACTCCCTGTAAAACCACTGCTGTTTGCAGCCGTTTCTTATTCTAAATTACAGTGTCATTTCCACAAAGCAGCAGGAATTCCTGGCACCTAAATCACACCAGCTTTTTTGTTCTGCCTGTGCTGGTTTTGGATGGGATAGAGTAAATTTTCTTCATAGTAGCTATTATGGGGCTATGTTTTGGACTTGTACTGAAAACAGTGTTGATAATACAGAGATTTTTTAGTTACTGCTGAGCAGTGCTTACACAGAGTCAAGGCCTTTTCTGCTCCTCATATCACCCTGCCAGAGAGTAGGCTGGGGGGGCACCAAAAGTTGGGAGGGGACACAGCCAGGACAGCTGACCCCAACTGACCAAAGGGATGTCCCATACTGTATGATGTCATGCTCCGTATATAAAGCTGGCAAAGAAGAAGGAAGGGGGGAGATGTTCAGAGTGATGGCATTTGTCTTCCCAAGTAACCATTACAAGTGATGGAGCCCTGCTTTCCTGGAGATGTTGGAGCACCTGCCTGCCCATGGGAAGCAATAAATTAATTCCTTGTTTTGCTTTGCTTGCTCGCATGGCTTTTCCTCAACCTATGAAACTGTCTTTACCTCAACCCACGACGATTCTCACTTTTAGCCTTCTGATTCTCTCCCCAATCCCAGCTGGGGAGAAAGAGCAAGTGGCTTGTGGTGTTTAGTTGCCAGCTGGGGTTAAACCACGACAGTGCCTTATCAATTTATATATCTGCAAGGTGCCAATGATTGTCATCAGATTCCAACAGAGCAGGTATTTTTCTTTTAATTTTTCTGTTGAATAAAACACCAGTCAATAACTACCCATGCCTTTTTCAAACAATTCTCCAATTTTAAAGTACTAAATCGGATTATGAGATGTGTAATTCCACTGACTTTTTCCAGTAATCTTTGTTACTCTGATGCTGGTTTTCCAATAGCTGGATAGCTACATTTCTAAACTGATACTTCACTGTAAATTTCTTGGACTTTTGCCCACTAGTTTGTGGTCCACATCAGGTATATCAATCCTGCTTCTTCTAGACATAGTACATGCACAATCTCCTGTTCAAAAGTTTTATCTTTTGGTACAGCCATCACTGGGAAGCAAGGATAATAAGCATAAGACAGGGCATACCTTTTTCATCCAAAGTAAATCAATTTAATACTTATTGTGTTCCTACTTTTCCTCTAACAATAAGGATTTTTTCACTTACTTTGACCTGTATTTTTGTCAAATGCAATATGCTTAACAGCTTCTTCAATTTTGTTACGAGAAAGTTTCCTAAATTTGAAGTCTCACATCTGACCAATCCCTTAGGTTTTCCATTCCCTGTACATTTCTTAATACTACTTCTGCAACAGCTCAGGAAGTACCACCTGACTGCTTTTAAACAAAATTTAATTTCATAGCCATGGTTCCTGTTTAAATGGTAGTAAAGATTGGAAATAACTGACTATTGGCAGAGAAAACAAGAGACTTCCTAATTGCTCTATTCCCACAACAGTGAACAAAAAAATACCACCTCTTGTAAGCCTTTGTCTTTAAAAACAGAAGACAGTTTTCCTGTGGATATGAACTGTGATACAGCTGGAGTTTCTCATCTCTATTCTGAAATCAAATGTTGCTTTGGTTTCCTGGCCATCAGTCCAATTCACAAACAGACAACTTTGATATGACTCTTCATTCCTCGTATCACCAACTCTTTAATCTTCTGTGTTTTCACCTCCCTTTTAGATTTGAAAATTAAAACACACTTTTATTGTTTATATGGATAATGGTATTTTCATAATACTGTTTCATTCGCTGCCTCCTCTGATCTAGTATGGTCCTCTCATTGGCACATTTTAGTGAAGCAACTTGCCTTTTGTACTCCTTCTTCCTGAAGGAGTATCATCAGCCTTGCCCCTTGTACTCGGGTATGCAGTGCCTCTGTGAGTGCCCAGCACTTCCTTCCTTTGTCCTGTGCCACAGGCATCCATGTACCACACCTATATCTGAGTATCATTTGTCCTGCCAGGTCATGAAACTTGCTATAACTCTGAAAAAGTATTAAGTTAACTATGAAAAGCTTGTTTCTCATGGTCTTCTTTTTTAGTTAGGTCAACCAATTCAGAAGAGCTATTTTAAAATTTTTAGAAATATTTGTTCATTGCCATCCACATTTCCAGAAATACCAAATCAGTTAATTTTCTACTCAAGATCTGCCTACTTTTTTTGGTTTATTTTTATTTTACTTCTCCATTCTATTCCTGATACTGTTGTTCTTCCTCAGAAATCACTGCGTCAGACATGAATAATCCAACAAACTTCAGACTGCTTCATTAATGACTCAATTATAAATATTCAGCACTGAGAACGAAATTACGCAAAATAACAGGAGTGAATTCCCCACAGTTGATGGTTACTACTTAGGATTTTGTCTGACTTGCCTGGATTCTGGAGCATCTTATTCTCCTAAGCCTTGCCCATGAAGAAAAAACGGCTCTTTATTCCATTCCCACGTTTCCAGCATCCAAGAGCACAGAATGATGCTAACTCATGCCACTGAAAAATAAATATCTATTTTCATAACACATTTTCTAATTTGCAGTTTGAAATTGTGAAAATCTGACTCATTTTTACAATTTCTACCCTGGAAAAAATTTGCTTTGAAAATATCAAATATATCATGAAAATTCAACGGATGCCTCAGCCTCCATAAAGGCTATAGATACAGTATTACCAGTGAGTATTACCATTAGATACTGTATTACCATTATAGATACTGTATTACCAGTGAAACAGATAACTTTACCTTCCAAATTAACCTCAGTAGTACATTCCAACCAACTCCTATAAGGCATTCCCTTCCCTCCCAGCTATTTTCAGTTAGATTAGCTCCCTAATATGCCTTATCATGCGGCTGTACACACACCTATGTCATCATACCAGTAGTGGAGGGAAGCAGCATCCAGTTTTAGAGAGGTCAAGAGTGTGTCTTTCAGCAAGTATATTTTGGTAGGCTTCTTCCTCATTCCTTTTTAGCTCTCCCTCCTTCCCTCTTTTCATTAGTACCAAATAGCTCTGTGGTTGACTCTGTATTGTTAATACACTTTGGAGACAGAAAATACAAACACAAAGCATTATGCTGAATTTTGAGGGTAATCAGAAAGACTTCAGACTATGCAGGGAGAAGATGTGCGATCCAGCCTGGAAATCAGTAGAATTACCCTTTTTTTCTTTGCAGGCCTACTGCAAATGTATTATAAGTATGGACTAAAATGCCCAGGTATGTGAGTATTACTTGTAGCCAATACCCAGACAACATCCACTGCAAATTGCTAGCTCACCATAGCCAAATGCCACTCTTAAGTGGCAATCACTACAGACACAAAGAACAATTTTGCAACCTTTCAATGGTCACCTGACCTCTATAGGACATAAAGATGATAGACTTAAATGATTTTAAACCAAAACTTTGAAGACTTATTGGAAAGCAATCCTTCCTTCCACATGCAAAATGGTCACTCCAGCAGTCTCTACAAAAACCAAAACAATTTCATCATTCTTGCAAACTGTTCTGAAACTTAAAGAAATTACATATACTAAAATGTATTCAACTCCCCTTCTCCAGCTTTAGTAAATGACATCGTTGTGACTGACACTAGAAACATGGTGCTTAGAACCACACAAAATGTTTTTTCTAGATTATATTTCCATATACAGAAAGTTCATAAACATGGACTTCTATGTGTAACCTCCTGGAAATTAGAGATCACTGCTCATGAATTCACTTCCAGCTTCAAGCTTTAGCTAAATATTGGAGAAATATGTTTATCATGTTCCCACTACCCTGAATATTTATAAAAAATCTGAAGTTTAGAACATTTATGAAAATTTCAGTCTCTCTCAAAAGAGAGTATCAACTATGAAGTAAATATTAAAATAGTAAAAAATGAAAAATTTCAATGTTGCTATGTGTGCTTTTATACAGTGTTTATTCAGTCCTTACTGTATGCAACATACTACATAACACAGTCTGATTGATTACAGTGCCAAAGAAGAGTATGACTTCCTAAGAGCTTATCTTTAGAAGTATCCACATTTATGAATAGCTCTTGTCACCAATACATCTGAACAATTGCAACCACTCTCTCGGAGCATGATTTGCATTTCAAAACACATGTGTCTTAAGGAGAGGCAGGCTTGAAAAAAACAGTTTCAAAAAAGGTAAAAATCTCTCTTTTTCATCTGCAGACAAAAAATAATGAGGAATTGTGCCAGTCTCCATACCAGTGAGATCCAGCCTGACAGAAACTCCTGACACGAGTACACAGAACCGATCACAATAGGTTCGTCAGAGCTTTTCTACTAGTTCTTTGATGTTACTGATTCTGCTGAAACAGCAAACTATTTAAACAGGAAACCAAGGTCTGTTTTATTCCTACATTAGGTCTACCTCTTTGGGAATATTCCTAATCACTATCTACCTCAGGTGCTTCGGCTGCACGTTACAGAAGTGCAAGATTATTTATAACATAGGGGGAAACATGCAGTTCAGTGATGTCTGTGATACAGTTGACCACTGCATCTGGAAAGAAGCATTTAATTACAGAACATATGCTAGCATTAGCACTTCTACCAAATTGTAGATTTGTTTGCTGTATTCACCTTCAAAGCTTTCATAAAGGCAAAAATATTTACTGAATTCTTTAAAAATACATGGATATTTTAATCTAATAAAGATAATAAACTAGACAGGTACAAAATATTTTTTAAAGGCAAGACATTTAAATCGATCAAATAAATATCAAGATATCATAATAATTTTTTTTAAGGAGATCATTTCACATTTTCCACTATTTTAGACTTTGGAAAATTAGTACAAGGTTAACTCTTTCTAGAGCGTTTCCCCAAAACTGCTCCATAATCCTGTCATAGCTTCTAAAAATACACTTTGTCCATAGCATTCTCATGAAAATCATACACTCTGAGTAATTCAACCCATCCCCTTTACTTCCCAAAATTTCTCCTTTTCTGTATATGTGATATCTACAGCTCAACATGAAAAAAAAAATGCATGTGCCTGACCTATTCATGTACCTATTCAGGTATGCCAAGGTAAATAATGCCCAGGTAGCTTACAGGATTAGGACCCAGTACTGAAAGGTTTCAGTGTCACGGAATGTCTTGCATTGATGTCTTTCATATCAAAGTTACTCTTTCATTCCTAATCCCACAATGAGGAAATGAGTTCCATTCCAGTTGCACATTAATATCAACAAAACCATTAACTAATTTATGGCAGCACTAGAAGTGGCAGTAAGTAGGGCAGAAAAAAAGGTAGGACGAATCTCCCATTAGAGGTGAATTTGTGAGGCTATTTGCTAGGAAAATTACCCCTTTGATTTTAACCCAAATATGTTTAATCCTTTTCTTAAACATGAAGTGATGGAATCCCAGGATATTCCAATGAATAAGGATTCTTAACAATGATCATGAGAAAGAATTTAATTCGAAACACGCTGGCAGCCACGCTGACTCAACACTGCTACATGCTCCTAAAGTTTAGGCAAAACTGCTTAAACACCTTGATGGGCTGGCAAAAAGTTTCTCCTTCCTAGTAATGAAAGATGTTTTATACACACTATTCCCTCCACAAAGTGGTTAGTAGTGTCTAAAATAAGTTTTTTATTTTAAATCATTTTATAATACTTAATATTAAGTAGTATATAGTAAGAATACTTCAAACAAAAGTATGATTTTGTTAAAATTGGAACATTACCTTCTCAGTTTGAAACCCCAGTGCTGTATTGTGCTAGTAAACAACTGAAAAACTTTGAAACAGAACTGCTCTTTGTTCATGATAAATAGATGACAGACATCAACTTTTTTATTTCTATTTTAGTAATTACATTATTGATCACTGTTAAAAGTTACCTGCCAATTTTAAGAAATTATATAGTCCTTGTAAGTATATCTTTTGGAGACACAAAAAAGTGTATATATTTATACATATATGTATATATATGTGCATACCCACATACACTCACACACATACTCTATTCCTCTATTTTGCCCCCTTTTTAGTACTTCTGTATAAAGGCCCCCAAAAGCACGTTACTACAAAAAACATGTTCTAAGGCTAAAGAAAACCTTCCTTCATGATCATGAATGTATTTTCTAGTATCAAAAGCCCGAACACAGAAACGCTGAAATTCCCTATGTTCAGTTCCTCTACTGAAAACAGAAGTGTGCCCTGCTGTGCTAACATTAGGTTTGCATACACATCTCAACTTGCCTAAACTCATCCCACAAAGCTTTAACTGATTTTTTTGTGCGTTATAACACATCATTGTTTAAAACAAAATGGAAGTCTTTATGAAATCGTGCATAGGTTAAATTTCAAAACATTGTACTAGTGTTAAATTAGAGGAAACATATTGAAAGTGGCTGCACAATGCTTGTACTTTGTTATTCGCTTCACTTTGCTTCTGGGTTAGAACCATAGATTATCGACTCCTCTGGGCAAGGATTTGACATCTGCCTAAAACAGCACCATATGTGTAATTTGGAACAATTTAATGAATTCCCCTATGAGAATATAATGTAATAGTACTTCCTTCATTCATTATATAAATGGACTTTATTTTTAGAAAGGGAAGGAAAAATATGACAGCATTTTGTACAATGTGCTTTACCACTATATTTATGGATTCATCACATACAGAGTCTGATTTTAAAAGTGGAGCAAGAAAGATTCTAATGACTGTGATATGAAAACTGATATATTTTCTGACAGGCATTAGTTTCTGGAATACCCTACAAAAGACTGAAAATAAACAATCTTGAGACTATTTGCTACCATCAGGCTGCCTGACCCACGTCAAGCTCTTTTCCTGCTTCATTACCGATTCATACAATTCCATGTTTTTGCACATAACTGCCATGGAATGATCTCTAAAGTAAGAATAGTGCTTTGCAGTGAAAGGAAAAAAGAGTCAAAACTAAAAGATGTTAGTGATTCGGATCCTTAAAAGAAATCTTCAAATGCTCGAAACGCACAGACAACACACAGAGGCTGAGTGTTGCTAACATTAGTCTCAAAGACTTTAGTAAGGGGCAGGTAGACACAGACACATTGTGTGAGTGCTGGCAATTGCCCTACCTTTGCCTGCAGCCAAAATTCAGAATTTTCATAACTAAAGATACTATATTGAGTTAAATTTCCTAAACTCATACCAAAAATAACTCCTTGGGGGCTGAGAAGGGAGGGGAAAGGGGAAGAGGTAATGAATATGACTGAGACATTCCTGGACTTGATGCTGATGATGGTTTAGCAGTAGAATTACCTAACCACCAGATGTACAATTAAAAGGCCTCATTTTCCACCCTAATGTGGATACCAGTGAGAAGACTCTTAATTTCTCTTCCCCTAGCTGAAATGAAAGGTAACCACCCATTTCTAGTTTGGGAATGAAAAGCAAGTATTCAATTAGACCAAATTTCTTCATCTTCCAACTTTGTTCCTGTTTTTCAGTTATCATAAAAAACTAACAGCCATTTAAATCCAGCTTTCAACACTACAGTAAAAAAAATTCAGTTGTAGAAGTCCAGAGTGGATTGTAGTTTCCCTCCTACAAAGAGCTTATCTTGAAGATTTTTGTACAGCGCTGTGTACCTTCACAAACACTAGATAACATGCCAATTCTTCTTGCAGTTTCAATTTGCAGTTCATTGCTATCATCAGTGTACTTTACATAATAGATGAAGGAGATTTTAAAGTTGATTATGAGAGACTAAACAGGAAAAGACTCATCGCTAAACTTATTACAATATTGACAAATGACTAGTTGTGAAGCAATTCTATTAAATATTACGTACACTGATCTTTAAGCTGTATGATCAGCTGTGTAAGCCAGGAGGGAAAAAGAAGACAAAGTTTTGAAGTGGAAATAACCTGTCATGCATACCTTCTCTTCCGCTAAGTGATAATTCCCTATTCCCTGCACACACTTATTCCAATACACAACAATTATTTACTGTCACTTAGAATGAGCAAACGTGATCACTTAGACAAGCCTGAGGTCTGCAAGTCCACTGGGGTTTCTTGAGCAGAGAGTTTGTCTATTCTCCTACAGGACAGCAACAGGATTCAAACCAAGGATGAAATGAAAACACTGGAAGAGAATGCTTGCCATCTTCACATAGTTGCTCAGCATCACACAATTCTACCTTCTCGCATCTATGTTTAAAACACAGCTACGTGTGCAAAGCTTTCAGCTAATAGTTACATACCTGCCACTCTGGTCTGTAGTCCATGTAACAGATCGTCCCTCTGGTTTTGTTTTGTACCGTATTCTTATTGCATGAGGAAAGTCTGTTGGAGTCTGAATTCCTGATTTCCTTATCTCCAAGCTCCAAGTGCCAGTAGTAAACAGAAGCTCTCCACAGCCAGGCGCCTGGCTGCAGCAAGTAAAATAGTATAGCTGTTCCTTCCAGCGATCAGCAGGTAAAGTCACAAGTTCATGTACAATCTGATTCCTGAGATTTTCCAGCTCCTTTGAAACATCAGTTAGCTTGGCAGACCTTGTGAATTTTTCAATGCCTGACACAGCAGCAATATCTACCTCCTCAACCTTTAGGACGGATAAATCACAGCAGTCCAATACCAGCAGAAAATCCTTGTTCCCATGATTCTCTATGTCACAGCAGTTCTTTGAACTAGAAATCCCAGAAGCCTGTTCCTTGTTGCTATGGTTACCATTTTTATCAGTAGTATCTTCTTCACCTTTACCACAGACAGCAAAATCATTATACTCCGTTTCAGATGAACAGGCACTCACGTTTGTCACAGGACTCGGGCAGGGTTCAGATGCCCTCATTTTACAGGTTTCATCAAACTGTGACTGGCAGCCTTCCTTGACAGTACTGCTGGTTTTCCTGTACCGGCTCCCAGTCTCAAAAAATAAAACTATGATGCCTTCAATAACTTTACTTTTAAAATCCACATCCAAGTCCAATACATAGTGCTTTACAAGCATGTGGCTAGTGTTGGCCATTAAGGGCAAGTCATCCTTCATGGGGTCTAGCTGTGTCTCCATGTTCCAGTCTACTGGGCAACAGTTTTACAAAGCCTTAGACATTTCTTAAATATGATGTCTCCACGAAGAGCAAGGACATTCAGCCTCCCAGTGCCAAAAATAATTTTGATTAATATTACAGTATTGAAAGTAATTGCAGTTCCTCCACTTCTTGCATTCTATTAAAAAAAAAAAAAGAAAGCAGATAATAATTTCACAACTGTTTCTGAAATGCACTAAATCTAAAAGTTATTTAAAGTCCAGTTGCCTTTATCAAAAATAGTACAGCCAAAGGGTGATTGTTTCTCCACAGAATGGCATCACACTAGCTGCTTCAGGATTTGCTGTCAAGAACCTCTGGCTTTATTTTTCTGAAAAGATTTCAAGTGAAAATATTCCTAGACAGCTTTTATAAACAGAAAGAAACAAACTTTACTATAGGCCTCCTGCTGACTCTCTTCACCCACAGTAACCATTTAGAAAAGATACATGGTTATACAACATCTAATTTAATTTATTACTGCACTGTTTGTTTTTAAGGTTGCTGTATTTATTTCAAATGCGTTACTTCAAAAGATAGTGAACATTTTTCTACTGTGATTCTAAGTAACAAGAGTAAGCCTAAATCACCTCATATGTCTTACAGTTTTAAAGTAATAATTTAATAGATACAATGCATCTCCAGGGATTAATATACTTTCTACATTACAACTGCTTTTATATCAGCACTTCTAGAAAATTACAAGAAAATGAGCCAATTTACTATGAGTGCATTCCAAGTATTCCTTTGAGATTCCTCATTAAGATTTTTCAAATATATAGTTAAATACTTAAGGTATACGATTACGTCTTAATAGCTGGAATCCCACTAACACTCGGGATAACAGCATTTTACAGAAAACAAAAGGTCTTCTCACTGGAAAATATGCAAATACCTACAAAAGCAAGAAAATATTAAAATGCATCAACGTATGATTCTATGATTTATTGCAATAGCAGGCAGAAGTTCATCACAGAAGTTTAACTGTCATGCATACGCTCTTTCACTACGACCATTGAGCTAAAGTTATGCACTGTTTGTCTTTTTGTCTACTTTCTTGACTAGAAATAGGCATCAGAGGAAGAAGCAACTGTTAGGATATGCAGTTCTCTCCCTGACAGTTCAGTGACACTCGTGCAATAGGCAGCCAAGCCTGTTTTTAAGTGCCTTAAGTGAACAGATATTCCCTTGTGACATTGTTTCACAGTTCCACAGCCTCATCACAGACTTCAGTGTCCAAAGTCAGTTTTTGTGGAGTTCTCAAAATCAGCACAGAGGAGAACCCAGACTCTCCCAAGACCAGCTGTTTCTTTTGCAGGAACTCAGGGCATGCTATTAAGGCAGGATCAGTAAGTGAAAGACTTGGACCAAGAAATCATCTATACTCTTCCCTGAACTAGCTTCACACAAAGCACAGCAAGTATCTTCCTTGTTTGATGGCTTTCTACCAGTGAGAAACAGTTTTGCAGGGATGTCTTCGAAGACAAGCTGAGAAAAATCTTCCATTCACTTTTATATCAATCCTGCACTTTCACAAACATATCAGGGCACCAAGCTCAGCTCACTTCAGAAGGCCCTCTTTCACTGAAATATCCCAGTAAGTTCAGAATAATTTGACTATTGCCTGCAAGAGACACTCACTGCCATCTTTTGAACTGCTTCCAGTAGATACTCTGTTGTCTGAGAGCTTTTCCCAAACATTTTTCCTGAATTTAATCATCTTCTTGTTCATCATAACAGTTTACTATTTCGAGTGCTTTCAAACTTCACATTTTTGCAAGAAAACACTTTGCATCTTGCACTGCCTTAACTGGTGTGTACATCTGTGCACTTTCAGAATTCAACCTTGTATCAGGATCCAAAAACAGATTCGTGAGCTCCTGATGAGTCCCAGTGATTTCAGTGTGGCTTTGCAAAGATTACTTATCTTTGCAGATAGATGTGCAATGTTGATCTGTGTTTTGCCAGTTTGACTTTAAAAAAAAACCAAAAAAACAAGAGAGAAAGGTGAAGAATTAAGCGCCCTGAAATGCATATTGGGCCCTAATATCATCATAGTGATTGCTTTCCATTAATTTAAGGAAGTCTGGAAAATAGTACAGACGTGGAACTAAAGCATTCAGGAAGATCTATAAGAAAGCAAACCTCAGCTTGGTGAATAAGCACTGTCTATAAATAGCATATAGTAATTTACAGTCATGTCCTTGTTTTGACAGCTAACTGGAAATATCAGTAGAGCAACCAAAGGTTCTAAATGCTACGACATGAACAATGCATCTACGATGACTGTGCATAGGGCTGTGGACCGAACTCGATGTTATCTGGATTTTTTTCTGACTACCAAAACTTTGACTTCTGACAGGTTAGCTAAGTACTGGTGGTAGAGAAAAGAAATAAAGTGCCTTGGAGGAGGAACAAAAATAACACTAAACTGGCATTCAAGAACCCCTGTTTTGCACAAATACTTAGATTTACTCATTTGAAAACCAGGTATAATGTAATGCCGGTACATTTTATAAAATGTGAATACTATACTAACAATAAATATTTGTGCTATACTACTAATAAGTGTTTATATCCCTGTTTTTCTGTTTTCTACTTGGAAGATGTGATTAATTTCTTATCTCAACTGTATTAAGATAATTACACTAACTTACATTAAATTCTCAGCTATGGTGGTAAGAAGCACCTCTGAACACCTTAAAATAAATAGTAAAGCTGAAGTTCAATGCCTACAAAACTACATTTATTTTGTATTTAGAGGACTGTCAGATTTATTTAACATCAATTAACAGGGTAGCCTAAAAGCTGACAAATAGTGTCATAGAAGTAAACTGAATCCAAACTCAAAAAACCCCACAATTAATTGAAACATTATCAAAAAATTAAATTCTATAAATATAAATTCTATTCAAAACTATTAATATCAAAGCATTAAATCCATGACAGTCGACAGACAATTGAAAACAAAGGCCGACGAAACTAAAAAACATGCAGAGTGGACATTCATTTTCTACAGCTGAAAGTTTCAGATCAACACTTCTGTTGATCTTCTTAGTGGAAATGACACATCTGATCATGTTTACAAATACAGCAACAGACAAGAGGAACACACTTGTAGACAAGTAACAACTATTACTGCATACACTCTGACACTGAATTTTAATTCACCTGTAACACCATGTCTGTTTAATCCTATCTCAAATCACCTTAACTGTAGATATCTCAGCTTTCAAAAATGGTAGGTGGACTCTCTATCTCCAAGCATTAGTAAGTGAATTTAAATGGCTGTATTCAGGTGTCTCGGCTTCTGAAACTCTGAAGAATTTTTTAATTAAATATTTTTAAGAAGCCTACAGAACATTAGAACTGTGCAAAAAAAGCAGCTGATATGCTACTCTATTCTGATGGTGTTGGAGACTCACTCATTCAAATAACTTTGTATTTTTGTACTGTACTTTGATAATTTCATGTTGATACTGACTTAGCAAAAAGCTCTGTCTTCTGTGCAAAGCATGCTTCTGTCATGAATGATAATTCCACTTCTCCACTAAAGCCTCACGCTGGAAGTTGCCTCCTATAAAGTGAGGTGGCGTCTCAAGTAATTTGACATAATCCTACTTAGAGCTCTCCTAAGTGGGAAATAAACTGAATTTATGCACTACAGTTTTAAGACAGGGTAGTCGTGCATGCTTTTCACTTAAATGTTAATTTTGTAATAATTCCACTAATTTTATCTTTTAAAAAGTAGGAGTTACATTATGAAGGTACAGCAAACTCTGCTAATCAGCTGTGGAGTTTCTAAATATGAAGACTTCAGACGGTATAATCTACAACAATAGATGGAAAATTATACGAAAAAGAACACTGAAGAAGTCCAAGGAAATACATGACCATGAATTTATTTGTCAATCTTGGGATACACATCCTCTGTGTGAATTTCTGTCTACAGATGTTAATTGAAGGTCTGATACTTCATACTAGTTAACGAGGTTGCAGGCAGGTGGGGGTTGACCTCTTCTCACTAGTACCAAGTGCTAGAAGAAGAGGAAATGGCCTCAAATTACACCAGGTTAGGTTTGGGATGGATATTAGGAAAAAGTTCTTCACAGAAAGGGTTGTTAAGCATTGGAACAGGCTGCCCAGGGAAGTGGTGGAGTCACCATCCCTGGAGGTATTTAAAAGATGTGTAGACGTGGTGCTGAGGGACATGGCTTAGTGGTGGTTTTTGGCAGTGTTAAGTTGATGGTTGGTCCCTTCCAACCTAGACAATTCTATGATTCTATTCTATGATTCTATAGGGTACCTGCTTCTAGCTAAACCAAGCATATTTTGCTAACAGCTTCACCATTCGTTTTTTCAATATCCAACTGTAAGCATACATACACTGAATTTAGAGGAGGAAAAAAAATGTATACAAACAAAAAGCCTGATTTTTAAAAAAAATGTCATTTCTATACTATCTGGAGCCTCTAAAGAGTTACTGCTCACTAACTAACATGCCAGAAATCCACAGTTAACAGAATATAAATGATAAACAAAGTTACTTCCTGTCCCTGTTCTCGAGTGTTTGATGGTCCTGTACAGCAGCAATGTTTTAGGCAGTTTTGTACTACTGTGTAGTTGTACAGATTAAGAAATATCAGAAACATACTATAAAACAAAAAGAACTATTTCAAAAAATTCAATTTTAGAGGTCAGCTTAAAGCTATTTTTGGCCATCTCTGTACAATCTTGATTCCAGTAACTTAGACATATCTATTTCTGGAATATAAATAAGTGGCCGAACATAATTCTCTGCTTTATGGGCAAAAAATGAGACATTCAAAAATGTTCTTTTATATCTATTTTTGAAGAAAAATAGAGTCTAAAGACAGAGCTCTTTATATGGAAACATTTAGATGTACAAAATAATGCTAGATATTAGTAGAACACTCCTGCTACTTCACATTCTGCAGTTCCACAGTATTGATAAGGCATGGGACTCTCAGCTCTTGCCCACTCCTATTCATATTTGCCCAAATTAACTGTGCACACTTGTCTAGTTTGCTTCGTTTAAAATATTTAGAAAGTTCATAACCTGACTCTAAATATAGTTCACAACCTGACTCTAAATACACATGCAATACTCATTAAAAGCAATAATTTTCAAACACATGCAAGGAGCTGTTTAAAATGTGCCTTATATGTGTGAACTATAATTTTGGCAGGTTACCCTTCATTCACATCAAAATATATTTACATCAGGCAGCTGTGTTGTTTTTACCACATTTGGCCTTTCTTACCCATGTCATCCAAACTCGAGATTTATTAAAAATATTCTCAAACTGTATCTTTTTTGTTTGTTTGCTTTATTTTTTTATGCCTCCACTATTGCATACCTCATACATACCTCACATATCTGATAGATTAATTACATCATCTGGAAGAGTCGTCAGTGGAAGAATCTAATTCTTTCCCTTGAGATGAGACAGAAGTATGTGAAACACTCCTCTATTGCTTTTAAATACCTCTGCAGAGGGAATTGTTCAGTTTCACTAGTGACCATGCTCCATTTTTTCATAATATTTAATTAAATATTATTTCCTGTAAACACTTTTTTCCCCTCTAAGCTTCACTAACATTATGTTTCCTAAAGTTTTGGATAAAGAGGACCTAGTTATACTGTAGAAGCACCCATTTGCTTCTCACCCCCAGCCCACTCAGAGGTCACTCTTCTGTCTCTCCAATCACTAAACACACCAGTTCAGAATAGGCAGATTATTAAAATAAAGTTTATATGTGCTCTGAGTCAAAATAGTTCATTGTGTTCGTAACAAATTAAGACCATTTACATGGCCTGGTCATTCAACAGATCCACAGGGGCAGCAGAGGCTCAGAAAGAAAGACAATAAATATTTGTATTGCTAAAGCTCAAAGTGGTGTTTCTTTGTAACCTCAGCCTTCAAATCTCAGTCTTCGCTCTATTAATCCTGACCTAGTATCACTATAATTATAAAACAATTCTCTGAGCTTTTCCGAAATTTTTATTTGCACACTGAATTTCTCTTTCTGTAATACTTTGTACTTACTGCTATTGAATTTCAACTTAATGATTTCAACTCATTTTTAAAAATCACTTAGATCTTGAACTCCAAAGTGCTCGTAACCTCTCCAGATTGACCCCACCCAACCACTCGACCAATATAAGCATAAAACATGGGAGGGTGTGTATTCACAACAAAACTAAGTCAATCTTAGCCTGAGATGCCACAATAGGAAATGTATCTTTCTTCCTCAAATTTCTGCACAGCCCTCTGTCCTATGAATCTACACAAGTGCAGACAACAACTCAAGGGAAGAGGCAGGAACAGGAACAGCTGGGAACGACAGAATATGGTCACCCTTCAGGAGGCAGTTCAGATTGGGATAGAGTTAAACCCAGCATGAGGCCATATCCAAATTTAACAAAAGTTGAGCAAAACCCAGAACAGACTCATCTACATTTAAGTATGTTGAAATAAATTTAAAATGCTTTCAGAGTTAAAAATTAAATCACTGGTGAATGCTGAAGATGGTCTTGAGAGTTTTGTTTGGTGGGTTTTTAAGCTACAAACAAATTAAAGAAAATTTAAAATTAAATTCAAAGGAAAATTAAAAAAGTTAATATAGGACATAACAGCCCTTCCAAAAGCGAAGTGAAACATATATTAATTTTTCATTATCTAATAGCTCAGTTGTTTAGTACGAGAAAGCAATCAGATTATTTTAACAACTTTAACTTTTGACAAGCCTCTACTCCGTTTTTTTTCCTACTAAATATTCATAAACTGATTGCCTAACAATTCACTTAGCTTAACTTAATCCTCCGTAAAGAAACTAAGTGTAAAATAAGGCAATTGAAAAATTGCAATTTCATTGACAGAACAGGCCTAGCAGAGAGCCACTAACATGGCTAGAGGGCTGAAGCCCACAGATGTAGGAGGGGAGGCTGATGGCACTGGGTCTAGTCGGCCTTGGGATGAGGCAGTTAGGGAAGAATACCTGCTATACCCCAATACCTAAAGGAGTATGCACAGAAGGTGCAGCCACACTCTTCTTACAGGGGCACAGAGAAAAGACAAGGAAAAAGATATTACGCTATCTTGCAAATACAACTACATTCCGTATTATACTGCATTACACAGAGCTAACTTTTTTAAAAATACCAAAAATGGTCATTTTTATATTCTGTCGAGCTGCTTTTTTGTTGTTGTTGAACTGAAACACTAAATGAGAAGGTAAGGAGCAAATAAATAATAAGAACAAAAATACGTCATTTTAAGAATTAGTATACCCAAATATACTCCCAGGAAATAGTGTTCTATACATTTTCAATAGAAGTCTAGAATGTAGTTGAAGTAACAAGAGAACAAAATATTCCTCTTCTGCTCCAGGGTCAAGTCAACCAGAAATATGCAAGATAGGTTATATGTTTAGAAGTAGTCAGACTGCATCACTGTTACTAAAGTTGCTGGTTTATTTTCCACATAGGATTTAGCTTTAATATGTATTTCATTGCTATAGTACTAGGGTGATCTTCAACATAGTATTCAGAGTGGCTACTTAAAAATATTAATTGTAACAATTAAGATGTCTAAAGAATATTGTCTGCATTGTTTTTTAAAAGAAAAATTCCTTAAGAATATTTTTAAAGGCATCTTAAGACATCTTCTGCAAACTATATAACAGATTTTCAGAAGGTATACACCTCTACAGAGATAGGACCTAGTGCTTTTAATGGAGACTAGGCCACTAAATGTCTTCTTAGGAAGGGAGGGATGGGAAAAGGGGAGAGATCAAGAGAAGCCCAAATGCATAGTGAAGTCTAATTATTTACTCCCTCTAATGACTCTAAAAAGTTGTGAAACAGAATTACAAAGCTAACACAAAAAAGACTGAGTGAAAAATCATCCTTAAGACTTAAATCAATTGTTACTTCAGTAATAAATTAAGACAAATCTAAGGACAAAAAAATTTTCAATTGACTCTAATGTATCATTAAAAAAATTCATTCCATACATACATTTTAGGGATGGAAGTAGAAGAGCACTGTGCTTGTTTCAGAGAGAGAATACAGAATAAAACCTGCAATGTGAACAGGAAAGAACTTTACCGAAAGTTAACAATAATTTTTGAAAGCTTTTCAAATTATTAGATGTTTGTATTTGAATCCTGGAACTTCACTTGATTATGGGAACTCTTTTGTTTATCATCTTTTGACTATAACACACTATGGTGAGAAAGAAATGATGACATGAGTGTTTCTTCAGTCACAGAACTTCACAATATTCACTGGACTAAACCAAAAGGACTTTAAGGTAAGATTATTTAAGTTTTCTGGCAGATACATAAAATATGCACACAAAACATTTGTTAAAAATTATACACAGTACCACATTCAAACTGTGCTTTTATTATTTTCTTTCCAGATATTAATTTACCCTAACTGAAAAGGTTTTCCGTAATTATATTCCAGAGGACTTAGTGTGCCCTCTTGTGTGTGGGTAATGTTACACCACTACACATTAAATCAGTTGGGTACATATGTAATAAAATTCTGTCTTTAAAATGATATTATAAGTGATTAGAAAATAAAAACAGCACACACTGCCTTTAAACTATTCTTCTTACAACTTCGACTCACACCAGATCAAAATTTATCAAAGATAAGTATAATCAGTGCTAACACAAGGTATTTTCCAGATTTTTTTTTAAAAGCAACTAGTAATAGAGCTGCAAAACAGTTGTGCTTTTTAGTCCTATTTTATTTACATCTGCTTTATTAACAAGAAATTTAATGTTAAAATCATGCATTTTTGGAAAGCACACAGCATGTACAATACAGAAAAACAGTATAGGGCTACCCAGAATTTAGAACAATCTAGTAGAAATATTTTAAGGCATATATATGAGAGACTAAGAGCTAGAAAGATGATTTAGATGTTTCATTTGGGCCCAAAGCCATGTTATGTAAGAAGTAACTTGACATGAGATGAATGGATGCGTTGTCTTCAACAGGACTGCTAATTTTATAACATTAAAATACATGGATAAATAGCTGCATTCCAGACAAGATGGATATCTACTCCTCCTTCGGGCTGTGCTTGCCTTATCAAATATTGGATCTCAACCACCCTGGGAGAATGTCTCCGGTTTATCAAAGAAGAAAAGACAGGAATGAACTGCTTATTTGGTCACTTAAAGAGACAGCCTTTTTAGTATCAAGAAAAAAAAGTGAAAGATCAAGGCACTTAATGACTGTACACCCAACCTCTGTACAAATGAAACAGATGACATAGGAATCACATTAAAGCAAAACAGAAATCAATCCAAGTGGAAAAAAAAAAAGACAAGTAAAAATTGATAAAGGAAGGATACACTTCAATAAAAGAGAAGGATAAAAATTACTGAAGAATGTAATATTAGAGCTAAAAGGCAATTTATTTTTTTTTAATTTCTTAAAAGGGCCATTGTGAAAACCCATAACTGAAGAGGACAAAGAGATATACAAGTATATATATTGTTGCATTTATTTAAATGCTAGGCATCTGTGACTTTGCTCTCAATCAGTACTGCCATTTCAACAACATCATTGTAAAAAACATGCTCATATTTTGTTTGAAGTTTCGCATCTATAAATAGACTGCCCCTCATTGGTCAAACACGACTAAATCAGCAAGATGAGACAGAAAGTATGTGTGCACTAATAGAAGCAAAAAGTTGTAATGACAGGTACAAGAGACAAGCAAGAAGAAAAAAGTGACAAAAGTGTAGCTGTGCAACAATCAAACATGCTTGTAAACCCCATTCTCTCCTGTTTATTTGAACTGTGATGCCTTTTTATAAACATGTGATAATTTGGGGAGTTTAACAGAACAGGCTGTAAAAAATGATTTAATTTACCATTTGCTTCCAACTGCATTTGATTAAATGCAACTTCTATCTTTTCTTCAATCAAGTGTTCAAAGAAATGTACAAAAATCATAATATAACTATCCCACCAACATATTTTCTACTGCAAGTACTAAAACACAGCTTATCAAAATCCTAAGCAAAACCAACAGGAGCTGCAACGTTACACAAATTTGCAAGTCAAGCCTAGGTATACAAAGGCAGGATTCTTCCCTATTTTTTTCTGACTAATTGAATACAGATTCAGATGAACTGTAACAAACTTGGCTCCCAAACAGTGTATGATCACGGAAATAATTCAGACTAGCATTTTCATTCAACATTTTCCTTACTTTCGCAGGAAGAAGGAGCTGCAGTATGAAAGACAGGAAGAGAAATGGGGCTTTTATTCTAAACAAAAAGAACTACCTGTGCTAACTACACAGAAATGGAAAGTCTCGCCTGTATGTTCATACCTCATGTATTTTTTGAACACTGATGTAATGTATGTTGTGTTGTTACTAAGTGGTTTAGATACCTCTAAAGTGTTTTCCAGACAACCAAAAGCCATAGGTATGCATTCTGCCATACAAATGTCAAAGCACACAGGTATCATTTGGTTTATTTTGGGGTCCAGCTATCTCATACACTCTTATAACTGAACTGCTATTCATTCTGCATTTCCTTTCATTCTTCCTTAACAGCTTAAGAATAAATTGTAATCACAGTGTTCAAATAATACAAAAAACATACCACCTCAACTGCTGAAACAATATCCTTGCTGTACACCTTGGAAGTTCTCTGTAGACATCTGAGCTTTGTATATGCAAATAGTTCATCTTTTACTACTGCTTCCTAAACATGCTGTTCTGCGTCAGTATTCCTTGGATTTGATATGACAAGTTCCTCACTACCTTATGCACATATCAAGGTACTGTCACCACAGAGAAGATACTAAAGCCATTATTTGACATCTTTTTCGAGCTATTTCTCTTACGCAACACCATCTTCTGTAATATTTTTTGCTATATTCTGTCCATAATATGAGTTTTCATTTTTTTGAAAGCAATGCACTTCACCTTTAAAAAAGCAGGTTCGCTAGCTAGATTCTAAGCATTAAAACAAATTAGGAACTATAATGCTAGCATAAACTCTCTATGACCATTTTACAAACACTGTTTCGTGCCATACTTCTTCTACACACAAAGATGTAACAAATTATCAATGCATTTTAAAAATAGACCTCATGTTCCATGCACCTTCCTTATGAAACATACTTCATAAGTCATAAAAATGTAAGGCAAGCTAATTGTGTGGTTATATGTTTTAATATTTTAGAAGACAGATGTTTGCAAAAGAATAAACAATAATAGCAGATGGTGGCCAAGGTGAATAGAATCACTCTTGATCATCTGTGCATAATACAGTTGCATAAAAGGCACAAAGAATGGGAAAGAGGGGAGAAGTGATCATTCATGGAATGATATTTGTATAACATTGCTTTTCCACTTAATACAGAAAGCATCAGCCTGAATTAGCATCATATGCCTCTGAAAACAAACCTGAGAAAAGAGCTTCCAGGCAAAATAAAACACAGTTTCAAAGTAGACAAGGTAAGAGAGTAAACTTCCAAAAAATATCCACAGGAAAAATATGTTTCTTCGTGGCAAGAAATACACAGTAATGCACAGTTTTGGTTGTTACAGTTAAAAGGAAAATTAAATAGAGAGACAGGAGAGGGGAAGAACTTGGAAACATAATCCCATCCTACAGGGAAAAGTGGAGAAGCAAAGAAACATGCATCTGAACTACCCTAGGAATATACCCATTACAAATAATAAACTAAGAAAGTGAGAATAACTGTTACACAAAGTAGTCTAGCTAAACCTGTAAATAGCCTATTAAAAACTAAAATGATCAATTATGATACTTGAGACTGATGTTCCATTATTCCAGGAAGCTGTTATTTTCCATTGTTAACAACAAACTATTCCAGTCTAATTCCACTCTAACACTAATAGTCCACACGAGAAAAACAGAAAACCATCTGAACTTGTTGGGAAGTCCAGCACAGGCAGCACAGCCACTAGTAGGTAGAAGCAAATGAAAGGCTTACAAACTTGAAAAAAAAAACAACCAAAAACCAACCTTGAAAAACAGAGAAGATACAAGGTCATTACCAATGATTCCATAATATAGTGGCACAAGCCAGAAATGTACTATCCAGAATGCACTAAATCTACTACTCTCTTTCATCTACTACTCTCTTTCCAAGCACACACTTTATTTGATTGCTGTGCTGCTAAATCAGCCAGTGATGGACTGTCTTACATTGCTAATACACAACAGTAAAGGTAGGCACAAAATGCAGTCATCTAAGATATGTCTTCATCGCAAAATGTAGGACTATGCAAAATGTGTTCTTTTGTAACCATACACAAAATACCTCTTATTTCAGAGCACAACTGTACCTGTTTCTTTTCATGCATTTCCAAAATCCCAGAAAACAAAAATGAATGAAAGAGAGGGCTGTATGACAGAAGATCAAGAGAACTGATCTCCAACCAAACGGGGCAGTTACAAGTCTGCATTTGACGCCTGCCAAGCCCTGGAAAATTCCCAGCTTAAAGCTGTTCCAAAAATTCAAATACATTAACTAGTTAATGCCTTAAAAACCATACCAATATTTTATATTGTGCAAAATCAGAGTTGCACAAACTTATTCACACACAAATGCATACAAGTAGCAGGCATTAATCCTCAAGACAGAGGCCATTTCTATCTCAGCTTTTCTGTTTGAATTTCAGACAGCACACAAACTCATTCCCCGCAACACTAGCCAATTAAAGCAATTAAATAGAAATTTACACAAAACAAGTTTCCTAGAAAACTAAGGACAGTCAGACAAATCCTACCAATTTATGCTAGCTCTCTTTGAAGCTATTTCTCGCAGCTGCTGGTTCTGCCAGAATCATCCCTTTGGACAACAATCAGCAGAGATGAGTATCTCCATGCACAGTCACTCCAGCCCAGAGCCTGGCACATGTAGCCAAACTGGCAATGTAAGCTAATATTCTCCGCTGCAAGCAAGGATCTCTGAAGCACAGACACCAACTTGGTTGTATCATGTACTCACGATATTCTTCAAAAGGTGTAAAAGTATTTCAGCACCACAGACTTTCCTTACATGCCACTGGCCAATATCCAGATGCTACACATTTAAACAACACAAGCTTTTTACCCCCATGTAAAAGACAGTGTAAAATAAAGCCAAGATTGGTTTCTCTTCAGCTTCAGTTAAGCATGATTTACTTCAGCCATACATAAAAGCGAACTCAATTGCTTTCAACATGCAGGTGTTAGAATTATAACCTACAATGCTCTTCACTTAGCATTTAAAGAAATTTAAAAATGAAAAAGAAAAAAAAAAGTAATTTGGATAAACACTCTCTTTAATAATTATAAGAGGTTTATAATTAATTCCCTTTAAACTGCTTTCAAGGAAGCTTCTTCCAAATCCAGTTTTAGAAATTTTTCACACGATGTAAGACACTAAGATCTTACTAAGAAGTCAGTTTTGAACATCAGCATCAACAGTAATTTTACTCTTTAAATATCAGGTAATATGCATACATAATTTTTGGTAATTACAAACTTATTTTTATTCCACACACTTAACACAAACAGCTTAGCCACCTTAAGCCTTTTTAAGGCAGGAATGAGTTCTTATATAGATGAAAGTGAGGCTTAAATAAACTAACAGAAGCATTTGCTACTCTCAAACTACTGTAAACCAATCCATACAAAAGAGCTTGCACACCTCACTCTGCGTCACAAGAAAACCAGCACATATCGTAATGAGACTTTAATGTGAAAGTTAATTCAATTAGTAATATCCCTTGACAAAGCAACTGGTGCCTTTCCAGAAGCCTTTTAAGTCTGGAAACCATAGAAATAATGAGCTAATGGAAGACCTTCTTCACAAACTACAAGTTAGAAGCAGTAGAAGTTCCTTCCCATGAGCTGAAATTACAAGTCACAGAACCATTTAGGTTGGAAAAGACCCTCAATATTATCGAGGCTGACAGTTAACCTAACACTACCAAGTCCTCCACTAAACCACATCCCTCAGCACCACATCGACACATCTTTTAAATACCTCCAGGGATGCTGACTCCACCACTTCCCTGGGCAGCCTGTTCCAATGCTTGACAACCCTTTCAGGGAAGAAAGTTTTCTTAATATCCAACCTAAACCACCCATGGCACAGCCTGAGGCTGTTTCTTCTTGTCCTATTGCTTGTTACTTGGGACAAGAGACTGACACCCACCTCTCTACAACCTCCTTTCAGGTAGTTGTAGAGAGCCATAAGGTCTCCCCTCAGCCGCCTTTTCTCCAGGCTTAACAATGCCGGTTCCCTCAGCGGCTCCTCATAAGACTTGTCCTCAAGACTCCTCACCAGGTTCATTGCCCTTCTCTGAACACGCTCCAGCACCTTAATGTCTTTCTTGAAGTGAGGGGTCCAAAACAGAACACAGTGTTTGAGCTGTGGCCTCACCAGTGCTGAGTACAGGGGGATGATCATTTCCCTAGTCCTGCTGGCCCCACTATTCCTGATACAAGCCAGGATGTTTGCCTTCTTGGCCACCTGGGCACACCACCAGCTTGTTTTCAGGCAACTGTCGACCAACACCCCCAGGTCCTTCTCCACCAGGCAGCTTTCCAGCCACTCTTCCCCAAGCCTGTAGTGCTGCATCGGGTTGTTGTGACCCAAGTGCAGGACCTGGCACTCAGCCTTACTAAATCTCATACCATTGGCTGTGGACCATTGATCCAGCCTGTCCAGATCCATCTGTAGGGCTATCCCACCCTCAAGCAGATTCGCACTCCCACCCAACTTCGTGTTGCCTGCAAACTTACTGAGGGTACACTCGATCCCCTCTTCCAGGTCATTGATAAAGATATTAAACAGAACTGGACCAAATATGGAGCCCTGGGGATAACCACTTGTGACCGGACACCAACTGGATTTAAATCCATTCACCCTTTGGGCCTGGCCATCCAGCCAGTTTTTCACCCAGCAAAGTGTACACCCATCCAAGCCATGACCAGCCAGTTTCTCCAGGAGAATGCTGTGGGAAATGGTGTCAAAAGCTCACCAAAGTCTAGGTGGACAAAATCCACTGCCTCTCCCTCATCCACTAAGCAGGTCACCTTGTCATAAAAGGAGATCAGGTTAGTCAAGCAGGACCTGCCTTTCATAAATCCATGCTGACTGGGCTTGATCACCTGGTTGTCCTGTATGTGCCACATGATGGCACTTAAGATGATCTGCTCCAAGACCTTCCCCAGCACTGAGGTCAGACTGACAGGCCTGTAGTTCCCTGGATCCTCCTTCTGGCCCTTGTTGTAGATGGGCGTCACATTTGCTAACCTCCAGTCACCTGGGACCTCCCCAGTTAGCCAGGACTGCTGATAAATGATTGAAAGTGGCTTGATAGTCAAGATATGAAGTCAAGATAGAAAACTCCTCCTTTCTTTCAGCTGAAAAAAGGGAAACACCAAAAAATCAAAGTCTCCGTCTGCCCCCAAAATACCCATGCCCAAAGAAAAACACATAATTAACCAAAGATTGAGACAGAAGCATAACTTACTATCGGTAAATAAGCTAGAAATGGCATCCTGATATTCTCCATAAACTCTCTTTAGTCCACTGGCAGTTCCTTGTATTACAGTAGTGATGCAATACCTAAAGTCATTAAACAGACCCCAAACATATACAGCTAAACATTTTGCAAGTCCCTGCCCACAAATCTACAATTACTGTGTTTACAGAAAACCTATTTATGTAAGGATGGATTTTCAATTTTTTATTTTACAAAATGATTTCGAGGTGGACTTGGTCCCGGGCAACCTGCTATACCTGACCCTGCTTAAGATGGGATGTTGGACTGGATATCTTTAGCAGTCCCCTTCAACCTTAGTAATTCTGTGGAGATGCTGAACACATTAAAGAGGTACAAAATTATCTTGGATTTTATTTCCACTCAATACAAACAAGGAAGGGGGTTGTGTGTGTCTGATTTCCAGGAGATCGAGCATGCAAGTGATAAGGTATTCATACACAGAAGTGCCCAAATCAAATCCATCCTGAAATAGAACAACTGTTTTTAACTCAATTCAGCTGTCATTTATAAATAACACCTAGAATGTGAAAGAATTATTTCCTTAAGGCTAGAATCAGAAAAGCAGTCTTCTTTTTCCAATGTTGACACTGTCAAGCTACCTCAGGCACTCAACTTGACCTTCACAAAACTACACATTATCCTGAGTAAAGGACCTAACACACAACTACGGTAAAATCCTCAGATGAATTACTAAATACCATTTATTAAGGTATGAGTTTCACCTATACATTTCCAACTGTTATAGAGGCCAACGAGCAGAAAAGCTTGTTAATCACCTCTGCAAAGCTTGAACAGAATTACATTGAAAGTTCTTTCAGGAAATTATACTTAAAACCAGAGTCCTACAAGAAGGGCACTGATTCAATCTGCATAAGTAGTGTGAAAAAAGACCACAGGTATTCCTGGCTGCACATCTCCTACTGTTTGGCATTCTGATCACCCTACTCCTGACTACCCTCCAGCTGCGAAATTTTTCACTCTGAGGGTGGTGAGGCACTGGAACAGGTTGCCCAGGGAAGCTGTGGATGCCCCATCCCTGGAAGTGTTCGAGGCCAGGTTGGATGGGGCTTTGAGCAACCCGGTCTAATGGGAGGCGTCCCTGACCATGGCAAGGGGTTGGAACTAGATGGTCTTTAAGGTCCCTTCCAACTCTGACCATTCTGTGATTCTACGAAAAGGCAGAGACGGTAACTTTGTAACTCCCAGAAGCGCCTGGCACCGAGGCTCGGCCCGGCGCCGGAGGTGGGAAACGCTGCGGGACAAGAGAAGTCAGCGGGCCCAGCAGAGCGCGGCTCGGCCCCTCACGGGGGCCCTCACGGCAACCCCCTCAGGCCTCCTCCGCCGGGAGCGGGGGCCCCGTGCGCCGCGCCAGGCCGGAGGCACCGTGCTGGGGGGCGGCAGGGAAGGAATCCTCACAGCGGCAGCCACCACCGGCGGCCGACTCGCCGCCAACGTGCCACACGGGGCGTGGGAGGGGGGG